>CM064501.1:21013607-21268757 GCA_032716605.1 Paralithodes platypus | reverse complement strand
TCTCAGAAAATATTTTTCGAGAAAATATTATTTTGGTCAAGTCAATCTTAGCTAGCCTAGTTTTTAGGGGGATTTAAGCCCCATTGTGTGGCTACATCTTATGTCTAAGCTAGCCTAGTTTTAGGGGCTTTAAATCCCATTTTATGTGTCTACTATACAAGGCCAGTTCACTTTGTTTAAAATCTCAGAAAATATTTTTCGAGAAAATATTATTTTGGTCAAGTCAATCTTAGCTAGCCTAGTTTTTAGGGGGATTTAAGCCCCGTTGTGTATCTACATCTTATGTCTTAGCTAGCCTAGTTTTGGGGGAATTAAATCCCGTTTCATGTCTCTACTATACAAGGCCAGTTCACTTTGTGTAAAATCTCAGAAAATATTTTTCGAGAAAATATTATTTTGGTCAAGTTAATCTTAGCTAGCCTAGTTTTTAGGGGGATTTAAGCCCCGTTGTGTGTCTACATCTTATGTCTTAGCTAGCATAGTTTTAGGGGTTTTAAATCCCGTTTTATGTGTCTACTATACAATGCCAGTTCACTTTGTGTAAAATCTCAGAAAATATTTTTCGAGAAAATATTATTTTGGTCAAGTCAATCTTAGCTAGCCTAGTTATTAGGGGGATTTAAGCCCCGTTGTGGGTCTACATATTATGTCTTAGCTAGCCTAGTTTTAGGGGTTTTAAATCCTGTGTTATGTGTCTACTATACAAGGCCAGTTCACTTTGTGTAAAATCTCAGAAAATATTTTTCGAGAAAATATTATTTTGGTCAAGTCAATCTTAGCTAGCCTAGTTTTTAGGGGCATTTAAGCCCTGTTGTGTGTCTACATCTTTTTGTCTTAGCTAGCATAGTTTTAGGGGCTCTAAATCCCGTTTTATGTGTTTACTATACAAGGCAAGTTCACTATGTGTAAAATCTCAGAAAATATTTTTCGAGAAAATATTATTTTGGTCAAGTCAATCTTAGCTAGCCTAGTTTTTAGGGGGATTTAAAACCTGTTGTGTGTCTACATCTTATGTCTTAGCTAGCCTAGTTTTAGGGGCTTTCAATCCCGTGTTATGTGTCGACTATACAAGGCCAGTTCACTTTGTGTAAAATCTCAGAAAATGTTTTTCGAGAAAATATTATTTTGGTCAAGTCAATCTTAGCTAGCCTAGTTTTTAGGGGGATTTAAACCCTGTTGTGTATCTACATCTTATGTCTTAGCTAGCCTAGTTTTAGGGGCTTTAAATCCCGTGTTATGTGTCGACTATACAAGGCCAGTTCACTGTGTGTAAAATCTCAGAAAATGTTTTTCGAGAAAATATGATTTTGGTCAAGTCAATCTTAGCTAGCCTAGTTTTTAGGGGGATTTAAGCCCCGTTGTGTGTCTACATCTTATGTCTTAGCTAGCCTAGTTTTAGGGGCTTTAAATCCCGTTTTATGTCTCTACTATACAAGGCCAGTTCACTTTGTGTAAAATCTCAATTAGACAATATTTTTCGAGAAAATATTATTTTGGTCAAGTCAATCTTAGCTAGCCTAGTTTTTAGGGGGAATTAAGCCCCGTTGTGTGTCTACATCTTATGTCTTAGCTAGCCTAGTTTTAGGGGCTTTAAATCCCGTTTTATGTGTCTACTATACAAGGCCAGTTCACTTTGTGTAAAATCTCAGAAAATATTTTTCGAGAAAATATTATTTTGGTCAAGTCAATCTTAGCTAGCCTAGTTTTTAGAGGAATTAAAGACCCATTGTGTGTCAACATCTTATATCTTAGCTAGCCTAGTTGTAGGGGCTTTAAATCCCGTTTTATATGTCTACTATACAAGGCCAGTTCACTTTGTGTAAACTCTCAGAAAATATTTTTCGAGAAAATATTATTTTGGTCAAGTCAATCTTAGCTAGCCTAGTTTTTAGGGGGATTTAAGCCCCATTGTGTGTCTACATATTATGTCTTAGCTAGCCTAGTTTTAGGGGCTTTAAATCCCGTTTTATGTGTCTACTATACAAGGCCAGTTCACTTTGTGTAAAATCTCAGAAAATATTTTTCGAGAAAATATTATTTTGGTCAAGTCAATCTTAGCTAGCCTAGTTTTTAGGGGGATTTAAGCCCCGTTGTGTGTCTACATCTTATGTCTTAGCTAGCCTAGTTGTAGGGGATTTAAATCCCGTTTTATATCTCTACTATACAAGGCCAGTTCACTTTGTGTAAAATCTCAAATAGAAAATATTTTTCGAGAAAATATTATTTTGGTCAAGTCAATCTTAGCTAGCCTAGTTTTTAGGGGGATTTAAGCCCTGTTGTGTGTCTACATCTTATGTCTTAGCTAGCCTAGTTTTAGGGGCTTTAAATCCCGTTGTATGTGTCTACTATACAAGGCCAGTTCACTTTGTGTAAAATCTCAGAATTTTGTTTTCGAGAAAATATTATTTTGGTCAAGTCAATCTTAGCTAGCCTAGTTTTTAGGGAGATTTAAGCCCCATTGTGTGTCTACATCTTATGTCTTAGCTAGCCTAGTTTTAGGGGCTTTAAATCCCGTTTTATGTGTCTACTATACAAGGCCAGTTCACTTTGTGTAAAATCTCAGAAAATATTTTTCGAAAAAATATTATTTTGGTCAAGTCAATCTTAGCTAGCCTAGTTTTTAGGGGGATTTAAGTCTCGTTGTGGGTCTACATCTTATGTATTAGCTAGCCTAGTTTTAGGGACTTTACATCCCGTTTTATGTGTCCACTATGCAAGGCCAGTTCAATTTGTGTAAAATCTCAAATAGAAAATATTTTTCGAGAAAATATGATTTTGGTCAAGTCAATTTTAGCTAGCCTGGTTTTTAGGGGGATTTAAGCCCCGTTGTGTGTCTACATCTTATGTGTTTGCTAGCCTAGTTTTAGGGGTTTTAAATCCCGTTTTATGTCTCTACTATACAAGGCCAGTTCACTTTGTGTAAAATCTCAGAAAATATTTTTCGAGAACATTTTATTTTGGTCAAGTCAATCTTAGCTAGCCTAGAATTTAGGGGGATTTAAGCCCCGTTGTGTGTCTACATCTTATGTCTTAGCTAGCCTTGTTTTAGGGGCTCACATGAGGATACTCGGATATTCCCACTACCGTCTGTCAAGGTATTTAATATATAAACGGGTATGGATGAGTATGAGGGATTTGATAAGTGTCACTTTGAAACATCAAATGGTAAATAAATGATAGTCACTTAAATGTCTACAATAATGTAATATTACCCAGCTACGTAAACCAACATAAAAGAAGGAATTATTTAAGCAGCGTGAACAATAAAACAAAAAGGACTATAACATAGTGATAAATTGCAATGTTCAAGTCTTAAGAAAAAAAAAATATTACAATTATATCAATTAGACTTAATGAAACTTGATTAATTGATCAAATGAACAAGAGATCCCGGAAAGGCCCCACTTGTAACAATCCGAAGTATTGGTCAACAGATATTGTAATCTTAAATTATTTGGCCTCAAGTCTCTAGAGGTATGGGAACTTCAAACCGTACAAGAGACTGAATTTGATACGTAGGTATTCAGTAGATATGGTATGGGTAGATTTCTTATAGGGATATTATTCTTATAGAGTTACTTCATTAATATTCCATTTCTTAGCTAGTTTTATAGTATATGTTCAAGGGTCAACCAACCAAGCTTCATTAATGCCTATTCTAATAGAATTTCAAAACTAAGAAATAATTTAATTATTATTATTATTATTATTATTATTATTATTAAAGTAAATTAAAGTTAAAGATTAATATAATTACAAGAAATTTGAATTACTAATTGAATTATTTAAAGAGGGATTAAATAATAAAAGTAAAATATTAGTTATAACTCTTACAAATAAAAAACAAATAAATACAAATATATAACAAATATTATAAACTAAAAACATGTAATTATGACATTGAAATATAGTCACGTGCTCAATCCCTGTTAATAAAGATTGTTAGCCTAGGCGTCACACTCTCTAGTTGGTAGGTTGAAGAGAAGGTAAGTAACAACCCGACTGTACTCCAGGTATTCACAGGGACACCACCCCGAGCTATAGTCCAAGTAACACTGAAGTTAGTCTAAAAATAAGATCACTCATAGACTCGGGAAAGAGCTGGTACCTAAGAAAAGAAACTCGCCCCCTAGTGGTGTGGGGCGAGTTAACGATCATTGAAGAGTATATTATACAAAGGTTCATGGCGCTGGTGTGGTGCTTTGAAGCTCCATGTAGAGGTAGATTTGGTTGGATGAGGCTTCAGGAAGGGTTGAGCAGGCTCGGAGTGTGGTGCTTTGAAGCTCCATGTAGAGGTAGAGTTGGTTGGATGAGGCTTCAGGAAGGGTTGAGCAGGCTCGGAGTTTCGAGGGACGTAACAATATATATATATATATATACTGTATCTACTGTATATAAACCTATTTTACCTAAGAGATTCAATACTACGTGCAGAATTATAGGCCGCAGAGTTGCGTAGGCATATTTTTTTTTTTTTTTGGTAATGCGAAATGGGAGGTTTGACCTCCCAACCTACCAAATAGGAAAACCTACTATTTGGTAGTAGTCTTGGAAAATCCAACGTCAAGGCTATTAACCTAATTGCAATGACGACTTGTCTATTTTGACTGCTATGTCGTCATTCCAACCGCGGTTAAAAAGAAAACGTCTAGAGTCTACTCCTTATCTTGCTCTAGGAGACGTTGTACATTAACCAAAACTACCACCGAAGGTGAAAAAAGCATAGAAGAGAAGAAAAAGGGGTTTACCTTAGTTACCGCTTAAGGCCCATCCCGTGTTCCGTCATGTGCAGATCCCTGTCGAACGTGCGCATGAGCGACCCTCTCTTGTCATCACATCTCACGTCAGCAGAAGAACGCGGATGGGCAGGGGTCCGGCGTGAGGGAGGGTATTATGTACGTTGGATTTTCCAAGACTACTACCAAATAGTAGGTTTTCCTATTTGGTAGGTTGGGAGGTACGTCAAACCTCCCAATTTGTTAGTAGTCTTGGCAAATCCAACGTCAAGGCTGCATAACAAATAGGAGGAGGACATCCAAGCCCAACCTACCAAAAAAACCAATGCATAAAACAAAATTATGAATGACAAAGACACAATTTAAACAAGAGAGTTTACTAAAAGAGTGAAAAACTGAGGAGTAGCTAAACAGATCAGTTTTAACACATGCCCGTCCTTCATAGTAAGGCAAAAACATAGACTTGTCTGAAACCAAAAAGGTACTGTACCCAAAATCCCTTTTCTTCAAAAACCAACAAAAACACTGAACACAAGAACAAAACACAATTTTCAATGTGGCAAAAACACTTATGTACTGGAACAATACATAATCCCAAACTTGCAATCCAGTGTTGCAAACCCGTACACCCCCCCCCCCCCCTTTGTCAAATAAAACGAAGGAAAAGAACAAGGGACAAGGGGGGAAGACCAGGGATCTTCGCCAGAGCACCAGGAAACACGACCCCCGAGAGCAATCACCGGCCGAGGGGGTCGAACACTGGACACGGAGAGGTAGGAGGAGATGAAGGAATTGATAGAAGACCCACAAAACCGCTGAGGCGAAGGCAGGTAACCGGAAGGAGGCAGCAAAGGATCTGACATCGTGCGCAGAACCCCTACAAACAGGGTGACGGGCACGAACGGTCCGACAAACATGGCGGCCCATCTGCACCTGCGAGAGCCTCCCACCTGTCCGAGGAGACACCCACACAGCAGTACCCGAAGGCGGCGCCACAGACGCAACAGAGGAGTGCAAGGCTGACACTGGGCACAACACATGGCGAGGATGCCCACGCCGTAAAGCCTGGACGGCGAAAGGCTGGAAAGCGGGGGCCTCCCTCCCATGCGTGGTAACAAAAGGAGGGGAGGAGGCGAACGAGACGCCATGCAAGGACGGGGAGAATCGCACGCAGTCCCGGGGCCGTGACAAAGCCGCTAGTGTAGACACCCGATCCCCAGTGGCCAGAGCGACAAGGAAGAGTGGACGCCCGAGCAACGGAACCGGCGTAGCGGCCCTTGTATACGTGGGTGAAGCCAGAAGGACAAGAGCCCGCCCCAGATCCCACTGCGGAGGGACCTGGCGCGGAGGCGGTCGATCCCGGAAGGCAGCCGTCAGGAAGGAATCCAGCTCCTGTGGCAGAACGACCAGCCCAGCGACGGACCCAAAGACCCCCCGGACGGCAGACAAGTGGGTACGTATAGCGTCGACTTGAAAGTGACGTGTACGGAAGAGGTGAAACAAGGAGCGTAGGACGAGGGAAGGAGAGCCAACTGGCAGGCGAGTGGCCTGTAGCCACCTAGTAAAAGACCTCCAGCGGGACCCGTAAGGCCCCCAAGGAGAAGACGGCCAGGAACTCTGCAGGAAGTCAGTCAGGGCCCGGCCGGGACCGGGAGCCACCGTGCCTCATGAACAAGCACGATGCGAAGGCCAACGAGGTCCGCAGGTCCCCAACCTAGCCCAAGTGGAAGCCGGAGACAGGTAGAGGGACCGGACTCGGGCACCACCGCGGCAACCGGGCGGACCAAGCCCGTGCCGGCCACAGAGGCGCGAGGAGCCAGACGCAGCCGTGGTACAGCCGCAGCCTCGCGAGGACTGGGCACATCAACAGCGCGTCAGGTGGCGGAAAGATGTATATCGACCGCCACCTGTACCAGGCGACCATTAAAGCGTCCGGACCCCCCCCGGAGCGCGAGGCCGGAGGGAGAGGTCCAAAGGCAACTGGCGCGGCACCCCCGATGCGAACAAGGCGACCTCCGGAACACCTCAGGAAGCCGCGAGGTCGGCGAACACAGTCCGTTTCATCGCCCATTCTACAAGAACGCCCTGCCCTCTCGACAGGGCGGCAGGCCCGGGCAGGGAGGAGGCATGCAAGGAGAAGGGGTGTCGGTCCGCGAGGAAGAACAACTCCACCGAGACCCCCAATAGAGTCAACGACCTGGAGGACCCCCGCATAAGGAAACAGGGGACAGCTTGTCTGAGTGTCCAACCCGAAGGCCACCGACTTACCCCGAAGGGCCAGCGCGTGGTCCCGCAGGAAGAACAAAGGAACCAACAGTCCGAGGGCATAGACGGGTAAGTGGAGGGAGACCCACCCATCTGCCGGGAAGTGGACGTCCCAGGTTCGATCGGGAACCTCACCCAACCTCGCTCGACGTATCTGTGGCTACCCAGACCGTCGGCGGGGGGGCGGTCCAGGGCACAGCCACAGAGAGCGAGCCCCGAGCAACCCAGCGACCGAAGCGTCTGCGAACGGTACGCGGGAGCGGCAGGAGCCGATCCATAGGGGCAACGGAAACACCGCGGTGCCCATGAGGAGGAGGCGGAGTAGCCAGAGGCTCCCTAAGGGAAGGGGCAGAGCGGCCCAATGCAGCGAACCCACGAACGAGTCCCAGAGCCACCCCGGGAGGGAGACCGAGTGCAACACGGCGAAGACCTTCCACCGAAGGTGCACCGCGGCCGGCAGACCCCGGGTCACCGTAGCGCCGGACAAAACCCATGCGAGACCGACCCATGGCACGACACGCGATGGGGTCAAGCGTGACTTGGGAATATCGAAGGGGAACCCTAACCGTGCGATGTTGCGAACGACTGTGAGGGCGTCGCCAATGCACAGTCCTAGGGCTTCGGAAACTACCAACCAATCGGCCAAGGAAAACAGGATCTGGTGCCCGCACCTGAGGAGAGGACCCAGAGCCTGCCTCACCAGTGCGGAGAAGATCCGCGGCGCGATGTGGAGACCGAAGGGAAGGCCGTCGAACAGGAACACACGATCGGAAGTCCGAACGGCCAAGAAGCGCTGGAAGCGAGGATGGAGAGGAACCAGCCAAGACGCATCCTGGAGGGCCAGCGACACTACCCCCGACAGAGGCCACAGGGCCAGGCGTACCAGGGGTACCGGCAGCATCCGAAACCGTGTGTGCACGATGTGCCCGTTGATGGCCGACAGATCCACCACCGGTCGCATCGCGTCGCAGTTCGTCGACGGTACCAGAAAGACACGGGAGAGGAAAACCGGGTGACCGGCGGTCAACTCCCTCGACGTTACCCAGCTCGGGCATGGAAGTGAACACGTGGGCCACCTCTGAAGAAACGGGCCGGCGTCGGTGACAAGAGCGGAGTGGGGGTCTGGACGTCCACCTCCAGGTGAGACCCCTCCGCGCTACCGAGGGGGGCAAGGGCGAAAACAACCCGAGGGAGCACCCGAGAGGAGGGGAGCGACCCGGTCGGCCAGGCGAGAAGGAGAACAAGGAGGCCGACCCAGAGAACTACACATTGTGTTGACGTGGAGGTACCCCCGGTACGGGCCGTGCGGGCATGAGCGCCACGTTGACCTCCTCTACCCCCCCCCCCCCAACCTCATCAAAAAGGGCGGGCCACCCCCAACCCCAGGCCGGCGCGGGGCTGACCCCATCGAAGGGCGGCCGGAAGTGGAAGGCCGGCCAGCCCCGACACGGCGGGGATGAAAGGGGCAAGAACAGAAGTGCGAGGCGGAACCGACGCACTGGCCTGCAACGTCCCAGTCCTGCGCCCGTGCAAGGCGGCAGCACTTGCAGCAGCACCCCGAAGAGGACCGGCAGAAGGACGGGACTGAGAAGACCCCGCGCGCGACACAGCGCGTCGGTGCGTGACGTAAGCAGGGTCCGCAACGACACAGCGCGTCGTCGCGGGTCGGAAGCAGGGGCCGCCGACAGAGAAGCGTAGCATTCCCAAGCATCCTGCATAAAAAAAAACGACGTATATAGCGCAGAGTATAACAAACCCTGACGAATATCCAAGGGGGCCGGCCGGCAGAACGAGGACCGTACCGTCGGGCGTCGCCGAGTTGCCGCGCACAAAACCGCCTTCAGCTCGGGAACCAAAGACACCGCGAGCCGAAGGCGGACCCGCTGAACGCGGTCCAAACCCTCGCGAAGATCGCCTGGCGCAGACGCCTCGAAAAGCCGCAGGTGGTGAACAGACGTCAGGAGGGAACATAAAGACAAGACAATAAGTCCGTCACCCTCTGTCGCAAGGGAAAAACTTTGGCGACAGAGGGCTGATCCGGGTGAGAGAAGAACGGGGTAGCAATAGAACAAAGTACAAGAACGGGCGCGCTCATCCAGGACCAGAACGCGCCGTCCAACCCGCCGACAGACACAAGAGGAGGCAAAATCAGTGATGACTCCGGGGGAGGGACTGAAGGAGAGCCGTCGAAGGATCGATGTATGAAGTCGAAGGCCTCAGCAAACCAGGCCTCCAATGGGAGAGGGTGACCGAGCATGATGGCTAAGCCAGGCGTACTGGCATCGCATAAACCTGTCCCATAGGAGGACAGACCCGTCAACACAGCCAGGGACTGAACAGCCGGAAGGATGTCAGGGCGGCTGAAGTCTGACCAGAGCGTAGGCCTGCAGAAGGGAGGGTGACCGTAGCAGGGGTAGGTAGGGTGAGACGCTGAGGGTGAGTCACCGCCAAGAAGCGCGAGAAGAGGGAGTCTTCCATCGACTCCAAGCGCCCGTCGAAGCGTGACACAACCCAGCCCTGCATAGCCGACAATCGATCCGAGAGAGGCGACCCCCCCCCCCCAGATTGGTCGGCCCGCAGGGGCGAGCGGGAGTGGGAGCGAGACCCACGACACGAACCAGCAGCGTCGCGGCCCAAGGAAGGCGAGCGACGACGGTTGTGTCGCCGTTGAGGGACTCGTCCCCGATCACGAACGGCCGAGGGGGAAACAGCACCATCCTCCTCTTCCAGCGACACGTCAGCTCCTGAGAAAGGGGACCCCGAAACCTCGCGAAACCCCACCGAGGCAAGAGGAGGGGTACCCCCCAGGCGAGACGGTAAGTGAAGGTCAGGAAGAGAAGAATGAGGAGGAGCAGGACGACGGGAGTGGGAAGGCTGGCCGGGTGAAAGGAGGCCAGAAGGAGCCGCGGGGGGAAACAGAGCAAGGATCCCCGGGGCTGAGATAACAGGGCGGCCCGACACCGAGGCGGAGGAGGGAGGGACCTCCACCGTGGGACGAGACCGTGAAGGAAGAATAGGCAATGAAGCAGGTGAAGTAGGAGAAGCAACGACATCCAGGCGGACCCTCATGGACAGTGTAGGAGGAGGGAGCATAGGGCCAGCTACAGCATGAACAACCGCGCGCAGAGAGGACAACGTAAGAGGAAGTCGGCTGGGCTGGGGAAGCGGGCGGAAGGGAGTAGAGCCCCTATCCGTAGAGGCCAGGGGAGGGCGCACAGGGGCAGAGCCGCTAACCCCGGCCTCAGGGCGAGAACCATGACGAGGGCGATGGGTGTCGTCAAGGCGATCAGGAGGACGACGAGTGGCAGTAGAGGACGGACGACGAGGCGAGCGAGAGCGTGGACGGAGCTGGGGAACCCCCCGACGATGGGACGACCGGCTGCGGGACCCAGGGAGAGGGCCCGAGCAGGGAGAGGGCCAGGTGAACGGCCTTCAGTCGGGTCAGGGATACCCAGGGCGACACAGATCCGGTCGGCAACAAAGGCCGGGGAACGGTGGTCCACAGTCCTAATGTGGCGGGAGACCATCGTCCACACCGACGGAAGGGAAGCAGAGGCCACAGCCGCCGCCGAGGAACCAGGGCCATGGTGCAGCACATCCACGTGGCCAGACACGTGCCACACAGAGCAGGGAGGTAGGCCGTAGAGGACACACAGAGCGAGTGGCGCAAGCAGGACTTGTGGCTCTCCAAGCACGGGGAGCGACAACCAAGGCGAAAGCAAGGCAGCCTACCTGCACTAGAAGAACACACACCATAATCAGCACGTCGAAGGAGTAAGTGGAGAGAATGTCCAAGAAGAACCAGGGAAGGAGCATGGGGAAACAGGAACACACATGCAAACAGGTATCCGTACTCACCCTAAACTGGGAGCACAGAGGTAGGTGAGGAGGGCGGCCGAGGCGGAAGAGCACTAGCAGAACCTGCAAAGATGGAGAAAGTGTTAACCACCACTCAACATCTTACATGCAGGGCCTATAACACCAGTAAAGTGCATACACCAATATAGTATCAGGCAACAAGATGACATAAAAAAAGTCAATAGTGAAAGCCAACTATTACCGCAAATTTGCGGGCCAATGGAGGCATAACCGTACCGACACCACCCTCCCGCAATTTTGCGGGACCCCCAACGATCTCCGCAAATTTGCGGGGAGCCGAAACGTCCCAGAGGACCGAATCTAGCTCCCGCAAATTTGCGGGACCGGCCGAGATGGTCCGGCGCCGAAAAAAGCGAGAGGAGCGTCTAGGGAATACCAAAAAAGGCCACAAACAATGCGTCATCTCCTTATGAACTCCAAGCAATGATGGCCATCAAGCTGAGCAGTGTCTTCCTTGAATTTATCCTGACTCAACCGGTAAAGGGAGAGGCAAGGAAGACACACCAGGGGAGAGGAGGCACATCCCCCAGGAACCACCCAACCCACAGAGATAGAGCAAAGCCCATGAGGAGAAGTGGCAGGGAGGGTGGTTTCGCTCAAACAGGGGCCCCCGTGAGGTACCCCTGGATTGGGCAAAAGACTATGAAAGGATGGAGGTGAAACAGGAAGAGAAAACAAAAACCAGTAAATGAAACTGGTGAGAAAAAGGGTGGCCTAGCCGTGAGCAGAGAATGTGTCAGGGGCGAAAAACCCTGTGGTGTGAAAGAGGAGCCCCCGTGGGGTACCCCTGGAGTATCACGAACCACCTGTCGCCCAGGCCCTTGAGACACAGTGAAGGACTCGAAAGGGGGGACTCGGGAATAACGCTAATAATGAGGCCGACACAAACTCTACAAACAGCACCGCCACCAACGAAATCTCAGATTGTTTACCAACGGTACACCTAGGCTATGAAAAAATGAAAACTCATAGGGGCATAGCAATTCCTGAATGAGAAAACGAGCTAGGCTAAATTAAGCTAAAAGCTAAACTATGCCCAGACTAACAGGAAAAAAGAATATGAAAAGAGAAAGAATGAACAACATATACGAGGAACGCCAGGCGCCCCCGTACCTTCGGTAGGCTATTTCCACACGCGTCTCCATTATACACACTTAGGAGCCCATTTACGTGTGCCCTAGATCACGTAACATCTGTCTAACAAAAGAGAAGGCCAGATAAGCCGAAACGAACCTAAACAGGGTGAATTAAAGGAGCACAACAAAAGCGACTTCATTCAATGGAGCGCGTGAAAAAATGATAAGAGAGGGTCGCTCATGCGCACGTTCGACAGGGATCTGCACATGACGGAACACGGGATGGGCCTTAAGCGGTAACTAAGGTAAACCCCTTTTTCTTCTCTTCTATGCTTTTTTTCACCTTCGGTGGTAGTTTTGGTTAATGTACAACGTCTCCTAGAGCAAGATAAGGAATAGACTCTAGACGTTTTCTTTTTAACCGCGGTTGGAATGACGACATAGCAGTCAAAATAGACAAGTCGTCATTGCAATTAGGTTAATAGCCTTGACGTTGGATTTGCCAAGACTACTAACAAATACTGCACACCTACTTTATTATTATTATTTTTACTATTATTATTAATTGTGTATGTGAGAATATTTACATAGCTATGCTCGAAATTACATACCTGTCAGTACATATGCTATACAAATATCATTTTATACTGTATGGCTATTTAAAATAATACTTAACACACATTGTTACGACCGGCACAACGAAATAAACAAGGGCACTTAATATTGGACTAGAAGATAGGCTATATCTGCAACAACGGTACGCTAATTCCAAACCCTCGAACTATTAAGCCGGTGAACAAAACACTTAAACCCTCCAGAGTTAATCTACTGGATAACGGGGTATCAATTAACTGGGTTTAGTGCACTTCTACAAAGGCTTTCCGGTGACGGCAAAGCCTACTCACAACAGGAGTACTTTACGTTTATAAAATGCTCTCAAGTAATAACAATGCTTAAATAAACTATAACACGATTTAATAAAGGAGTATATGCTTACGTTAACTTTAGTGTGAGTCTGAACTCAACACTAAACTCTGCAATGCTCTATGAAAACACTGGAAGTCTAGTCCTACAGCAAACAGATATGGAATATTCTGAAAACGTCTGATCTCTAAGATGCTCGTCGAATATAGAACAGAAATAATGCAGGGGCAGGACACCAAAGCGTGTATCTTAACACCTTACGAGCGGCCTATGCGGTTTATTTATGTGTACCGCACAGCGGGGTGTTTTTAGCCAAAATAGGGCTGTTTACGTGATCATTTTCATGCCTAAATAAGACCCAGAACGTAAAACTAGTACCTATCCCTGAAAGGGCATAAACAGAGCTTTCGAATGACACCATAACGATCCTTGTATGATGGATAGTTTTCTTGCAATAACCGTGCAACGCGAGTGCAAAAAGCAGGTAATTCGGTACTTTCAGTACATAATTGAGTATGTAGCGAGTGAGAGAGGGAGGAGGGAGCTGAGATTTGTGTCAGTAGGTTCGCCGCGGTGGTCTGGAGCAGTCATACGCTCGCTAGTCTCCTGCCACCACTTGTCTCTCTCTCTCAGCCACATTACGTGCTGAAATTGCCACTCGAGTTATGTCGAGCGCCGCCACATAGTCCAGCTTTATTTAACTCGACTTATGTTGCTCGCCGCTAAATAAGGGTTAAATACACCAACAAGTAGGATACATATATATAAAACAAGTGAGTGCAACAACTCTGTGACAGCACGAATAACAGCCACTCAAAAACAGTACTTCCTTAGCCAAAGTAACAGCCAAACTTGGTTGTGCGCCATGCATCAACCTAGGCTAAAATAATACGTGAATAATTGCTAAAGCATACGCAGTTAAAGTTAATAAACACAATGTTGTCTTTCTCACTAAAGTCTAGCAGCGGCAAAAAAGGTACAAGGAGCCTAGGCAGAGCGCAAGCATGCTCATAGCCTACTGTCTCCCCTTGAACAGATTTCCCTTATGTTACGTGAAGTGACTAGGAGGCTCTCTTGGTAAGTCCAGATCTCAAGTATCTGGTCTTGCCCTGGCGCTCCACAAAGGTCAACAAAATGAGGTAGCAAGCATACAAGCAAGAGTAGGCAAAAGCCCTTCGCTTGTATACTGCTACGCTCGCAAAGGAAAAATATGCACAAGGGTTACAGGCTACCTAGCTCCGTCGAAGTCGTACAGGCTCTGACTTGAAATATACTTAACTCGGAAAACGACCAAAGATACCCTCCACTGTCTAGCATTAAATAGTAGGAAAGAACAACCCAATAATTAGAAGCACCCCAATACTATGATACCATGTGACTATGACTCAAATAATCCCTAAAGCTAGTGCAAAACATATATGTGAGAACTGGTGCTGGTAATACGATTGGCCGACTATGGAAGTCGTATGCAGAACCAGAAGGGATAAGTAATTGAATAAAGACAAGAAGTATGGAAGTGAAGAAGTTCAGAGAGAGAAACAGTAGTAAAGAGGGTTAGATTGGGGACAGATTGCAAGGGACGTCTAGGACCAAGCACAACATACCAAGCTCTAAGGAGACACGCGGGAAGGATGCCCGCACCACCGAGCTAAGACAGCGGCCTCCAATCACAGACGACTACGTCATGAAGAGCAGGCGTCATATGACGCGGCAGGCCCGCCGGCCAATCACGAGCGGGTGGCACAGCCCAAGCGAGGAATGCACACGTACGTACACACGCACACACTACCACCTCGCTGCCTCCTCCGCTCTCTCTCTCCTTGCAATTCACACTACATATCTTATACTCTATCAATGACATAAAATACTTCCAAGTGTCACAGAAAAGAATAAAGACCACCACTGATCTGTCTGTGACAACATGAATACTAAGAAAGAAAGAACATCGTTCTACGATTATTATAGCCCATTTCACTGCCCTGGCGAGCGCTAGCGAGTACGAGTAAATTCTGGCAAGCTGGCCAGCGTAACAACATATATACAAGTAAAGGAGGAATTGCATATTGTTTGTGTGTGAGTATACATGTGGGGTCAGGGAATTCAAACAGAAAAAAATGGCCCCGTAAATTAATTGACAATGAGAGGTCATTCCTAGGTCAATCCTGCAGGTGTATGTGTGTGTTTGTGTACAAAACATAAGGGCATAAGAAAATGGGAGTCTGCAGAAAGCCGATTGGCCCACACATGGCAGATCCCTCTCACACCGAACCCTAATTATAAGGCCCAATTATATGTTTCAGAAAGGTGTAATCTTATCTTCTCATTCACTGATAGAGTTGCACAATATGCTTCAGAAAATGTTTAATGTTGAATACATTTTAACTAGAAATTTAAATAAAGATTGGCTGGAACATTTAATTGAGTACATGAGGCAAATACATGGAACCTACGACCATCCAAATACTGTAAGTATGAAATTCAGGCTAAAGAATGTACTCCTAGGAAAAGATGTTGCACTAATTTCTGAGAAACCTAACACAACTACTGATAATTTTGACTGCTTAGCAAATAATGTACTGTACTGCCAAAAAAAAGTCTTATACTATCTGCTAAACTATGATATTTCACTAGAATTTGTTTCCAATGCTGAAAGACTACACTGATATTATTTTCATGAGTATTGGGGCTTCTACTGTTAATAAGGGAATAAAGGTAACCAAACAAACCAAAACAATATTTGTGTACATATATTTTAAGTACTCCCCTATCAGATGTTTAAATACTGCATATATATATATAAATATATATATATATATATATATCTATATATTTATATATATATATATATATATATATATATATATATATATATATATATATATATATATATATATATATATACTGTGTATATATATATATACAGTATATATATATATATACACTATAAATATATATATATATATATATATATATATATTTAGTATATCACAAATACACGTGAGCCACTAAATGTTTCTAATCTCTCAGTGGGGTTCGAACCACCGACCTTCAGGACGATAGCCGACGCTTTAATCAACAGACTACCATGGTGTAGTTGATTAAAACGTCGGCTATCGTCCTGAAGGTCGGCGGTTCGAACCCCTCTGAGAGATTAGAAACATATATATATATATATATATATATATAAATATATATGTATATACCTGTATATATATATATATATATATATATATATATATATATATATATATATATGTGTGTGTGTGTGTGTACAAATAATGCCTGCCAACGCCAAATATGCAAACAAATAAGGGGAGAGAGAGTGAGTTCTGTGGCGGCTATATGGTCCCTCATCTTGGTCCAGTGGTACAGCCTTGGTACAGCTGACGTCATGCACACAGTGAGCGTAAACTAATCCGTCGACTGGCCGACCTCTCTACGTAGACCTTGAACTGAGCTTCATACGCCTTACAACTCGAGTAAAACTTAAGTAATTAAGAATAGAGCTTAATTTCATTACATGCAGTATAGTGAACGCTAAATATTATATTTTCAATGAAAATGTACTCTGAAAGAAAATGGAATTTCAATGATTGACTAAATCAATATTCGTGGTACTAACATCCCTATATTGCGTGTTTCAGATCCCTTGAGTCGTCATAATACGGTAGTTCAAATCATGCATCATAACTACTTTCTTTCTCATGCTACAATCCTCAAAGATCTTTTCACTCTTTCAGCCGTATTCATAGACATGTGGGGTGGGTGTAGCCTAGTCTATTCCATATTGAACAAAGATATTGGAACTAAGCGTTGAGTAATGCAAGAGAACTTGAAATCCATGTTTCTTAGAGATTGCAATTTGTATCGTCTTATTTGGTTCCTTAACCCTTATTTAGCGGCGAGCAACATAAGTCGAGTTAAATAAAGCTGGACTATGTGGCGGCGCTCGACATAACTCGAGTGGCAATTTCAGCACGTAATGTGGCTGAGAGAGAGAGACAAGTGGTGGCAGGAGACTAGCGAGCGTATGACTGCTCCAGACCACCGCGGCGAACCTACTGACACAAATCTCAGCTCCCTCCTCCCTCTCTCACTCGCTACATACTCAATTATGTACTGAAAGTACCGAATTACCTGCTTTTTGCACTCGAGTTGCACGGTTATTGCAAGAAAACTATCCATCATACAAGGATCGTTATGGTGTCATTCGAAAGCTCTGTTTATGCCCTTTCAGGGATAGGTACTTGTTTTACGTTCTGGGTCTTATTTAGGCATGAAAATGATCACGTAAACAGCCCTATTTTGGCTAAAAACACCCCGCTGTGCGGTACACATAAATAAACCGCATAGGCCGCTCGTAAGGTGTTAAGGTTTGGGGCTTGATGGAGGTAAGGTTTAAGAATACGGCCATTTAATCCAACTTTCTTAACCCTAGTTTGAATCCATACATATCCCATTTCTATTCCGATCTCCATTTGTTAAGCCAGGGTGTCTTTCTGTCATTTTATACCATTACCATCGCAAGTTTCTCCAAACTTCCCATATGTGTAGGTTGTTTCATAAACTCCTTGTTTCAGTTTTGTGCCATATTTATGTCGTTCTTACTTTTATTGAGTTTTGAGGCATATTTAGATAAATTCTGGAGCAGAAAATCGGTTAGATGTAACTTCACTCTATCCTACCTCTGTGATACACCCACTTCCAGTACCAATAACAATAAAACAACGTTTTCCTTCTTCATCACTCTTAGCCCCAATACTTTTTAGATTTTATGATGTTCGCT
This sequence comes from Paralithodes platypus, assembly GCA_032716605.1. Taxonomy (NCBI): domain Eukaryota; kingdom Metazoa; phylum Arthropoda; class Malacostraca; order Decapoda; family Lithodidae; genus Paralithodes; species Paralithodes platypus. The sequence goes on along the minus strand of CM064501.1, from coordinate 21,251,091 downwards.
TGATTAGTTTGGCGATTTAAATACCTTTTGTGCCATTTAGATGGCGACTTTTTCCTGGCGAGCGATAGCGAGACTATAATTTAGGAGCCGGGATATTTTTCAACCAAAAAATTTACAACTTGATCTTGGAAGGGGGTCTAGGGGGTGTTTATTTAATCATGATGGAGTCTAGCGAGGAAACTAAAACATCAATTATATAAATACAAATATAGAGCAAAAAAGCGAGGAAACTAAAACATAAATATAGGAATAAAAATATAAACAAAAAAATAATAACTACCCCCTTAGGAACTTGCGAGGATATAATACTAATTTGTTTTGTTCCTGTAAGCATACATAACGTACGGGAGGTCACTGAGTCATTGATCGCCTCTTTGTTTATAATCTCATAGTCATGTTTGAGTGGTGTCCTTTGTTTTCGTCTATGCTCGTAATTATATGCTTATGTCCATACTCAATATACTCTATTTAGTATGAACAGTATTAGTGCTACGTAATCTGGGTTAATGTAGCGTTATGTATCCATCCGTAGTCTTAGGTTGAACGCTTCCGTAACCATATGTTGAACGATACATATTTCGGGAAGAATGTTATTCTACAGTTGAATATGGGCAAATATTGTAGGACTATAATTCCCATATAGGCCTATATTACTATATTACTTAGTATTATTGTTCCCATGTATATCATTGTGTAAGAATGGGATACATTTACCGTACGCTATGTGCGTGCGCGGGCAGGTCACGAGAGACTCAAAGACGACTCTCTCAACCACACTCTCCAACAATCCTCCGTCACAGAAACACGCTAAGCTCTTATTCTTCATTTTGACTCATCATTAGGTGTTTTTGCTTCACTTCCATCTTTCATAGTCACATCATCATAATTAGCTATCATGAAACTTTAACGTAAATACCATCTATCTTAGTCTATCCTATTCACTTTCCTTAGCCTATCCCTTGTCCCACTAACAACTTGAGTTCACCTAGCCTATCTTCCGCAATCTTTACTATCACCATCTGAGTTGTCATCATAATAAGGTAAAATTATTCTATGTGTATTTTCCAATTACTAATTATACAGTCCACTTAATATAAATTAACCACATAATTGGTCCTTCGAACTTTTGTGTACTTTTTCGGCGGTTGGTGGTGGCCTAGTGTATAGTGGGGGCTTCCCGGTGGTTTGCCTTTGCCGTACCTCATGGCCCAGGGCTTTTGGCCTCATGGTGCTGCAGGCGGCGGTGTTGGCGAGGATTTTGGGCGGTAGTGGATAGGCCTATATACCCGTGTGCGATTAAGAAGGTGGCAATTTTGGGCCACTCGTACGTGCGCGATTTATATGATGACCGCCCCGTGTACCCGCCCTTTTTCTGCGTCACTCCTCTGGCCGCCCCAGGTGCTCGCGTCAGCACCTTGAGAAACTCGAGCGCCTGGAGTCAATTTCTGGCTCTGAAACCCGAGTTGACCTCCCTGGTAATCAGAGGCAACGATATAGTGAGCGGGGTGAGTCCAAGAGAGGTAGCCGAAGGGATCAAGGTGCTGGCTGAGGAAGTAGTGCATCGCACGGGTGGCGAAGTGCGGGGGATCGGGATTGAGAAGAGGCCAGCTCCATGAGGGGTCTCGGCAGTGGAGTTCAACTGCATAAGGAACGCTGTCAACCGTTGGTTGAAGCGCCACATCCCTTTCACCCGAGAGCTGTATTCGTCAATGAACATCTCCGAGGCCGACTTCGGTCCGACGGCATCCACCTAACACCTGACACATTGGAACGATTGTTCACTGAGATCTTGGCCACATCTCGCCAGATCTTTGGCCAGGACGAAGCTGCGCTCTTGGACAGGGCATCCAACGAGATGTTTGCCCATCTTGAAAATAGAGTAGTAGATGATCAAAATCAGTACAGTAGAGAGTAATACATTTCTTCAAAGCTAGTACAGTATGCAATAAATTATTTAATTCAATATGTTTAATCTAACAAGTATACACTTTTTCGGGCTTAACTATTTTTGATTAATACTCCTTTAGGCCTAAAAATATTATCACAATTAATTGGCATTGCATTAGATCAAATTTTACAAACTGTACTGTAAAATAACTTCTTCAAAATTTAAGGTTATTCAATCGCTAGATCAAATTATACATACTGTACTGTAAATTAACTTCTTCAAAATCTAAGGTTATTCGATCGCATATCTTTTCTAAAAATTATCTCGCCGTATGCACTGAAGGCGAGGTTAATATGATGGTTGATAAGTTGAGTGTGGGTTGAACCAGCTCAAATTGTCTTTATATGTGACTATTTTTTTTCTTGTGTATAATTTTCACACAAACAATTAAATTCCGGTACCCATTGAGTTTAGCCTACTTAAATTACCCTCTTGGCTCTCTCTCTTAAAGTCATAAAATCTTTACCCATTATAAATTAATATCGGTACCTTTTTTGACATATAAAGACCTTTGGCCTATTGTACTTTGTAAATTGTTTTGAATTGATACTAAATTTTCTTAATCTAAAATCAAAACTATTACTTAATGAGTTAAATTGAATGTCTCCAGACAGATAGTCTACATTTACGGGCAAATTCTTACTCCGCATTTGTGAGGGTGTTTTATTTTCAGCTCGCAATTTAATTTAACGGAATATTATTATTGTCAGCAACTTATTCGGACTAGCATATATAATTTAATTAGATATCGCTAAATTTCCCTTTCTCATAGCATCATGGCTGTGTCTTTACAAAGGCGTCGGGCAGGGCTTAAGGACTCATTGACGGTCTTGACCTCGAATATCGATGGATTCCTTGACTCAGCGTCTAGGGTAGAAGTGGAGGCCAGGTTGCTCAGCATTCAAAAACAAATTGACAAGTATGAGGTCACACTGGAGGACCTGGTCGACCTTTACGAGACAGACGCCGAATATGTCAAGGAATTGAGAGAGGATACCCTATAATTGGAGGGCATGCAGGTAATCGTCGCCACACTGAAGGGAATCTTAGTTCCGGAGGTCAAGAAGGAGTTGGCTCAACTGTCAAATTACCACATCTTACTCCTCGAAATATGAGGGTGATGCAACGTTGTGGTCGGGGTTTTGGGAAATTTTTAAATGTACCATACATGACAATCCCGATCTCACAGATATACAACGATTCACCTATCTTAAGGGTCAGCTTCTGGGTGATGCGCATCAGTTAGTCGAAGGATTTATTGTCGAGAGCGCAAGTTATGCCCCAGCAATAGAGCTCCTGCAAGAAACATATGGGCATCCAGATCGCATCAAGGCAGCTTATGTTACATAATTCAATCAACTAGCTTCACCCAAATACCAAACCGCTGATCTAAAGAACTTCTATGCAAATACATAGAGTGTGATGAGGTCAATCATATTTGTTTGGAGGAATTTTGTGTGGTGACTCTAGTCAACAAATTACCATCACCACTAAAGGAAACTATATAACGGGAAATGGGAGATTTGAGCCTGGATTATGAGAAATTTACACATTGTTTCCAGGCTGAAGTATACAACTTGGCAGGTCGAGACAAAGTGGGAAGTGCACCAATGGCTACTGCAACATTTACCGCTCAGAGTGAAAGCAGGAAATTTAACTGTGTCTTGTGTAGTGGCACCAATCATTTGTGGTACAAGTGTTTGAAGTATAAAATAGGGCCTCTTAAAGTGAAAAGAGCCCGTCAACTACGTCTCTGCACTGGGTGCTTATCAAGAGAGCATGGCCATTCGGGTTGTACTAACCCTAACATTAGAAGCTGTAAGTTTTGTAAGGGTAAACACTTTCATTCCCTATGTACACAAAAACAAGGGAAGGAAAGTAGACCAGCGGAGGATAACAACAAGAGAGAGCATACTGCTGATACTTCAACTACAATTTCCGTTGCCACAGGTAGAAATACCGTAATCTTGCCTACCGTACAGCTGCCGGTAAAGGGTAAGGAAAATAAATGTGTCAAAATCAGATCACTACTCGATCAATGTTCTCAGAAGACCTTTGTGAAGTCTTCTGTTTTATCCTCCCTTTCCTATAATTCTAAAGGAACTGAGGAGTTATGTCTTCACGGATATACCGGAAAACAAGCCTCTAGAGAATATAATGTCGTGGCACTGCATTACAAACACAAAGGTATATTTTATCAACTAGACGCAATAGTGGTTGATGAATTACCAGAACATAAGGGTGAACTTAGCCTAAATTCTAAACAGGTTAGTTTACAGTGTAAAGGCATAAAATTAGCCGATCGTCATGCAACGGACACAGATCAGTTGGAGCTGCTCATCGGTGCGGATCACTACTATGACATAGTGCGACCTGGGTATAAAAGGTCATGTAGCCTAATTCTGCTTCCTACCAAGTACGGGTATGCCATAAGTGGTTCATATGTGGCACAGAATACCAGCTCCAGCACTGAAGTAATTACTGTATTGAAAGTAGCAGTAACACCAATGGACGAATACATGTCCACTGGTAATATTCCACCAAGCAAAAATGACTTAAATATTTTGAGGGATATACAGTAGATCATATCGGGATAACACCTAAGGAATACTCACAAGTTGAGCGTCAAGCTCTATCGTCATATGAGGATACCGTTACCTATGATCCTGACAGCCAACAATACAAAGTGAGACTGCCCTGGAACACTTATAAGGATCAGCTGCCAACAAACAAGGATTTGCCAATGGCCACCTTCGGGGTCTTCAGAGAAGATTCATCAAAGAACCTGACTTTTTCGAGGAATACTCAAAGGTCATAAAGGTTCAGGTGTCCCGTAGTTTTATAGAGGAGGTGCCTTTTGACAATACAGATACCGGACATTACTTGGCTCATCATGGAGTTGTCAAGGAGAGCAAAACGACACCAGTGCTTATCGTCTTCGATTGTTCAGCCAAGGTGAGTGATCGTTAGCCTAGTCGTAATGACTGCTTGCATACTGGACCTTCACTGGTACCAGACTTGGCGCAAATTTTACTCCGGTTTAGACTCGATAAATACGCCTGGGTGTCCGATATCGAGAAGGCGTTTCTGATGTTAAAACTCCATGAGGACGACCAAGACTATACTCGGTTTATGTGGCCAAAATTTCCACGGCAGCTAGATTCCCCCCTCATTTGTTACCGATTCCGGGTGGTATTATTTGGCGCTACATGTTACCAATTCCTTTTAAACGCCACCATTTTAAATCACTTGTCAAATGTCAGTGCAGACCCGCAGGTTATTCAGCAGATTTGGTCAGACATATACATCGAATATTTACTGGGTACAGGAAATGATGAAGATCTCCTGATTGATACCTATGGTGTGGTCCGGAAAATAATGAATGATGCCCATCTACATTTGCGTGAATGGGTGACAAATAGTTCTGTTTTGCGGACTGTACTGCAACATGATGGAGTAGCGGCTGTACAGCAGGAACATGTGAGGGTGCTAGGGTTGCCTTGGATGACGGACACAGATACCCTCTCATTCAGCGTTCAGTACACAATATTCGCAGATTACAAAACGGATTTGCTTGAGTATGACGGCTAGACTTTTTGACCCCTTGGGGATAGCTCTACCGGTGTCGATCAAATCAAGATTATTCCTTCAGCAATTATGGAGGATAAAATTAGATTGGAATGAGGTTTTGACAGGCAATCTGGTTCAGGAGTGGGAAGACATTATTTCAGATCTTCATCTCTGTAAGGGTTTTAATTTTCCTCGGAGAGTAGTCATAGATCAACCGGTTTCAATTCATGCCTTCTCAGACGCTAGCAAGGTCGCTTACGGGATTGTCATTTACTTTGTTGACACAAGTGGCAGCCGTCTAGTCATGGCGAAGGCGAAGGTCGCCCCAATCAAATCGCATTCCATCCCAAAATTAGAGCTAACTGCAGTTCTGTTAGCTGCTAGACTCGTTCACTTTATCGAGGAAACTTTTAAACATTTGTTAAACATCTCGGAGACAGTTATATGGAGTGACAGCCAAATTACGCTCTACTGGTTACATAGCCGAAGGAAGCTACCAGTGTACGTCACCAACCGTGTCGACGAGATTCATAACCTGCTCCCAACCACACAGTTCCGGTTTGTGTCTACCAAGGAGAATCCTAGTGACTGCATTACTCGTGGTGTGTCTGCTAAATTTCTCAAATCTTCTGCGTTGTGCTGGAATGGCCCATGCTGGCTTAATAATCCCAACGAATGGCCAGAGAATATAGATTTGAACGAGCAACACACTGCTATTGTGGCACCGGTAATTGACTCGGTACCTAAAGATGACACACTGTTATGGGACTGGGCTAAATTCAGCAGCTACAAGAAGCTACAACGTGTTACAGCATGGGTGATACGCTTTGTACAAAATGTAAAAGCAAAAATCAAAGGCACACCGCCAACAGGTAGTGCTCACCTCAATGTGAAGGAGATCAGAATTGCAGATAAAATACTACATAGGCTCTGTCAACAAGAAGTATATACGCAGGAATATAAATTATTGGTTAAGGGAACAAAGTCCAGGAATAACCTGATCAACCAGTTGGGCTTACACTTGGAGGGGGATTTGATACATTGCGGAGGCAGATTACGATTGGCAGCACTCTCTGAGGCAAGTAGTATCCAATACTACTGCCCTCCAATCATCGCTTCACCCATCTTATCATCGATAGGTGTAACCGACTCTGTTGCCATTATGGGGTTAGACATATAGTCACCTATGTCAGACAAAGATGGTGGGTGCCTAGAATCAGGCAGGTGGTCATGAAAGTCCTACGCAAATGTTTAAAATCTAGACGGGTACAGGGAACACATTATGATCCTGTAGGAGTACCTCCCTTACCAAACCTGCGAACCACCCCAGGTGACCCATACATAGTTATCGGGGTAGACTACAGTGGAGCAATCCCTGTGAATGATTTACCCAATCTTAAGGTGTATATGATACTTATCACCTGTGCCGTTACCACACCTGGAACTGGTCACCAATCTCACTTGTGATAGCTTCCTACATGCCTTTAGAAGATTCTGCAGTAGACAGGGATATGAATGTTTTTTTCAGATTCAGACCTGCCTTGCGGACGTGAAATGCGAATGGCAATTTATTCCCGCCAGAGCACCTTGGTTCGGCGCCATATGGGAAAGAGCCATAGGAATCGTGAAGGCGGGTCTGAAGAAGGTGTTGGGTAGAGCTCTCATATAAATTGAGGATATCAACACCATACTCTTGGAGATTGAAGCCACAGCAAATGATCGCCCTCTATATTATGCTTCTGGTGATTTGGAGGATCTAACCCCAATCACACCCTCAGTACTGGTACGTGGATACAGACTGCGGGATCTTCCTGAAGAACATGATGAGGATGATATGGGAGATCCAGACTATGCGAGTAGGGAAGTGATATCGGCCCGCTACAAATATATTCGTAAACTATCGCAAGACATTTGGCATCGCTGGTCGACGGAATATCTGGTGACTTTAAGAGAAGCACAGAAAAGTAAACTAGCACCATTAACAGGTCATTGGCCTAGGGTAGGTGACGTGGTAACCATCCATGAAGAGGGCCGTGCGCATTCTGGAAATTGGGTCGTATAGAGGAGTTGTTACCCGGTCGTGATGGTGAGGTTCGGGTGGCAAAGGTTCGAACCAGGACTGGAGTAATCACACATCAGACTATACGACTATATCCTCTTGAAGGTGACCTAGATCGCAAGGACGCCCCCTCGGATCAGTTTTCCATAGATGTCCCCTCCCTGGCTTCTACTTCAGCACAGCCTGTTGACGCATCCAGCGGACGCCCAAGTCGACAGGCATCCCAAATATCCTCCCAAGCTTGGCGGGATAAGATTGCCTCCGGGCAAAATTAATATAATCATATACATTTTTTATATTTTCGGTGGCGGGGATGTGTCCATACTCAATATACTCTATTTAGTATGAACAGTATTAGTGCTACGTAATCTGGGTTAATGTAGCGTTAAGTATCCATCCGTAGTCTTAAGTTGAACGCTTCCGTAACCATATGGTGAACGATACATATTTCGGGAAGAATGTTATTCTACAGTTGAATATGGGCAAATATTGAAGGATTATAATTCCCATATATATTACTGTATTACTTATTATTATTTTTCCCATGTATATCATTGTGTAAGAATGGGATACATTTACCGTACGCTATGCGCGTGCGCGGGCAGATCACGAGAGACTCAAAGACGACTCTCTCAACCTCACTCTCCAACAAACCTCCGTCACAGAAACACGCTAAGCTCTTATTCTTCATTTTGTCTCATCAGTAGGTGTTTTTGCTTCACTTCCATCTCATTCTCATAGTCACATCACCATAATTATCTATCATGAAACTTTAACGTAAATACCATGTATCTTAGTCTATTCTATTCACTTTCCTTAGCCTATTCCTTGCCCCACTAACAACTTGAGTTCAACTAGTCTATCTTCCGCCATCTTTACTATCACCATCTGAGTTGTCATCATAATAAGGTAAAATTATTCTATGTGGGTTTTTCAATTACTAATTATGCAGTCCACTTCATCTAAATTAACCACAACTTACATTACAATCGATATGAGAAAATACGGTAATAATTACATAAATATCAATACTTACATAAGAAGGGTTTGACTCTAGTTCTAGATGCATAGGTCATACAACATTTAATAGGAATAATCTTAAAACAAAAATCATATTTATTTCTTACTGTATAACTTTCCTGTATAATTTGGTCCCTATACATTTAAGCAAAACCTAGGAATTCTTATGGGGGTAATGCAAGTACTTTGATAGCTGATCTATTTTTGCTTTATTTGAACTTTAATTAAAATATATATACTGTACATTGATCAGCAAGAAAACCAATATATCAAATCCACTATCTCTAGCTAAATTATTAAGCAATTATTGCAGATATATTGATGATATACTTGTGTGTAATGTTTTAGAATTATTTAGCATAACAAATGACATGTATTCAAATCCCATATAAACCTTACACAGGGTAATAATGATAATATTTTAGAAAACTTTCATTTAAATATAACTATCACCGATGAACATTCTTGTTTTGAATGGTATCATAAAGTAGATGATGATAATTTCAGTGTCAATAGTTTTCCTTTTCATAATAGTAACTCCAATAGTAACATTGCTTATAATTATTTTTATTTTCAGCTTGTTAGATTTGGATATACAGTAGTACAAAGCTTGTTGACTTTCTGGCAGGCTACTTCTTAAAAGTTGTTTTAAAAATACTAAATTGACACATAAAATTAATAACTATAAAGTTGACTATTGTGACCATATTATTATATATTGTTTAGATTCAATAATGTCAAGTGATTAATTTTGATTTAATTCTTAAATGTTGAACGGTATTTTTATGGTTTGCCTTTTTAGATGTATGTTCTGCACTACAAACCATGCTAATAATATTTCATATATTGTATTGTTGTATTTCCCCCTGTTACTGGTATTAGGAACCATTTATACAACTTTCATTCTGAAAAGTTCACTTAAATGCACAAATTTATTTTCCTCCATTCCCTCGGTAATAAACAAAATCAATTTATGAAATTACATACACGGTATATATATATATATATATATATATATATATATATATATATATATATATATATATATATATATAATTATACTGTATATGCCTATATGATGTAACAGCCTCCATAAGCTGGCCCTGTAGAGTAGCATTCAAGGTTGATGGGGAAGATAATTATGAAGAATATGAAAATTGTAAAATACATAAAACCACCTGACACACTATGAAACCTTTACTAAGTACACAGTTTCTCTTGATATACCCTATTTTCCCGATTGTTTTAATAGTGATAGGTTACCAAAGTTAATAGGGAAAGGTTTCAGGTGTCGTGACCAGCAGTACCGAACGAGTGCCCACGACCCCAACCCAGCAACGCTGGGGGGTTCAATGCCAGGTATGATACCAGTCAAGTAGGGATGCCAGATGTAAGGAGAGTAGAGCAAAGCCCTCGGGAGCCCTGCACTCCAACAGGCGGTGGATCCCCTTGAGTGTAGAGTCTCCGAGCTGGAGCCTGGAACTTATTATGACGGATGATGCCTACTTATCCGGGGAGCTGTGGCGGCTGGGGGTCGACATAATGGCCTTCTCTGAAGTGAGACGTCCTGGCTATGGCAAGATAAGCTGTGATGGTTATACATACTACTGAAATGGCTGTAGCAATGGTGCTCGCCATAGGTGGGTGGCTGTTGCAATTTCTTCTACCATGGCTTCCACAGTTGTAGAGGTTGCACCTGTTGATGAGCGTATGAAGCTGGTGAGGATGAAGCACTCACTCGGCTTTCAGCTCTCTTACTGCAGTATATGCTCCTACCGAGAGGAATGACTTAGAAGAGAAAGAACTGTTCTACACCAAGCTTGATTTTATTGTTGAACAATGCCACCCTCAGGACACCCTTTGTCCTTGGAAATTTCAATGCAGTTACGGGCACAGATAGGGGTGGCAGTGAGATATATGTCGGTCCCCATGGCTCTGGCACCAGGAATGACAACAGCTCTCGCTTCCTGAACTTTGCAAGGTCCAGGAAATTGAGGATTGCTGGATCCTGGTTCCAGAGACCAGATCCTAACTGCATGACCTGGTGTTCCAATGCTGTTGGTGTGACAATGTATCATTATACAGTACTTGTAAGCATTCGTTGGATAATCCTTCAGAACTGCAGAGTCTTTAGGAGTGTTGAGTTCTTTGCTACCGACCACAGACTTGTTGTTGCTACACTGAAGCTACAACTCAAATCTAGAAAAAATCTCAAAATGTTGTTCTCCCGGGTTTCATCTTGAGAGGATCAAGGATGAGGAGTGCGCAAGGCAGTATGCAGTAGCAGTCTCAAATCGATTTGAAGGGCTTGGCTCGCTAGAGGACCCTGTAAAACTGTGGAAAAACTTTAAACATGGAACCCTGTCAGCATTTGCTGAATACATTCGAGTCAAACCAAGGTCAAGGAGGGGTTTCCTATCAAGAGAAAGACTGGGCATAATAGAAGAATAGTAAACATTTTGAGTCTGCTGCCGCCGCCGCCAACACCGTGAATTACCGCAGCAGTGCAAGTACTGGTACTGAGCGGGATACCAAGAGGATCTATTGTAAGATACTGTAAGAAGAAAGTCGTGCTGCCAGATTGAATGGAGATCTGGGGTGCCACAGGGCTCTGTCCCATAGAGCCAGAACTTCACTGAGGGGAGACAAGGAGAGGTATGGCAGGGGAATCGCTGAGGAGGTCGACGGCCATTTTTTCTTCTAATGACCTTGGGCCTGCTTACCAAGCCCTGAAGAAATTCCACTCTAAGCCTACCCCCCAGGCTAGTTCAGTTCAAAAGGCAGATGGCCAACTCGCATTGAGTGATGAAAAGTGTAAGGTCCACTGGGCTGAGTACTTTTAGCAGTTATACATGGCCAGTGCTCCCAATGGACAAATTCATGCAGTGAATGTCCTACCACCGGTGTCTGGTCCGCCAATTAGCAAAGACCCTCCTTCCCTTGCTGATGTAAAGGAGGCTGTGACTAAACTAAAGGGCGGGAAAGCTCCTGGTGTTTGTGGCATTCCCGGATAACTGATGAAAGTTAGTGGCGAGTCCATGGGTACATGCGGTCTTGACTGTTGTATGGCAGACAGGTACCATTCCTCCTGACTGGAGAAGGGGTCTGGTCACCCCTATTTGGAAAGGAAAAGGGGACCGTCAAGACTGCAATAAATACCATGGTATAACACTGCTCAGCGTGCCAGTCAAGGTCTTCACCCATATTCTACTGATGCGAATCAGAGGCTTTCTGTTACAGGAGCAGAGACCTGAGCAATCCGGATTCGCATTCAAGAAATCAACAAATGACCGGATTCCGACACTCTGAATTCTGGTAGAGCGCAGACTTGAGTTTCGACAGGGGCTGCTCGCAGTCTATGTCGATCTCAAGAAGGCGTTTGACTCAGTGCATCGAGAGTCACTCTGGGAGCTGCTATGGTTACGCGGGATCCCCACGGCGATTATCGACCTGGTGTCTGGACTCTATACAGGAACAGAGAGTGCTGTCAAGTGAGGTGGGGGAGCATTCTGCTTCTTCCCTGTGAACTCAGGTGTAAGACAGGGGTGTATTCAACCACCTACACTGTTCACATCTTGTATGGACTGGTTACTGGGCCAGACAGTTGGGCGGAGTCGCTGCGGAGCTGACATAGGCAATTTCAGAATCACAGATCTTGATTTTGCAAATGACGCAGTGATCCTAGCAGTGACACTGGATGTTCTCAGATTGGCCCTGGAGGCACTCCATGAGGGGTCAGAACTGCTGGGTCTAAAGGTCTATTAGGCTAAGACCAAAGTCCAAGCAATTGGTGACTTGTTGGATAGTGCCGTTCAATCTGTTCATGCATGTGGTGAGGAGTTAGAGATCTTGGATAAGCTTACCTATCTTGGCAGCGTGATCCACAACAGTGGTGAGTCGAGCTACGATGTAAATCGTCGCTTCGGCTTAGCGTGGGGTGTTATGGATTCACTCATCAAAAGTATATGGCGTTGTCGAAACCTATGCAGAAGGACAAAATTGCGGATCTTCAAGACACTGGTGCTCCCTTTCTTACTGTATGGCTGTGAGACATGCACACTAAACAGTGTTTTAGAGAAAATCATCAATTCCTTTGGTACTAAATGTCTCCACAGGATCATGGGTTATCACTGATATGATCGCATATCAAACCAGCGACTACTCCGTGAAGACATATTAGTTGCATAATTCGTGAACGACAACTTTGGCTATATGGGCATGTGGCTCGCCTTCCCGAGGCTGATCCCGCTCACCAGGTGGTCTCTACAGAAGACAACCATGAGTGGAGGAGGCCCAGGGGAAGACCACAGAACTTATGGCTGAAAGAAGAGGGTAAATCATGCAATGGAATACTTAATATGGACCAGGCAGATGCCAGGAGGGAAGATCCCCTTGGGTGGTGTCAGCGGGTGACTGCGGCCAGGCGCTGTCACGGCATATGCCCCCATTGATTGATTGATGGGCTTGTAAAAGAATACTACACAAAGCAAAACTGTCTGTAGCTTTTATCCTTTCAAGTTGAACGTGTGATTGATAGCTGATTCAAAGTATGTTACATGGACACAAAGAACTTGAAGAAGCTTAAGTAAAGATGATGGGAAAGGTTTGAGAAATAATCTAGGGATTACTAGCAAACTTATACACATGTGGATTGCGAAACGGGTTGAAGAGTTGGGCAGAATATGGATGAAAAGGAGTTGAAAGGCTGGTGCCACTCAATGTTTGTATGGTAGGAGGTATGTGATGAGATAGCTTCGAAGGAACACTTGATTGTACCAGAAACATAAAAGAGAGAAAGATGAAACGTTATTTGATTGGAAAGAGATTGGAGAAAGTAAGGTGATGAGCACTGATAAAATTAATGGTTTCGTGTACACCATTTTATGATAAGATGTACTGTATGTGCAGAATTTCTCCACATAACAGAGCATCATTTGATATATGGCTGTACTATTCTTTTGAGAAACTAATTTAGTAAGATTGGTAATACAACATTTCCAACAATATCGTTAGAAAAAGAGGACCTAAGAATTCTGAGTGTGGATGAAGGATGCACTCTTGTGTTATCGAAGAAGAGGAAAAGTCATGTGTAAATTTGTCTGAAGTAGGCAGGTGAAAATTTTGAATTTTGGTGAAAATTTGAAGAAGACAAGGAACACCAGTGCTATAAATATCCACAACTCAGTCCTTCTGCACAGTTAACGACATTGCCATACATTCCTACTGAGGTCATCTATAACCCCATATGTTAGGTCCAGACAATGAACACATCGTGGACTGACCCACCATTGATATAAATCTCATTACCAAGGCAAGTGAATTTATCCAAAATCTCTATACTGCTGCACTGCTTCATCAAACAGGCAACCAAAAGCCTCAAACTTTAGTTGTAGTATAAGAGACCCGACTTACCATGGACAGTCTTAGAATAGCGACTTGGAATGTAAGAAGCTTGAATGATGACACAAAAGAGGTCCTTGAAGTGCTAGTGAATGCCAGGCTGGATGTATGTGGAATGACTGCGACCAAATGGAGTGGTAAAGATGTAAGAGAGTGGGAGTGTGGAATGGGTGTGAGTGCTGGAGGTGAGTGAGGGAGCAGCGAAAGAAGGTGCGTGTTTGTTTGTAAGTAACAAATGGAAGGAGCGTGTAAGAGACTATGGGTCTGTGTGTTCAAGGATTGTGTGGGTGAGAATGAAAGTAGGAATACAAACGTGGGTGGTTGTTTGTGTGTGTGTATGCCCCGACAGAGGATAAAACTGTAAGAGACAAAGAGGAGTTCTGGGTGAATGTGGATGTGTGCCTGAATAAGTTTGGCAAGAGCGAACAAATATTTCTGTTATGCGACGTTATAAATCAACGTGCTTCATAGTGATTACGTTTTCCACCTTAGGAAACGACGTAACTCACAACTCTCTCACTGGGAGATAGCGACCTTTAGTCTTATAATTACACAACAATAATAAACAATGTATACAGAATACATGATAAAGACTCACAAGTTGTATTCCTTAACAGCTAGGGTACAATAGATAAGTCAGATAATCATAAATCATAATCGGTCCTCATATATATAGATAAGGCTTACGATTCAGCATAAATAATAAATGCAAAGTAATCAGAATCTACTAGAATGGAAATGATCTAGTAAATACAAAATAAGGTCTCTAATAGAACATATAAATAATCACAATGTTACTACCAGAAACCACAAATAAGTATACACAGAGATGTTAAAACTCAAACACAATAATCAGTGTCCTGATAGAAAACGGTGAAATGCGAGGCTAGTTTCCGCCTAAGGTAAATAATAGTTACTGCGAGGGCATACAAGCGGTACTGAAGTTATGTAAAATAATAAACTGTTTGATATCTGAATAACAATACATTAACTCAACTTATACTGGAGATTAAACTCATAAGAACTCAAAGAGTAATAATTATGAATATAAATTCATGAAGGGCTTACATAAATATAATAGTCATGTATGCGTGACTGAAAATCCTCGCCGAGAGGTAAGTTACTGCGACGCGAATAAATAGAGTTTTACGACAACTCAAACAATACACAAAATTAATTCTACTTCATGAAGCGTGATAAATAACAATAGTCAAATTAGAGACTGAATAGAAAAACACTCTGTGAACAACTTATATAATGACTTACGTACCCAATAGATGATGTTACATAAAAATAAGATCTGAATAAGCGTTCACTAGTTTTACGTGTAATGGTGTATGTTTTTATTCCCGAATAAACATATGTAGCCTATATCTCTCCATATAGAATATAGGAGCCTATATTCGAAGTGATATACAGTATATATATATATATATCGATTCCGTAGATAGGGGTGTAAATGTTCTCTTTAAACGAGCGACAGGGAACTAGGATAAGGAAAGAATGGAAAATCTGTATTATTATGTTAGCGTGAACCTCAACATATCTTAGTTAAACCCTAGGTGAAAACATCTTTACTTTAACAAAACAAAGAGCACTTAAAGGAGTTTGAAGAAAGACAGTAGCCTGGTAGAGAATCTCGCGAACATGTGGTCACAGCTGCAGTTGTCCTTTCTCTCACTATAGGGCTCGTCACGAAGGTCACACGCAACAGGTAAGTTTCTTCCTCTTCTTTCTTCTTTCTTCGGGATCACTGGGCTACGATGGTTTACACTGGTTTACTCTAGCTTACACTGAGTTTACACTGGTTTACTCTAGTTTACACTGAGTTTACGACTGTTCAACAGATTAACTGGCTAGATCTGTACGGAAGTCTTGCTCCGAATTAAGGTATCTAGCTAAGCACGTCCTTCCTAAGAAGAGGTGCTCGCCTAGATAGTTATCCCTAATTTTGCCTACCTTCCCTTGGCTCGGGCAGGTAGTAATCATTTTTGGGATGGGGTTAAGGAGCTGTTCTCTCGGGGTAGTAGGGGCATGGAGCTAAGTTTTTTTGTTATTATCCTGAGGTTATGGGTTGCACTATAAATATGGGGAGGATATCGTCGTGAGTGGGTGGAAATTTCACACTTAGTATTTACTCGGGGTTTCGATAGGGCTTGATGTGGTGTGGAAAAATAAATAACTGTTTGGGGTGGACATAGGAATTCTGTGGTTTGTATGATGGTGATTTAGACAGAAGGTGTGTAGGGGAAGTAGGCTTGTTAGATCGCCTAGTCAAAGTTCACTTGCAAATTATGGTAGAAGTTGATGTGATGATATTGAGGGGGCTGATGGGGAATTTGTATGAACAATTCCTAACTGTAGTCTAACTCTGGATTGGGTAGGTCATAGAAGAAGGTTGGGGCCGGGTTTTGTACCGCGTTTGTCACTGTGTGTTGTTGTAGCTTGGCCTGGGTGGTGGAGAGTTGTTTCGGCCGTGATTCACTCTTTATGCTAGCAATGCGGCGTGATGTTATTGTCTTGCAATTTGAATACGGGAGCAGGTGCTGGGCTGGTTTTGGCTTTTGATGATTAGGGCCCGGTATCTCACCATGGCCTTCTAGAATAAAGTCCCGACCTCGGGCTTGCAATAAGTACGTTTTGGACGTTTTGTTACGGGCGTATGGCTGGAGATGTTGCAAAACATAATACCATACTCTGGCTTGAACGTTATTGGGGGCTGCTACATCTCGGAACACGGTGAGGTGAAGAGGTGTGTTGGAATTTAGGAGGAGGTCGATTAGCTGGGCAGGTGTGTGGATTGGAATGTCCTCGTTCAACTTGAGAGAGAGAGACTATTAACTTTCATTTTGGTGGGTGTTGTAGGAGCTGAGTTAGAGTCTGGAATGAGCCTATGAGGGGTGTGAGGGTCACTTGTGGGGTCGGGGGGTGGTGGGAAGAGCCTAGTAAGGTCAAGGTCAGGGGGTCTAGGTGGTGTATGACTGAATACATTTCATTTCATTCAGACACTTGCCCAATCAATCAGGAGTGCCTGAATGAGTCCTAATATGGCGGAAATATGCCAATATAACACATCTGTAATCACAATGTGCATACTAGCTTACCATGAGCCCAAAGGTATTCTCATCCACTCGACGATCCTTTGAGAAACGGTAGTAGGAGATGAGTGAATTGGGCTTCATCAACCAAATCCTTATGGTGACCGCATCATTTCCTATGATGAATTATGGGATAGGGTGGTCATCATGAGCCAGTGGGTCAGGAGCAGGGATTTTAACTTTGTTCCTCTCAAGTTCAGGCCTAAAGGGTGTATAGGCGAGGACACCTCCATCAGAACAACTGCCGTCGCACCCACATCGCAATACAAAAACTTGCATTCAGCTTCAATCAGTGTCATTAGGACGATTGAATGGAAGCCTCTATCGTTGTAATACAATGATTGTCCATTGGGTGGGGAGAATGGGAAGAATGGTCGAATGCATTTCTGGGAAGCCTAATAACGAGCCAAGGGTCAGTAAAGAACAGGGGAAAGAAGGAAGGGGTAAATGAGCAGAACGTTGGGGATGGAGTCGGAAAAGAAAGAGAGGAGGGAGAGCGGAGCTTGACAGATATGGACGAAGAGGGAAGTGAAATAGACTGCATAGAAGAGCGAAGAAGGGATAAAAAAAGAGAGAGGATGGTAGAAAGGGAGGGAAGAGGTACATAGAGTACCGGTAAACACAAGACCCAGGGGTAAGAGGGAGGATGGGGAGAGAAGGAGCAGTGGGAGAACACAAGTAGAGCCCGGAAAAGTGAAGAGTAGGAGCGTAAGGGAGGCGGAAACAAGAGAGAGGACAGTAGAAACTAGTGCGGTGAGGGGGACAAATAAAATAGGAGGAAGCTGGAATAATAAGAGGGAAAGAAGGCTGAAGAAAACAGTGATATGTGGAGATAGCACCTTCAGGAATATGGGAAAGATTTTAGATAACTCGGAAAGGGAAGTAATTAGCCTAAGAAGGGCAGGAATATGGGAGGTAATGAAGCAGGCAAGAAACATAAATTTTGAGGGGGGGGGGGGGGGGGGAAGGAACCTTAGTAATACAGGGAGGGGGAAATGGTCTGGAGATGCAAGGAGTGAGGGGAACAATGGCAGAGATTGAAGAAGGATTAAGGGAAATAAGAAAGAAAGAAAAGAGAGTGAACATATTAATGGTGGGAATCCTGAGGAGGCCCAAAGAGAGCTGGAGTTATGAGAAGGTAAGGATTGCGACAAATGACGAGATCAAGGAGCTTACAAAGTGCATGAACTCGGTGCTAAAGGGAAAGGGGATTAAAGGATTTAGTTTCCTAGATTTGGACAGAGAGGTGGATTCTTGGAGTTTTGAAGAAGATGGTTGGCACCTAAAAAGGGAGGAGGAAAGACATATAACAGAGAGGATAGAGGAGATTGTTAGACGAGAAGAGAGGTGGTCGTCATGGGAGAAGAACAGTAGATTGACTATCAACGAACAAGGGAGAGGAAAGGGAGGAGGAAGTAGGGGCAGAGGGAGGAGAAGGGATGGAAAATGAAGGAGCAGGAGATTCAATACAGGGGGGAAAGGGTAGAGGAAAAAAGAGGGAGATAGGGGGGGATAGTCTTGGAAGGAAGGAGATTATAGACAGTAGTGCGAAGAATAGGGGGAAAATGGGAGTGGAGGAGAAGTAAAGGAAACAAATAAGGAGCCAGGGGGAGTAGAAGAGGAAAGGAAGGGGGGGGGGGGGGAGAGAAAGGAATGTAGGAGGAAGAAGAACAAGAAACAAGAATTCCATGGAAATGATATGGGGGAAATAATAATTGGGTGTGTGAATGTTAATGGATGGAGGCCGGGAATGATGGAGGAAATAGAGAGAGAAGCAGAGGAAGGAAGGTTGAATATTTGTGGAATAGTAGAAACAAAATTGAAGGGGAAGATAGAATGGGGAGGGGAGAAGTATGAAGTAATAGGGAAAGGAAGAGAGAAAACAAAGAAAAGGGTGGAGGAGTCGCAGTGGTGGTAGAAAAATAAAAATGGGAAGTTGAACAGGTGAACTTGGGGGAAGGGGAAGACCAGGAGGACATACTAGTAGTGAGGGTGGAAGGGAAAGGGGAAATGAAAAGAGCTAAATTTATGCTGATTATATGCTATATGACGGTAGAGGGAGGGCTGAGAGAGAGGGAGGAAAATCGGAGAAAATACGAAGTAATAAGGGCTGTGATGAGAGGAAACGAAGATGAAATCATAATAATGGGGGATATGAATGCTCACACAGGAATCTTAGGGGAACAAATCAATAGGAATGGGAAGTTATTGTTAGACCTATGTGAGGATGAGCAGTTAGAAAATTTGAATATGGTAGAGGCGGAGGGGAAAGTAACATGGAGAGGAAGAGAAGGGAGGAGGTCAGCTATTGATTATATATTAGTGAACAGGAAAGCAGGAGAGAGAGTGATAGAAATGGTAGTAGATGAAGAAAGAAACTTTGAAATAAACAGTGACCATAACCTACTGAAACTAAGATACAGCATAAAGTCTCACAAGGAGAAGATAGAGAAATGTAGAGAGGCTAGTAAGCCAGAAAGATGGAAAATGAAGGAGGCGGAGTGGGGGAGATTTAGGGAGGAAATAGGGAATATGGATATAGATGAAGTGGGGGGAGGGAGTGCAATACAAATTGATAAGTGGATAGAGAGGGAAATAAATAAGGTAGCAGAGAGAGTGTTAGAGAAGGAGAAAATAGGGAGGAAAGGTAGAGGAATGAAAGGGTGGTGTAATACAGACATTAAGGAGGCGAGGAAGAAGAGGAAAGAGAGGAATAGGATTAGGAAAGAGTTGGAGAAGGGGCAAAAGAGAGGGAAAAATATAAGTGAGGAGGAAATTCGAATAGCACGGAAAGAATACGAGAGGGAAAGGAAAAACACAAAAAACTTAATAAGAGGAGCAATAGAGATGCATGAACAGAAAGAAATTGACAGGATAAAAGAGAAGGGGGACAAAGGAAAATCTGAGTGGTATAGATGGCTAAAAAGAAAAAAAGGAGGGAAAAGGTAGTAGTGGAGCTGAACGTAGGTGGGGAAAAAGTTAGGGATGTAAATAAAATTGGAGAGGAAATAAAAAGATACTGGGAGGAAGTGGGAGGGGTAAATGACCAAATAAGAGTAGGGCAATGGAATATTGAACTAAATGAGGAAGAAATAGATGAAAATATGAGTGAGATGGTGAGTGAGGAGGTGATTAGGAGGAGTGTGAAGAAGCTGAAGAGAAACAAAGCGGCAGGGCCGGATGGGATAACAGCAGAGATGTATATTGAAGGAGGGGAGATGATAGTTAGGATGTTAAAGAAGCTATTTGATAAAATATGGGAGGAGGAAGAAATACCAGCAAGATGGAAAGAAGAAAGGGTCACATTGATTTACAAAGGAGGAGCAAAAAATGTGCACGAAATGGGGAGTTAAAGACCAATAACGGTAATAAAAATAATAAATAAGATATTTTATGGGATACTAAAGGAGAGGGTAGGAGAGTATGTAGGAGAAAGGATCCTACTTAGTGAAGAGCAAAATGGGTTTAGGAATGGGAGAAGAGGAACAGACAATATATTTATATTAGATGAGATTATAGAGAAAAAGGCAAAGCAAGGGAAATGTGTGTTTATACTATAAACACACATTTCCCTAAAATTTCACTACACATTTCACTAAACTTTATAGTGTGTTTGGATGTGGAGAAGGCATATGATAAGATTAGTAGGGGAGTTGCAGAAGCAGTGATGGAGAAACTAGGAGTGAGTAGGAAGATAAGGAACATGATAATGAATATGTATGAAGGTGCGGAGACAGAGATTGTGTGGAAAAAATATTGCAACGAAAGGAATCAGGAGAAGGAAAGGGTTAAGGCAGGGATGTAACCTGTCACCATTAATGTTTGCAATGTGCATGGAAGAGTTGGTGAGGAGAATTAAGAGTAAGGGACAAGGAGTGAAAATAGGGCAGTATAGGCTAGCAATTCTGACGTTTGCTGATGATGTTGTGTTGATAGCAGAGACAGAGGAAGATATGGGGGAAATGTTACAGGAGGCGGAAAGGTTTGGCAGAGACCTAGAAATGAAGTTCAGTGTAGAGAAAAGCAGTATGATAGTAGTAAATGGACCAGAGGCAGTAGAAATGAGGATAGGAGGGGAAAGAATAGAAACGAGGGAGGAAGTGAAGTATTTAGGGGTATGGATAGGGAGGGAAGGGCGACAAAGGACAATGAATGAGAAAATCATGAAGGTGGAGCAGTGTATTGGGAAACTGTGGAATGTGACAAAAACCAGAGTAAATAAATATAAAATAGTAAGAGAGGTGTGGAAGGACTTTGAAGTGCCGAGAATAATGTACGGGATGGATGTGAGAGGGAGTACAGGGGGAGAAATAAATAGACTGGAGACGGGACAAAATAAAATAGGAAGAATGGGGTTAGGAGCAAGAAGGTGGACAGCAAATGAAGCAGTGAGAGGGGAGATGGGATGGAGTACGTTTGAGGAAAGAGTGGCGAAGGCAAAGTTGAGGTACAAGAGTAGGTTGGAGGAGATGGAGGATAATAGGTGGCCAAGGAGAGTGAATGAATGGGGGGAGGGGAAGAGTAGATGGGCAAAAGAGTGTAAGAGAAAACTGAAAAAAATAGGAGTGAAACAAAGAAGGGTGGGAGAGGAGTGGAGAGATGTAGGGAGTAATGCATGACGGACTAGGTCAGGGAAGGAGACTAGAGAAAGAGATAGGAACGAGAGTACAAAGGAAAGCAAGCAACAACAGTATAGTAACCCTTCTAGGCTGCTTGTCCTCCAAAACACTGAGGATCAAGTGTCCAAACAGTGGTTTTGAGTGGGTAAGGGAACATTGGAAAGGGAACTACTGCCCTAGAACTAATGTCTGTGGCAGGATTAGGAAGTTAGTAGGGGAACGAGGGGTTAGTAACTGAGGGGGGGGATAAATTAAAGTTATTCATTTACAAACGCAGTCAGTCGCGGGTTTGATGCGAGATATTTGTCTAAGCGGAGTTTAAATTAATCAACGGTGCTGCAGTCTATAACGTCTCGGGGAAGCCCATTCCACAAGTTGACAACTCGATTGAAGAAGAAATTCTTAGATTTGTGTGAGTTAAAAGATTTACCAATAATTTTGCAACCGTTTCCCCGCGTGTAATTAGATTGGTCGATAGTGAAGTACTTATTACAGTTCATATTGTCGATGCCTTTGATGATTTTGAACACTTGAATTAAGTCACCTCTTAATCTGCGCTGGGTTAAAGGAAATAGATTTAATTCTCTAAGACGCTCTTCGTATGGTTTGTTCTTTAGGCTAGGTATCATTTTGGTAACTCTACGTTGAACTCGTTCTAGCTTGTTTATATCTTTTTGGTAATAAGGGCACCAGGATTGAATGCAGTATTCCAGAAGAGGGCGGACTAAGGAATTGTAAAGGGTGAGGATAACTTCTTTGGATTAATGCTCAAATGACCTGCCTATAAAGCCAATTATTTTGTTTGCCTTCTTAACAACTTCTGAACATTGTTGACTCGGTTTTAGGTTACTCGATATTGTTACTCCCAGATCGGTTTCTCTGTTTACATTCTTAAGCTGAGTGCCATTCATCGAATAGTTTGCTTTCTCATTTAGGTATCTGATATGTAGTACTTTACATTTATCCGCATTGAAACTCATTTGCCAAATTTGGGCCCAACATGACAATTTATCTAGATTGTGTTGCATATTGTCAACTTGTTCTTTTGAGAGTACGCTATTTGCAATTTTTGTATCGTCAGCAAATTTTGAGATTGTACAGGTGAGACCCTCATCTATGTCGTTGATGTAAATTAGAAAGAGAATTGGTCCTAGTACCGATCCCTGGGGTACCCCGCTACTTACATTGGTCCATTTAGATGCCTTACCGTTTAGGACTACTCTTTGCTTTCTGTCGCTGAGCCAATTTTCTATCCATTTCAACACACCGTCTTGTATTCCATGCGCTTTTAGTTTTAGCAGTAAACGTTTGTGGGGAACTTTGTCAAAGGCCTTTTGAAAATCAAGGTATATAATATCTACAGCTTTACTCTCATCGTAGAGGTTAAGGATATCGTGGAAGAAGTCTAAGAGGTTTGTTAAACAGGAACGTTTTTTACGAAAGCCGTGTTGAGTATCTTTAAGTAAGTTATTTGCCTCTAAGTGATTTACGAGTCTGTCTCTTATGACCGTTTCTAACATTTTACATACAATTGAGGTTAAGCTAATTGGACGATAGTTACTGGGTGCTGGATTTGCTGCCTTTTTTTAATATCGGTGTTACGTTGGCTATCTTCCACTGATCAGGCATAGTCCCAGACTGCAAGGATTCATTGAATAGCAATGTCAGTGGTTTGGAGAGCTCATCCTTAGCTTCCTTTAGAACTCTAGGCGAGATTGTATCAGGTCCAGGCGTTTTATTTACCTTGAGTTTATCTAAACAATTCAATACTTCTCTCTCTGTAACGGTGATATTGCTTAGAACATCTGAATTATCAATCTGAATCGGCGATGGTGTAGGGATATCACTGAGGTCTTCAGTTGTAAAAACTGATGCAAAGAAGGTATTGAGGGCATTACTCATTTGTACTTCGTCTTTGGTGTATTCTCCATTTTCATCGACTAACGGTCCAACAGTTGAAGTAACTACTTTTTTCTTTCTGATATAACTATATAATTCTTTCGGGTTTGTTTTACTTTGATTCGCAACATGTAACTCCAGGGTCTTTTTACTTTGCTTAATTCACTTTTTGGCTTTGCGTCGTAGCTCTACAAATTTCACCCGCTCTTCGTCATTTTTGTGAAGATTTTAATCTATCATTAGCAATTTTGTTAGCAAGCAGACAGTCTGAAATATCTTTATTCCACCATTTGGGCTTATCATTATGGCCTGGACGCCGTATTTTCGATGGTATACAGTCTTGCACTGCCTTAAGGTAAGTGGTTGTGAAACACTCCCAAGATGTATTTATGTCGTTATTGTTAGTCAGAAAGCTCCAGTCAGTTTCTTTAAGCTTTGATTTAAGTTTATGAAAATTTGCTTTCTTGAAATTAGGGACTTTCTCAATGCTGATATTTGATTTGTTACTAGTAAAGTTTAAAGTGAAAGTTATCGTACGATGGTCGCTGTTACTGAATTCATCACCAACATTCAAATTCTCTATTAATTCTTCTTTTGTTGCGAGTACAAGGTCAAGCACATTATTACCACGGGTTGGAGATTGTACAAATTGAAAAAGTGAACTCGCTTGCAAGTTAGCATAGAGGTCGTGTCCAGAGTGTGAAGTAAGAATATCGCCCCATTTAGTCACGGGTAAGTTGAAATCTCCAAGAATTACGGTATCTTGTATGTTAGTTATTTCTGCAATTTGTTCATAAATTTCACTGTCAGTTTGCACTGATTGAGATGGGGGTCTGTATAATAAAGCTAGTGTTATTTTAGTTCCTCGTTTATTATTTAACCCTAGTATAGCGGGGGGTTTGTGGCCGTTTTGGGCCTTTTCACGCCATTCTGACTGCTATATCAACCATCAGCATGAAAGGAACTGTATTGTGCCGAAAACTAGGTGGAAATCGCTACACAATGACACCACATACAGCTACGTAGCACTCGTGGAGCACTGACAGTGTTACCTCAAAGATGGAAGTTTAGCGGATTTTGCTACATTGTTCACTGTTAGCGAACTATTGGTCACACTGTCATCCTCCCGTGCGGTGGGGGAACTGGAGTTAGTGTGGGCCGGGAGGCCACAGATGTCGGACGTATGGTTCATTACTGTTCCACCCATTTTCACTCGATTTTCACCCATTTTTCACCCGTTTTTTGCCAGTTTCTTTAACTCGACTTATGTTGCACGCCGCTCTTTAAGGGTAAGATATGTCTATATTCGCAATTTGAGGTTTTGACATTAAGACAGGATTAAGACTTTCCTTTATAAAAAACAGAACTCCTCCATTTCTATTGATCCGACTTTTCTCAAACATTGTATAACCAGGATGCGTATATTCGGCTAAAAAGTCTCTGTCTTCCGTATTTAACCCGTACAGCCCCAGCGACGCGTCTGACGTATCGGCGATGTATGTAACGCACAGCCCCAGAGACGCGCCTGACGCGTCACCCTAATTGCGCCGACCGTAACCTCAGGTGTAGCCACTCAAGAGGGCTCAGATTTGTATGGGAACTGTGTACGTATCCCACGCAACCGTGCCGATGGTTGAAAACTCTCAAAGTCCACGTGCATGCGCGCGAGCGCGCAATAACCTGGTTTTTTGGGATAATTGCCTTCAATTTTTTACTCTTGTAAAATCCGTTTTCGGGGGCTCTGTAGGACCATTTGTTAAGCTTTTTGAGCGGTTTTTCGTGGTTTTTCCTTCATTCCTAACCCATTCGCTATTGTTTCTGGAATAAAACAATTTTTTGAAAACCGGCCGGGTTCTGGTGCGCAAACATTACAAAACTAGCCGGGGATCCACGGGTTAACCAAGATTCAGTAATGCCGATTATATCGTAATGTTCTGTAAACACGATTTCCTCTAGATCTGAAAATTTATTGCGTATGCTACGAGCATTTACATAAAACACCTTAAGAGTATTAGAGTTGGATGTTACCGATTGTGCATTGTCTGACTTTTCAGTTCGTATTTGACTTACACTACCCTGTCTGGGGTCTGGTTGACCCCGTTTTTTGAACGGAAATCCTTGACTGCATCGTTCAGCAGATGACCAAGACGTGCAGCTCCTACTTCATTGAGATGTACACCATCTCCTGAAAACAAAGATTTATCATAGTAAAAATGATCCCACGTGTCGACAAAGCCGATGTCCTCCTCCCTGCAGAGTTTGGCTAGTCGGCGATTTGTACTGGTAGCTATATTGTAGAATCGGTTTTCTACATCAATCCGGGGAACAATTCCTGAAATTAAGATTCTATTAGATTTTTCCTTGAAGGACCTGATCAGCCGCCGGTACTTGGAAAGTAGTTCCTCTGACCGCGTCCGTTGGACATCGTTAGATCCAACGTGGATGATGTACGTAGTGCTTGCGGGGGCGAGCCTGGAAACCTCTTCCACAGCCGCGACAATGTCGTCCACGCCGCCACCTGGGATACAGAATCGCTTTCTGGTCCTGGGTGCCCTGGCGCAGAACTCGGTTAGTTGGCCACGGACCATGGAGTCGCCGACAAGCCGAACTTCTTCCGTTTCCTCTCCCTCGTCAATAGCCAGAATTTTGAAGAGGTTTTGGCATGTTGTCGGGATGACCTTCCTGGTACTGGTACGGGGATGCACATTGTTTCTCACTAACTGAAAATTGTCCTGGGGGGGAGTGAGAGTAGAGTCATTTTTATTTTCTGCAACATCTAAGGTAGCTGCTGGTGTGGGTACCGGTACCGGTACTGTATGCACTGGAATGGCGGTTGACATCGTAGTGGTTTCTTGGGCCGAGGGCACTCCTACGTTGAGTGTGGCAAATTCTTGAAGGGATTCAAGCTTCGTAGTCAGGGCATCGATCTTGCGGTGAGCTGCATTCAATTCATCCGCAATCTTCTCTCGGAGCTGGCAAAATCTACAAATTTGGACATCAGTATCAACAAACATGGTAGGGCCAAATTTACCGGAACAACTCGTGCAGGTTCGTTGCGGCGCCATGATGATATAATCACAATATGCCTGAAAATCACACAAATTTATGGTAGCAAAATGGTACAATTAAAGCCTGAAAATCACAAAAATGTATTTTAGCAATGTGATACAATTAATTCCTGAAAATCACACAAACTTTTGTTAGCAATATGATAAAATTAATATGCCTGTAAATCACAAACAATATATTAGCAATAGAACACAATTTATGCCTGAAAAAAAAAATTATGTTAGCAGTATGACACAGTTAAAGCCTGAAAATCACAAATGGACTAGAAATTTGTTACAAAATTTACTGGAAAAAAAAGTGGGAGAGGGTTAATGTAGCCTAGTGAGAAAACTGGAAAACAGTATACAGTACAGTAACAAAAAATATTTGTTAGCAATATGGTACAAGTAATGCCTGTAAATCACAAAAAGAATATGTTAATCACAAGAACACAATTTATGCCTGAATATATAAAAAAAAAATGATGTTAGCAGTATGACACAGTTAAAGCCTGAAAATTGTAAATGGAATAGTGATTTGTTACAAAATTTACTGGGAAAAAAAAGTGGGAGAGGGTTAATTTAGCCTAGTGAGAAAACTGGAAAGCAGTATACAGTACAGTAACAAAAAATATTGGTTAGCAATATGGTACAATTAATGCCTGTAAATCACAAACAGAATATGTTGATCACAAAAAGAATATGTTAGCACTAGAATACAATTTTATGCCTGAAAATAAAAATAAAATTATGTTAGCAGTATGACACAGTTAGGCTAAAGCCTGTATATTAGTTTATACAGTGGTCGACACAATGCTAATAATAATGGAGTTAGTAATATCCCTGGCAAGAGTGTGAGAGGCCTATTATTATGGTGACAAGTATCTGAAATGGGATTAACCCTTAAAAAGCGGCTCACCACATAAGTCGTTTTTAATAAAGCTGGACTATGTGGCGGCGCTCGACATAGGTCGAGTGGCAATTTCAGCACGTAATGTTGCTGAGAGAGAGAGACAAGTGGTGGCAGGAGACTAGCGAGCGTATGACTGCTCCAGACCACCGCGGCGAACCTACTGACACGAATCTCAGCTCCCTCCTCCCTCTCTCACTCGCTACATACTGAATTATATGGGGAAAGTACCGAATTACATGCTTTTTGCACTCGCGTTGCACGGTTATTGCAAGAAAACTATCCATCATACAAGGATCGTTATGGTGTCATTCGAAAGCTCTGTTTATGCCCTTTCAGGGATAGATACTTGTTTTACGTTCTGGGTCTTATTTAGGCATGAAAATGATCACGTAAACAGCCCTATTTTGGCTAAAAACACCCCGCTGGGCGGTACATATAAATAAACCGCATAGGCCGCTAAAGAAGGGTTAATAAATAGGCTATCAAAAAGTATCACAGTAACTAAATTATTCTAACACAATATTAAAACTATCTTGACAAATGTTAGTGTGTGCGATTTATATAGATAACCAAGATAAAAAGTTCAACCAAGTACAGTATTGGCTAGACTTTGATATATAAAATACAAGAAGAGGGTTTGTTTATGCGTACACAGGTTGCGCTGGTATCGGCGGCGTCTCTACTAACTTGACAAATATAATTTTGAAAAACAAACGTTTATCAGTCAAAACTACAGTACAATGTCATACAAGATAACTACTGGGTGGTTTGCTAAGCACTTAACTACAGTGAGGGCTAAAATATCTACAATAAGTGCTAGAACTTTATAATATGAAACAAGCAAATAGTTTGTTTACTTTAGAGCGTCGGTCGTCACTAACCGGTACAAATGTACACAAAAGCAGTCTCGATAAACAAACGTTTATCAGTCAAAACACAGCAAAATTATATGCAAAGCAACTACAGGGTAGTTAACCTAGAGCTTAGCTACAGCTCATGCAAACAAATAAGGGGATGAGTAATGGAGTACTCAAGTTATGGTCAAATTTCGAGCAGCGAGAGCGAAGTGCTGTTGGCGGGTTGGCGCGTCGGGCTCGAGTGAAGGAAGTAGGAAGACAGGAATGGAAGAGAAATATGGAGAAGAAAAGTACACTGATAAGATATAGAAGCAAGGGGAGACCGAGAAAAAAAAAGTTCTATGACGGAAGTTGGGGAGCTGAACTACTGTTTAAGGCTAGGGCAGGAGCATTAGAGACAAATAGGAGAACATGGAGGTGGAATGGGGGGGGGGGTGAAAGAGTGTCTACAGTGTGAGGTGTGGAGGGAGGAGAGTGGAGGAGACAATAGAACATATAGTGACAGAGTGCCAGGGGTATGCAGAGGAGAGAGATGGGTTGGAAAATGAGTTGAAACGGGTGGTAGGGGAGAGGGAATGGGAAGAACAGAAAGAGGAGGAGGATGAGGGTGTAACATTTGTGTTAGGTCTCGGGACAGAAAAGGGGGTAGATGGGGAAATGGGAAAAAGAATGAAGGTAGTGAAAAGATTCCTGGAGCAGGTGTGGCAGAAGAGAAAACGGAATAGAATAGAATAGGGTGAGGGGGGAGAAGGTGACCAGAGCGGGGGAGGAAGACAAAATGAGATTAAATAGTAGAGAGGGAAAAGTTAAATTAAGGTAAGGAGAAAACAAGATATTGGGGGGTGGAGGGGGGGGCGGGGGAAATAAGGAGAGGAGAGTTCTGCTTAAGCTATATACTTCAATTCTTTTTCTTTAACTATCCTTTCTATGACTACATATTTTCTAAACTAATTCTTAACACCTTACGAGCGGCCTATGCGGTTTATTTATGTGTACCGCACAGCGGGGTGTTTTTAGCCAAAATAGGGCTGTTTACGTGATCATTTTCATGCCTAAATAAGACCCAGAACGTAAAACAAGTACCTATCCCTGAAAGGGCATAAACAGAGCTTTCGAATGACACCATAACGATCCTTGTATGATGGATAGTTTTCTTGCAATAACCGTGCAACGCGAGTGCAAAAAGCAGGTAATTCGGTACTTTCAGTACATAATTGAGTATGTAGCGAGTGAGAGAGGGAGGAGGGAGCTGAGATTTGTGTCAGTAGGTTCGCCGCGGTGGTCTGGAGCAGTCATACGCTCGCTAGTCTCCTGCCACCACTTGTCTCTCTCTCTCAGCCACATTACGTGCTGAAATTGCCACTCGAGTTATGTCGAGCGCCGCCACATAGTCCAGCTTTATTTAACTCGACTTATGTTGCTCGCCGCTAATTAAGGGTTAATCTAGCTCTAGCTGTTTCTGGAGAAGTCACCGGTGCATAGGTGAGCTGGCTTGAAAAGGGACAGCAACTCCACAAAAAGAAGAAGAAGAAGAAGAAGGGTACTTGATAGTGACACAATTCCCATCAAGGGCACCAATTGCATGGTGAAATTTCCAACGAACAGCGAACTGCTGGGCCACTTGCTTCCCCTGTTCAGGTGTCCGTGGACAGGCGAACACTTCCGCCTGATGCTTTGGAAAGATCACCTCATAGGTCTCTGGTACAATAAGTGATATTGTGTCTGTACTGCAGGCTTCTGTATTAGTTCCCCTTGGACACTGGACAGGTACCAATAGTAATGGCTACACATAAGGCCGGTGTCAGTGATTTGTGCCAAAAGGTGTCCTGTTCGCAATTCTAGGTCCAACCCTTGCCAAAACTTCCTTGAAAAAACCCAGTGTCACCAGAAGTGGCGAAACCCCTTACCATATTCCAACTCCAGTTCATGGACCAGTTGCTTGTACAGACCAACTTGGTCCATCTGAGTTGCCAGCCCAAAGCCCATAAAGCCCTCCATTTCCTCCTGTGGTCCACCTTGGCCTTTCCGTTGCTCCACAATGGCCGTGATGGCCGTGGGCTAGGTGTGGACGTGTCCTGTGCAAGGGGTAGTATTGTTGTACACATTCAACACCACTTGCATCTGCATTCGGTACGTAGGCTACTCTGATTCGTATTGGTTATTCAGTTATATTCAAATATATTGGGTTGTAGTCGGGACCGAATAAGGAACGTTAAATTTGAAACATTTTAAAGTTGGACAGCATTCGGCATTCACGTCGAGTCATCAAGAACACACTCAGTACTCTGTCACCATATATCATTTACATTTGGTTGCATTCAGATTTAATTTGCTATCTGCACTCATTTTTCCCCGATTCACGGGGAATCACCATTCTTGGCAATTCGGTTCCACACTCTTGAATGTGTGAAAGCCCCTTAAAGTCAAAGAGAGCCAGATCAGACACCCATCTCTGTTCCACAGCCTCCAATTTTGCTTTTGTTTAAATATGTTAAGGGAATGTTTGTCTGTTAAAACTGTAAATTTCCTTTCAATTAGATAATCTTTGAAGTTATCAGTAATGACCCACCTCAGAGCCAACAATTCTAATCTCCTGCTGCTATAATTCTGCATGTTTTCTCAGGCCCCTTTAAACCTCTTCTAGCATAGGCAGTTGGGCGTCACTTTCTTGCAAATTATTGCGATAGAACTACCCCTAGTCCTTTGAAACAGCCATCAATCTCAGGATAAACAGGTTTTGGAAATGCATTCCCCCTTTTTTTGTTCACCTCTCTGCAGTCTTCGTCTTGATACAGAGATGTAGACTTGCCAACAGGGTGCCTAGTTGGCACCTTGCCTTTGCCCTGCACAACTTAACTTTTCCAGGCTTCAAACCGCAACGCGCGTATTCATGGTGGGTGTTCCTAAACGCAGAGATATGCGCCGAGCGGACTGGATACTTATGAAGTAATTTGAATGATAATTGAATAATAGAATTCTGTATAAATTGAACTATTATAGGTTTGGTAGCTGCACGGAAAATGAAAACCTTGCAACAATGTTTGTTTTCTTTTAGGATGAGGGAGGCAAAATGCAAAACTGCCTGTGACGAATGCCTCCCCCAGAGTTGAAAGTGCCAGAATCAAGGGATGTTTGAGTCAAAATGCCTGGACACACAGATTTTGAAGCAATTTAAGTCGTAAGATGAGGCAAAGTTGAATTCAGGGAGAGAGGTCCAGAGCTCATGAGCTGTTGAATAGAAGAAAGATTGGGAATATCATTTCACTCTTGGGTTTAAGAGCTGCACAGAGTAGGGGTGGGATTGTGTGGCAAGATGGGTGTTATGTGCTCTACTTAGGGGAGGTGGTATACACTGTGACAGCTCTGAGGAATACGGATTATTGTAATAGTAATAGAATAGCGAGAGAGATGCAACATTGCAGCAAAGAGAGAGAGATTACAGAGATTTGGTGAGTTTAAGAGATGAAAGGCTATATTTTCTACTTTGTCTAGAAGTGCTATGTGAGAAGATCCTCCCCACACATGCGAACAATACTTACCGTAATACATGAACGCACTGTGACCATGTACAGAGCAAGAAGCTTTGCAGGGGTAAAGAACCTCTTGAGGCGGTTGAGCACACCCAACTTCTAGGAAGCCGTTTTAGCAAGAGTGGTAATATGGTCTTTCCAAGAGAGAGCAGAAGAAAAAGAGACACCAAGAATACTGAGAGCAGATGAAGGGTTGATTTTTGTATTTTTGAAGTATAAGGGAAAGTCCTGTGGGAGTTCTTGACGGGTAGATAAATGGATAAATTAGGTTTTAGAAGCATTGAAAGCAACAAGATTACCTCTGCCCCAATTAGAAATGGTTGACAGATCAAAAGATAACTGTTATATGGATTCATTGCGTGAGTTTTTGAGTGATTGCATGCTAGGGTGTTGTGAAAAACTAATTGTCAGCATATGAATGAATAGGACTGGAGGTACAGTTGAAAAGATCATTAATGAATGTAAGAAAGAGAATTGGAGATAGGACAGAACCCTGAGGAACACCGGAGTTGATAGGATGGGGAAGTGAACGATGGCCGACCACAACCGCAGCTATGGAACAGCCAGAAACGAAATTAGAGATTAAGGCACAGATGGAGGGATAGGAACCGAAAGAGGGTAGTGTAGAAATTAGAGATTTGTGCCAGACTCTTATACAAGGGAATATCGAAAAACAAAACAAAAGTATGGAAAGTACGGAGAATTTTGCATGTTGCTCACCTCTCCATATTATGGTCTCTAGAAATGGCAATTTTCCTCCTTTTTCCTCCTCCACAGAGAATTGGATGCTTTCACATACGTTGTTGATTTTCCTCAGGATATCGTGAATGTATGTGTGACTTGGGGTAATAATTATAATGTCGTTTACGTTCCGGTACCATAGTGTCTCTTCGCTGATTATGTCATTAAATTTGTCTTTTTCTAGCGTTTCCATGAACAGTGAAGATAATACACCAATAAGAGGTGTACCCGTTGTAACTCCGTGGGAGGCACTCGTCACAGGCAGTTTTGCCTTTCGTCTCCTTCATTCACATAAAAGAAAATAAAGCCCACCGTGTTGTTGGAATTTTTGCTTGATGAACGTGAACGGGGTGAATTCTACGCATAATATAACCAGTTTGATAAAGCCTGCTTTGGAAACGGAAAACTATTTTATATATATATATATGTATATATATATATATACAGTATACAGTATACAGTATATATATATATATACTATATATATATATATATATATATATATATATATATATATATATATATATATATATATATATATATATATATATATATATATATACAGTGTATATATATATATATATATATATATATATATATATATATATATATATGTATATATATAGTATATATATATATATATATATATATATATATATATATACATATATACTGTATATATATATATATATACTGTACAGGTTGGTTTTGAACAACACTATCAAACTTTAGATACTAATTAAACATTGAGACACAAAAGAAGTTTATTTGATAATGAAATGTAAACTAAATTGTTATTGATGAATTATCGAACTTAAAGTAAAATATTGAGTGTTGTCCAACCCCGTTATTTTATCTGAGTTCTGACACCCTCCCACCCCTTCATCGTACAACCTCTATCCCTAGGTGAAGGCAGGGAGAGGACGGAGAGGGGGGAGGTATTGAGATATTAGGGAGTGTAGGGGGAGGAGTTGGGTTGGCAAAGTGGAAGAGCCGCGGCTCAGGGAGGCCAGAAAAGGGGGGTTGGGTGAGAGGAGGCCGAGAAGGGGGATGGGTGGCTGTCTTGGACACCCGGCGGACATGGCAATTACGTATTGTTTTTGTTTTGCCATTGTGACCGACGATTACCTGGTACAGATTCGGCACATTAATGACGGGGAATGGGCCCAAGAAATTTGGTTGGAGTTTGTTGGTGATGGGGAAATTCGCTATCATGATGGTGTCGTTTATGTGATGCGGATTGCGGGCAAGGAGAGCGTCTGTGTGGAGATTTTGACAGGCTTGGAGTTGCCTGAGACAAGACTTGACATGGGTGATGGTGGGTTGGGGGTCAAGGTAGGGCGCAGGAGCGCTAATTAGGTACCGTAGCAGTTAGGTAGTACAACATGGGCGATCCAAATACTCACTCGTGCGGCGTAATACCGTCGTCTTTTGGGGTGGAATTTAAGCTTCACTGAATAATTTTTAGCTGTTTAGGCCAGTTTTTGGATTGGGTGGCAAGGTCATTTTGTTATAATTATATTGTTGATGGAACGATGACTTCTCTCGCACACCACGTTCCCTTTAGGCCAGAATGGAGGAATGTGATATCTTGAAACCCATGAGGCGAGAGAGTTCCTCCCAGGCTTTTCCGGAATATTTGAGGGCGTTATCAGTATGCAAGGTCTGGGCAAGGCCGAAATTAGGAAAAACATGTGTTAGCATGGCGTCAGCAACATCTTTGGCTCTGTGTTCCTTAACAGGGATAGCGATGAGGAACCTTGAGTAGGTATCAATGAAAGTCAGGATGAACCTGAATAAGTTGACCGAGGGCAGAGGGTTGACAGTGTCTAGGGATAGAAATTGCAATGGCATTGTTGCTTGGAATGAGCCAGAGGGGCCGGGTGTGCGGGAGATGTCTTTACCACCGGCACACAAGAAACAAGAATCGACTGTTTCCTTCGCAATCGCGTTGGGATGGGGGGTCCAGTACACATTTTTAAAACATTGAAGCAGGTTGGTGTAACCAAGGTGAATCCCGTTGCCGTGGTGTAATATTTTGAGCATAGATTTGGCGGCATCAGGACTGAGGACCATGTGGCCTGAATCGGTATAGAGGTAGTCGACAATTTTGGTGAGGGAGGTGAAGAAATCTGGTTTGAGCCAGTTTGGGTAGACGGTAAGGTCCCACGAGCTAACGGAAGCTATCACTGCGTGGCTAGGGGTTAATGAGTTCAAAGAGGGCTGGGGGAGGGTTCGGGATGGTGGTGGTAGGCGGGAGAGGGCGTCCGCGTTTGTGTGGAGTTTGCGTGGATGGTACGCAATTTCAAAGTTGAATTCTTCAAGTGTTTCTCTCCATCTCATGATAAGGGCGTTTGTGGTCTGGGAGGTGCGGAGCCATTGCAATGCGTGGTGGTCTGTTATTATCAGGGTTAATTTGGCACCTAGTAGATAGGAGCGGAAGGGTTGTAGTGCCCATATCATACCTAGATATTCGCGTTTCGTAGCTGCGTAATTCGGTTCCGCTTGGTTCAAGGTAGGACTGGCACATGCACCGATGTGTTCCTTGTTGTCCACGACTTGTGCTAAAACCGCGCTAATACCAACCAAGAAAACATCCATATACAAGCGGAAAAGATGATCATAATTGGGAAAAGTTACAACCGGTGTTGATGTTAATGCATCATTTAGCGTTTGGAAAGCTTGCAATCGTTCGTCGATCCATTTGAATGGTTCATCTTTGTGTGTGAGGTCATGGAGTTGTTTGGCAATCGACGCAAACACTCCAACGAGACGTCCGTAGTAGGATGCAAGCCCCAGGAATGAACAGACATCTGAGGGGGTTGGATGTTGCTGATGTCGGTTAATTTAGCAGGGTCCGGGGCAATAATTT
Organism: Paralithodes platypus; assembly: GCA_032716605.1. Classification (NCBI taxonomy): domain Eukaryota; kingdom Metazoa; phylum Arthropoda; class Malacostraca; order Decapoda; family Lithodidae; genus Paralithodes; species Paralithodes platypus. The sequence continues at coordinate 21,215,518 of CM064501.1, read as the reverse complement.
ATTTGGATAGGATATGACCGAGGTAAGGGACAGAATCTCGGGCAAGTGTACATTTTGAGTGTTTGAGTTTAAGGCCAGCTTGGTAAATGCAGTTGAATACCTGACGTAGGCGGTGTAGGTGTTGTTGCCAGGAGGTAGCGAAGACGATCACATTGTCTAAAGAAGCTAGGCATGTTTCCCAGGTTAATCCGTGTAAAATGGAATCCATTAAGCTTGAGAAAGTAGTGGGGGCATTGCATAAACCAAACGGCATGACATTAAATTAAAAATGTCTGACACTGCTCGTGGAGAAGGCAGTTTTCTGTTTGTCAGCTGGAAGTACTGGGACTTGCCAGTATTCTGATTGCAGGTCGAGGGTGGAGAATATCGATGAGCCATGTAATGAGTCGAGAGAGTTGGCGATACGGAGGAGGGGTGTTGCGTCCTTGATTGTTACATCATTTAGTTGGCGATATTATATGCAAAAGCAGGGGATGACCAGGGACTGGTGGAGGGGTTGATAAACCCAGCATCGAACATTTCCTGAACTTGTTTTTCTTCTTCCCGACGTTGTAAGAGGTTCTTACGGCATAGGGGTTGGCGGATGGGGGGGCTGATAGTGTGGATAGGTTGTTCTAACACTTTGGTGTGTCCAATGTCTTCGAGATTTTGTGAAAAAAAACCATCTTGAAACTCAAGCAACAACGTGCGTAGTTCTGCTGGTTGGTGAGGGAGGTGGGAGGGAATGACATCAATAATCCCTTTGGAAGATTGATGGGATGGTATGAAATATTTGCCACTTGCAGGCAATTGATGGAAGGGGGCAAAAGGGCAGGGGAGGTGAGGCAGCAGGGGGAGATATGGGAGGAAAGGGAAAAGAAAAGGGGGGCGTTGGCAGAGATGGGCACATATGCCTGATGATGTGGCGGAATGTTAATGGATGTCAGCGTCGTTGCTTGGGCAATGATGTGCAATTAAGCTGATTTTTTTTTTGGGGGGGGGGGTTACGGGTGAGTTATGGGATAATGTTGGCTTAAAAGACAGTTTGCGGTTTTGGCAATCAATTTGGGTGCCAAGCAATTGTAAGAGGTCGAGGCCTAAATAATCTTAGTATTGAGTTTCGTGGTAATCTTGAACAACAAATTTATGGTTGATAAATGACCCGTCGGGTGATGAGACAGTGAGGGGGGGCATTGCCAGCACTGATTAATTGCAACATGGTCTTCTGCAGGGGACCTAGTTCGTGTTGCAGTTTGCGATAAAAGTAAGTGTGCAGGCAGGAACGGGCCGCGCCAGTGTCAAGGAGGAAGCAGACGGGAAATTTGTTAAACTTTAGCTGATTCAAAATTGGAGATTTAATCAATGATGACTGAGAAGGGTGTCGGGGGTAATTTAAAAAATTCTGCAACATTAGAAGACGGGGTGAGGCATTGTCAGATGAGGGTGCTTGTTTGTAAGAATCCTAGTAGTTTTGGGAGAGGTACTGGGAATCATATTGTACCTGAGGCTGGGGGGAATTCTGTGAAGGATATCTTTCTTCTGACTGAGCGATGCGAGATGGATTCTGTGGATATTGGCGATAGGGACGGCGCCCTCTGGAGTTACCATGATGCTGTTTGTATTTTTCTGGGTTCTTGAGGGGCTAACTATTTTGCGCCGATTGAAACTGTTGTTGAGAGTTGTGATTGTTAGTGGGGACACTGGCGTAGTACTTTGTATTTTCACGAGATCGCCAAGTATACAAGGGACAGTTGGTGGAACAAGGAGTGAATTCATAGAGGTCCACGGAAAGACCAGGGGGGTCCCAAATGAAGACTGATTGTAAGGTTTGTAGTAGGGAGGGGAGGGATTCGTTACGGCATTAGTTGACATAGGGTAAGTGACCTCCGTTGTATCGCAGCAGAGAACAGGGGCAGACTGGTATGAGGGGGGTCTATTGTGTTACTTGAGGCTAGAGACTGAGTGGGGTTTCGGTCTATGGCACAAAGTTGGGAGGGTACGGAGAGCTATATTTGCGGATGATTTTGATGTCTTCTACAGGAGTCGAAACCTTATGAACTGTGAAGTAATGTTTGACATGACACGGAACAATGCGGGTGAGGTTGTCAAATAGGACTTTGTTGAGGGCGGGGGTATTGTGATCAGGATATGCAATTTTCGCGCAACGACATAATTTCAACAGTGTGTCATCTAAGTCTCTATTATAAGTCACGGCAAACAGGTTGTCGAGGGCTGGGACATGAACAATGGTGGGTTGTAAAGTTTCTAAGATGAGTTGTTTGACCTCGGCCCACGGGGTGTCCATTTGCACGATCCCAGAAAGACGAGCGTAGGTTTTAAGTCCTATGGAAATCAAAAGGGCAGACATCAGTTTGTCTTCTGCATAATGCAGGTTAATCGCTGATATGGAAATCTCCAAATAGGTAGCTATATCCATCGACTCTGAGCAGAAGGGGGGAATGGAGGGGCGAGCAAATCGGAAGCCATGATCTAGTAATAGAATGATCCTATATATATGATTAAAACCTAGCCTCACGAGACACTGCTGCCACCAGTATTATACTGAAAGAATGTGGGTTCTATGTGAGGGAAGTTTTATAAATCAGACACATATGACCTATTCATAGAAATTTATTTAGTCTGGTTAAATAGAGGAATTGAGACAGAAGCGTCCGATAAGGATACTGGACCGGGTTAATATGGACCACCGTTGTCCGAGTAAATGCAACTAGTCTCTGAAAAAGCACTGACTTCTGCTGTTGAGATAGGACCGGTAGACAGTGACAACAATTGAGTTTTATGTGCAAGTATATACAGCAACAATAACAGTTATGGGAACACAACCAATATCAAAGTCGAGGATTATGGTTATCCACGAGGAGATGTATAGGACAACTCTAGCCAGCTGGAGACAACGTAAAGTATAGCTAGAAAGTATTTGTAGATAAGTTAGGGTTCAAGTTTAGAGGACTGGGGGGAGTAAGGATAAAGGATGATAAGAGAAAAACGAATCTTAAGACCCGGAGATGTAAACACGTATAAGGGCAATAAGGGCAAGAACACGTGATCAAAGAATGTAAATTTGCCACAAGTGATGTAATTAAGTTTTTCAAGGATTTGGTAAACTAACTTGAGTTTAACAGTGTGAGTGTATTACGGTAGGCACTGGTCACTTAGCAATATCCGCGAGTCGATCAACTGAATGGTTCTTAGAATCGAACAGATATTGTTACGCAAGTATTTACGCTAGGACAGGGTTTGTATTGTGAACAATATTGACCTTCCTTAACTGGTACTTAACACCTTACGAGCGGCCTATGCGGTTTATTTATATGTACCGCACAGCGGGGTGTTTTTAGCCAAAATAGGGCTGTTTACGTGATCATTTTCATGCCTAAATAAGACCCAGAACGTAAAACAAGTACCTATCCCTGAAAGGGCATAAACAGAGCTTTCGAATGACACCATAACGATCCTTGTATGATGGATAGTTTTCTTGCAATAACCGTGCAACGCGAGTGCAAAAAGCAGGTAATTCGGTAGTTTCGGTACATAATTGAGTATGTAGCGAGTGAGAGAGGGAGGAGGGAGCTGAGATTTGTGTCAGTAGGTTCGCCGCGGTGGTCTGGAGCAGTCATACGCTCGCTAGTCTCCTGCCACCACTTGTCTCTCTCTCTCAGCCACATTACGTGCTGAAATTGCCACTCGACCTATGTCGAGCGCCGCCACATAGTCCAGCTTTATTTAACTCGACTTATGTTGCTCGCCGCTAATTAAGGGTTAAAGGGGAGTTAAATCTTTTAACTTTCGTAACTGGACGGGTCTAATTTCTTATCTCCGGTACGAAGTTTGTACCCGGGTAAGATGAGATCAAGTAGGATCCTCTTTCCTGATTAAGTACTTCCTTGTTACCCACGCCGGTCAAAGGTGAACACTATGGGGATTCTTCTAGAGCACCCCTGGCAAGGCAACAAGTTTATAATATTGTGCTTATGGAGCAGAGGGCAGAGAGGTTTGATTTAAATTGGGGCCACCTTAGCTTCGTTTGAATTGACTTTAGGCCGTCTTCTCTGGTCCTACCCGTTGTAGGGGAGAGGCGGGACAGTTTGGCCTTTACTCTACATTTAAGCCCCTCTAAGGTCCAGTACCCGGGGCTTGACCCTGCAGTGGCCATTTTGTTTGGAGAGTCAGCCAATGAGGGTGATGGGGCGGTCTATGACGTCAAAGCGGCCTCGACCAATGGGCTGGCTTTTTGTGGTGGTCCCCGGTCTTCGTCTTCTTTCTTCTTCTTCCTGTTTGCTTCTCTATTTTCCCCCGTGCGTTTTTTAGGAGTCACTGACTGGCCTAGTTTTCCCGGTTTTCTTATTTCCACTAGGGGATGCTGAAGTATTTTCTAACACTGGGGACTGTTATGGACGGCACTACTCTGGTATGAGCAACTCCCATATTTTGAGTTCTTCGTTGTTAGGGGTTTTCCGGGAGTCCCTGAGCACGGTACCTTTTCCGGGGGGCGTCAGTCAGATACGGGGCACTCCTGCGGGTACAGGGTCTACGCAGGGAGGTGTACCTTCTTTCTGGGGCACCTTACTGAAGTCCCTTGGGGTTGGAGGTCATTGTTGGGGGTTCTCCTCGTCCATTAGGGTACGTGGCGTCTTGGGTGATGTCAATGTGGGTGGCCCCATCTGGGTTCAGCGTTTGAGGAGCGTGGGCGGCTCTTGTTGGCCCAAGGGCACTGGTATCACATATATATATACATATATGTATATATGTATATATATATATATATATATATATCTATCTATCTATCTATTGCCTGACGCCGTGATCCCCGAAGGGGTGGCCACGAACGAACCGCCCCCATGCACCTCTGTCCCCAGTCAGTCGACGCCCCTCCCCCCAACCAGCATCGCCTTCGTTCATGTACTTCCTCACTCCATCCTTCCACCTCTCATTCGGTCTACCTCTCCCTCTCTGTCCCTCCACCTCGCTCTCGTACACCCTCTTCGTCATTCTCTCGCTTTCCATACATTCCACATGGCCGAACCATCTCAAGTTGTTCCTTTTCACACTTTCCAGCACATCTACCACAACACCACACCTTCTTACTTCCTCATTAGTCTGTCAATCCCTCTATGTAACTCCGCACGCACTTCTTAAGTAATTCATTTCCACTGCTCTCACTCTTGGTCTGAGTTTCTCAACCAACGTCCATGCTTCGCTTCCGTAAGTCAGTGTCGGGATTACCACACTGTCATGCAAGGACTTTTCACTTCCATACTGACCACCCTATTTCTTGTTACTGCTTTTAGCGTTCCTACAACCCTCTTCCCCTGTTGTACCCTCTCCCGCACTTCTTCATCCATAGTCCCATCTTTACTCAACACACTGCCCAGATACTTAAAAGAGTATCTGGGCAGTGTGTTGAGTAAAGATGGGACTATGGATATATATATATATATATATATATATATATATATATATATATATATATATATATATATACGTGTGTGTGTGTGTGTGTTATAGTACCTACTACGGACCCTAAACCGTACCATAGTTATAACCCCAGTCAGTACCCAACACGTCAGACAGGCAGTGTGCCAATTTACATACTTTCCCGCTAGATCTTGAGGTACTTACTCGATCTAGAGGCCAATGTTTTCATTTAGTGACATGAATGTTAGCACTATTCGAGAGATATGAGCCATTTAAGAGTGATATTCTAGAAATTGTGGCATTATTCTCGCAATATTCGTAAGATTTGAGGTGCTTTAGAGCGATAGTCAAGAGATTGTGGCATTAATCTAGCGATATTCTGGAGATTTGAGCTATTTTAGAGTGGTTTTCTAGAGACTTGCATTATTATAGCAATTGTTGGCAATTTGGTAATGTTTTGGTTTATATATATATATATATATATATATATATATATATATATATATATATATACTGTATATATTTATATATATATATTTTTTTATTTTTTTCTATGTGAATGAGGGAGACAAAAGGCATAACTGCCTGCAGCGAGTGCCTCCCCCAGATTTCAAAGAGTGACAGGGCCGAAATCAAGGGACGTTAGAGTTAAAATGCCTGGACACACGGAGTTTGAAGCAATTTAAGTCATAGGAAGAGGGAAAGACTGATTCTGGGAGAGAGTTCCAGAGCTCAGCAGTTGAATAGAAGAAAGTCTGAGAATAACATTTCACTCTTGGGTTGGAGAGTTGCACAGAGTAGGGGTGGGATTGTGTTGCAAGGTGGGTACTACATACCCTACGTAGAGGAGGTGGTATACACTGGGAAAGCTCCGAGGAACACTGATTAGTGTAGTAGCGATAGAATAGCGAGAGAGATGCAGCATTGCGGCGAAGAGAGATAGATTGCAGAGAGTTGGTGAGTGGACGGGAGTTAATGATACGAAAGGCTTTCCTTTCTACTTTATCTAGGAGTGCAGTGTGAAAGGATCCTCCCCACACATGTGAACAACACTCAATACAAGGACGCACTGTGCCCCTGTACAGAGCAAGAAGCTGCGCAGGGGTAAATAACCCCTGAGGCGGTTGAGCACACCCAGCTTCTGGAAGGCTGCCTTAGCGAGACTGGTAATATGGTCTTTCCAAGTGATATATATATATATATATATATATATATATATATATATATATATATATATACTGTATATATATATGTATTTATTTGATAGTACCTTCGCTAGACTTTCATTAATTGAAACAAAAAAAACACCCCCTAGATAAATTTGTTCATTGTTTGGTACAAAAATGTCCCGTGGTTCGTCCTAGAATTACAGGCTCGCTATCGCTCGCCAGGAATAAATTAACACGAGAATGGCACGAAAGTTCTTATTATTAACAAAGAAATAGGGCAAAAAGGTCTTAAAATCACCCAACTAGAGGGACAGACGTCTTAAAATCTCAATGCTAAGGTGACGGAACATGAGGGAGAAAAAAACAAGTAGCTCCCCTATAATGTACTATCTAGCGGACTTGATTAACCATGGTAACCATTGATAACCATGCATGAGTGAGGCAGTAGTGTGTTCTTGTCCTTGTGGGGTTGTTAGGGAGACAGTAGTGTGTTGCTTGGTGGCCTTGTAAGACACACCCACACATACGCTCCTCCCACTCTTCATTACCAGACCAGCTCTTCAACTTTACACACAGGTACATTCAAAGGCAATATTTCTTGGACAATCATGTTCATCTACTAAAATATTTAAACCCCTTCATCACGATGCCGTCTTTTGTGCTTTGATTTTGGTTAAGATTAGAATATTTCATGCAGTTTAAGAAGGACCAATATTATTCAGACGGCTTACCGAGATCGTATTTACCCATTTCAATCTTAGAGATAGATTAAATGTTAAAGGAATCGTCCAATGGTAACCAGATTATGGTGTAAAACACGTAACCGTGATGGTGTTAAACTATAATCATCTCTTTCTTGACAGTCTTCATGTGTTTATATTAGCCAGTTATTTTTAGTATCTGTTTCACGTCTTTCAAATATTAAGTTTATTGTCCTTCTCTTCAAGTTTCACACTTATCATCAAACAATTATTTCAACTATTAACCCCTCAAGGACTATGATGCGGTCTAACAGTTTATCTGGCTATTATTAGTAGATTTTTCAGTTTAGGAAGAAATTGTGGGAGTCAGAGGAATGATTGAGACGGTTTTTACCCTTTTAATTGATACATACTAAGCTGGATGTGAGAGAGTTAACTGCTACAGGGCCTTGCAAAACTGAATAAAATCGTCTAATGAGAGCATAAATAAACTGTCAAAACGCAGTGTAATCTTCATGGGGTTATTTTGAAGTATTTAGTTTAACTCTTTCAGTACCATGACACCTTATTCATATTACTGTGATTACCTCAAGCTAGCTAGTGCTAAGTTACGTTGTCATTAAGTTTCAGTTATGTCTATCACGTATGTTGTTATTAAGGGAAGGTTTTTTGGATCCCCATCTCCCTCATGTTTAGCTCCATTAGTTTATATATTTTAAGACACTCACCCCATTAGTTCGGCGATTGTAAGACCTGCTGTGGTACTTAGGTGACGATGTTTTTTGGCGAGCGATAGTGAGCCTTATATACAGTATAGGAGGAACCGGCTTTTGGGCCCATATTTGTTTGTCTATGTGTTTGAAGGAGACTGTCTGTAACGAGTGTATCCCCCAAAGCCAAAAGAGTTACAGAGACCCACATTTATGTGACGGAGTTAAATGCCTGGACAAACGAAATGTAAAGTAGTCTTTTGTGATGAAGGATAAAGGAAAGAGTGATTGAGGAAGAGAGTTTCAGAGTTCACTTGTTGAATTGAAGAAATACTGAGAAAATGTGTTAATTCTTGGGTTGAAGAGCTGGAAAGAATAGGAGTACAAAGGAGTACAAAGGAAATCAAGCAACAACAGATCTAGTGACCCTTCTAGGCTGCTTGTCCTCCAAAACACTGAGGATCAAGTGTCCAAACAGTGGTTTAGAGTGGGTAAGGGAACATTGGAAAGGGAACTACTGCCCTGCCACTAACGTGGCAGGACTAGGAAGTTAGTAGGGGACATATGGGTTAGTAACTGAGGGGAGGATAAAGTTATTCATTTACAAACGCAGTCAGTCGCGGGTTTGATGCGAGATATTTGTCTAGGCGGAATTTAAATGAATCAACGGTGCTACAGTCTATAACGTTTCGGGGAAGCCCATTCCACAAGTTGACAACTCGATTGAAGAAGAAATTCTTAGATTCGTGTGAGTTAAAAGATTTACCAATAATTTTGCAACCGTTTCCCCGCGTGTAATTAGATTGGTCGATAGTGAAGTACTTACTACAGTTCATATTGTCGATACCTTTGATGATTTTGAACACTTGAATTAAGTCACCTCTTAATCTGCGCTGGGTTAAAGGAAATAGATTTAATTCTCTAAGACGCTCTTCGTATGGTTTGTTCTTTAGGCTAGGTATCATTTTGGTAACTCTACGAGTTCCCGTTCTAGCTTGTTTATGTCTTTTTGGTAATAAGGGCACCAGCATTGAACGCAGTATTCCAGAAGAGGGCGGACTAAGCAATTGTAAAGGGTTAGGATTACGTCTTTGGATTTATGCTCAAATGATCTGCCTATAAAGCCAATTATTTTGTTTGCCTTCTTAACAACTTCTGAACATTGTTGACTCGGTTTTAGGTTACTCGATATTGTTACTCCCAGATCGGTTTCTCGGTTTACATTCTTAAGCTGAGTGCCATTCATCGAATAGTTTGCTTTCTCATTTAGGTATCCGATATGTAGTACTTTACATTTATCCGCATTGAAACTCATTTGCCAAATTTGGGCCCAATGTGACAATTTATCTAGATTGTGTTGCATATCGTCAACTTGATCTTTTGAGAGTACGCTATTTGTAATTTTTGTATCGTCAGCAAATTTTGAGATTGTACAGGTGAGACCCTCATCTATGTCGTTGATGTAAATTAGAAAGAGAATTGGTCCTAGTACCGATCCCTGGGGTACCCCGCTACTTACATTGGTCCATTTAGATGCCTTACCGTTTAGGACTACTCTTTGCTTTCTGTCGCTGAGCCAATTTTCTATCCATTTCAACACACCGTCTTGTATTCCATGCGCTTTTAGTTTTAGCAGTAAACGTTTGTGGGGAACTTTGTCAAAGGCCTTTTGAAAATCAAGGTATATAATATCTACAGCTTTACTCTCATCATAGAGGTTGAGGATATCGTGGAAGAAGTCTACGAGGTTTGTTAAACAGGAACGTTTTTTACAAAAGCCGTGATGAGTATCTTTAAGTATGTTATTTTCCTCCAAGTGATTTACGAGTCTGTCTCTTATGACCGTTTCTAGCATTTTACATACAACTGAGGTTAAGCTAATTGGACGATAGTTACTGGGTAGGGATTTTCTGCCTTTTTTGAATATCGGTGTTACGTTGGCTATCTTCCACTGATCAGGCATAGTTCCAGACTGCAAGGATTTATTGAATAGTAATGTCAGTGGTTTGGAGAGCTCATCCTTAGCTTCCTTTAGAACTCTAGGCGAGATTGTATCAGGTCCAGGCGTTTTATTTACCTTGAGTTTATCTAAACAATTCAATACTTCTCTCTCTGTAACGGTGATATTGCTTAGAACATCTGAATTATCAATCTGAATCGGTGATGGTGTAGGGATATCACTGAGGTCTTCTGTTGTAAATACTGATGCAAAGAAGGTATTGAGGGCATTACTCATTTGTACTTCGTCTTTGGTGTATTCTCCATTTTCATCGACTAACGGTCCAACAGTTGAAGTAACTACTTTTGTCTTTCTGATACAACTATAGAATTATTTCGGGTTTGTTTTACTTTGATTTGCAATATGTAACTCTAGGGTCTATTTACTTTGCTTAATTAACTTTTTGGCTTTGCGTCGTAGCTCTACAAATCTCACCCGTTCTTCGTCATTTTGTGAGGATTTTAATCTGTCATTAGCAAATTTGTTAGCAAGCAGGCAGTTTGAAATATCTTTATTCCACCATTTGGGCTTATTATTATGGCCTGGACGCCGTATTTTCGATGGTATGCAGTCTTGCACTGCTTTTAGGTAAGTGGTTTCGAATAACTTCCAAGATGTATTTATGTCGTTATTGTTAATGAAAAAGCTCCAGTCAGTTTCTTTAACACCTTAAGAGCGGCCTATGCGGTTTATTTATATGTACCGCCCAGCGGGGTGTTTTTAGCCAAAATAGGGCTGTTTACGTGATCATTTTCATGCCTAAATAAGACCCAGAACGTAAAACAAGTATCTATCCCTGAAAGGGCATAAACAGAGCTTTCGAATGACACCATAACGATCCTTTTATGATGGCTAGTTTTCTTGCAATAACCGTGCAACGCGAGTGCAAAAAGCATGTAATTAGGCACTTTCCCCATACAATTCCGTATATAGCGAGTGAGAGAGGGAGGAGGGAGGTGAGATTTGTGTCAGTAGGTTCGCCGCGGTGGTCTGGAGCAGTCATACGCTCGCTACTCTCCTGCCACCACTTGTCTCTCTCTCTCAGCAACATTAAGTGCTGAAATTGCCACTCGACCTATGTCGAGCGCCGCCACATAGTCCAGCTTTATTTAACTCGACTTATGTTGCTCGCCGACAGTTAGGGGTTTAAACATAACTCTAAGTTTATGAAAGTTTGCTTTCTTGAAATTAGGGACTTTTTCGATGCTACTATTTGGTTCGTTACTAGTAAAGTTTAAAGTGAAAGGTATCGTACGATGGTCGCTGTTACTGAATTCATCACCAACATTCAAATTCTCTATTAATTCTTTTGTTGCAAGTACAATGTCAAGAACGTTATTACCACGGGTCGGTGTTCGAACAAATTGATAAAGCGAACTCTCTTGCAAGTTCGTATACAAGTCATGTCCGGAGTGTGAAGTAAGAGTATCGCCCCACTTGGTCACAGGTAAATTAAAGTCGCCAAAAAATACGGTATCTTGTGAGTTACTTACATCTGCAATTTGTTCATAAATTTCTCGGTCAGTTTGCACTGATTGAGCTGGAGGTCTGTATATTAGTGCAAGTATTACTTTTGTACCTTTATTATTCTTTATTAGCACAAAAGATGTGTCGACGTTCACAATTTGAGGTTTTGACAAGAGGGTCGGGTTAAGACTTTCTTTGATATAAAATAAAACGCCACCTCCATTTTTATTTATTCGGCTTTTCTCAAACATTACATAACCGGGAAGTGAGTACTCTGCTAAAAAGTCTCTATCTACTGTATTGAGCCAAGATTCTGTTATACCAATCACATCCATTGCAATGGCAATACCATTCCTTGATAACTGGACCCGTTTCTATGGTAAAAATCAGTTGTACGCACAGGACGGGGTTCATCTTTCTCGGCTAGGGGTGGCAAATTTAGCTAGGTCAATAGATAGGATTGTCGCGGGGTTTCGCTGAAAATAAAGCCTGAGAATATGAGTAAGAATAATTGTCTAGATAGGGTAAATTGCCGTACTGGTACATCAGATAGGAATAGAAAATATCAGTCACAGGATTTTAATTGTACTGCTAGTAGAAATATTAACACCTTAAGAGCGGCCTATGCGGTTTATTTATATGTACCGCCCAGCGGGGTGTTTTTAGCCAAAATAGGGCTGTTTACGTGATCATTTTCATGCCTAAATAAGACCCAGAACGTAAAACAAGTATCTATCCCTGAAAGGGCATAAACAGAGCTTTCGAATGACACCATAACGATCCTTTTATGATGGCTAGTTTTCTTGCAATAACCGTGCAACGCGAGTGCAAAAAGCATGTAATTAGGCACTTTCCCCATACAATTCCGTATATAGCGAGTGAGAGAGGGAGGAGGGAGGTGAGATTCGTGTCAGTAGGTTCGCCGCAGTGGTCTGGAGCAGTCATACGCTCGCTACTCTCCTGCCACCACTTGTCTCTCTCTCTCAGCAACATTAAGTGCTGAAATTGCCACTCGACCTATGTCGAGCGCCGCCACATAGTCCAGCTTTATTTAACTCGACTTATGTTGCTCGCCGACAGTTAGGGGTTAAAGGTGTAACAGAAGATGGGAATTCAGTTAGAAATAAAGGTAAATCCGATACCAGTAAAATAAATTCATTGCGATTATATTATACAAACTGTAGGAGTTTATGTAACAAAATGGATGAACTTAGAGCACTTGTTAGCAACGAAAATAGACATTATAGCACTGACTGAAACATGGATTAATACAGAATCAAGACATTTTTTAGCAGAATTCCATATACCAGGATATAGTTTGTTTAAACGCGACCGAACAAGTAGGAGGGGCGGCGGAATAGCAGTGTTTGTCAGGAGTTCTTTAAAAAGCTGTATTAAATCAGGTATTAGACTAAATACTGATAACGAAAGTGTTTGGGTTGAGGTTAGCGAAGGTAGTGAGACCATAATTATTGGAGTTATTTATAGACCACCAAATATGAGTAGAAACGAAGGTACAGCTTTATGGCAGGAAGTGAAAATAGCATCAAGGTTTAGCAATGTGTGTTGTATAGGGGATTTTAATTTTCCGAATATTGATTGGCAGCATCAAATCGGCGACTCAGATTCAAAAGAGTTTATTGAGGCGGTACAGGATAGTTTTTTATTTCAATTCATAGACTCGCCTACTAGAGGTAATAATATCCTCGATTTAGTTCTCAGTAATAATGAACAAATGATAAATAATGTAGAGATAGGAGACCAACTAGGAAATAGTGATCATAAATCAATTTATTTTAACATACAATGGACAGGAAAGGCTAAAGAGAATACGACACTTATCCCAGATTTCAGAAAAGCCAATTATGGTGGATTAAGACGAGCCTTAAGAGTCGATCCTATGGTTAAACTATTAAGTGGACCCAGGTGCGCTAATGAACATACTCTCTCTCAGATACCTGTCTTAACTCAGGATAATTTGACAGCTACATATAATAATTTTATTTCTTCACTCCACAATGCGCAAAATAAATATATCCCCAAAAGAAAATTTAGATCAACACAGAACCAACCCAAATGGATGAATAATAGACTATTAGACCTTCTAGGAAAAAAGAGAGGAATATATCGAAAAATAAAGAAAGGCGAAATTCACCTACTTGCTTACTATCAGAATCTATCAAGAGAGGTTAAAAAATGTATAAGGACAGACAAAAGAAATTATGAAATCAGGATAGCCAATGACTCAAAAAATAACCCTAAGGCTTTTTACCAGCTATATAAATCTAAAGTTAGAGATAAAATAGGCCCCCTTAAAACTTCGATAGGAGAAATGACAGAAAATGATTTAGAAATGTGCAGTACATTAAATAGTCAGTTTCTATCCGTTTTCACTAATGAAAATTTGGCACAGATTCCAGAAGTCAATACGGTATATAGAGATAGTATAGAAAATAGGTTAAGTACGGTTACTATAAGTAGAAATGATGTGCTTAAGGAAATTGACAGACTGAAACCTCAGAAATCGCCTGGTCCCGATGAGGTATATGCCAGAGTATTAAAAGAATGCAGAGATGAGTTAAGTTACCCATTAACATTTCTTTTTAACAATTCATTAGAAACAGGTATAGTTCCAGAAGCTTGGAAGCTTGCAAATGTAGTTCCGATTTTCAAAAAAGGTGATAAATCAATAGCATCCAATTACCGTCCCATTAGTCTCACTTCAATCATAGGAAAGCTACTAGAGTCAATTATTGCTAGGAAAATGAGAAACCACTTAGAAACATTTAACTTAATCAATTCTTCTCAGCATGGATTCACACAGGGACGTTCTTGCCTTACTAATTTGCTTAGTTTTTTCTCAGAGGTATATGAAGCAGTAGATAATGACAAGGCATACGATATTATATATTTAGATTTCAGTAAAGCTTTCGACAGAGTCCCTCATGAGAGATTGATGAGAAAGGTTGAGGCACATGGAATAGGTGGGGCGTTGTTGGGATGGATTAGGTCATGGCTAATTGGTAGGAAACAGAGAGTCAGCATAAATGGTACCAAGTCAGAGTGGGGAGCAGTCAAAAGTGGTGTCCCCCAGGGATCGGTATTAGGTCCCCTGTTGTTTCTTATATACATAAATGACCTAGATTTAGGTATAACTAGTAGGATAAGTAAATTCGCAGACGATACTAAAATGGGGAGATCAATTGATTCAGATAGCGATATAGAGTGCCTCCAAAGGGATCTAGATACCTTACATGAATGGTCAGTAAATTGGCAGATGAAGTTTAACATTGACAAATGCAAGGTATTAAAGATAGGGAAGATGCAAACAAATGTTAAATATAAACTAGCTAATTTAGAATTAGAAAATTCAGACTGCGAGAAAGATCTAGGTGTGTTTGTTAGCAATGATTTGAAGCCTAGAAAACAGTGTATAGGCGTTCGTAATAAGGCAAACAGGATTCTCGGGTTCATCTCTAGGAGTGTGAGTAACAGAACTGCTGATGTTATCTTAAAACTTTACTTGTCATTAGTGAGACCCCATATGGATTATGCTGTCCAATTTTGGTGTCCTTATTACAGAATGGACATAGATTCATTGGAGAGAGTACAGCGTAGAATGACAAAAATGATCCATAATATTAGAAATCTTCCGTATGAAGAAAGGGTGAAGAAATTAGGTTTACATTCGTTAGAGAGACGCAGAGTTAGAGGGGATATGATAGAGGTGTTCAAGTGGGTTAGTGGGATTAACAAAGGGGACATGACAAATGTACTAAAGCTCAGTGATAGCGAAAGAACTCGTACCAATGGTTTCAAATTAGATAAATTTCGTTTCAGAAAAGATATAGGCAAATATTGGTTTGGTAACAGAGTTGTAGATGGGTGGAATGGACTACCAAGTGCTATAGTGGGATCTAAAACTGTAGGGAGCTTTAAGATAAAATTGGATAAGCATATGGACGAGAAGGGTTGGGTGTGAAGGGGGATCAGCCGGGTTGGGCCAATCAGCGCTCTGCAGACCCCCATAATCCTGCGTTAATCTCTAACCGTTTTGGTAAGATGATCCTCAGGGTATTAGAGTGTTGAGCCTATAATTGGGCTTTGTAATTGATTTGGGGTTGTGTGGGACAGGGATCTGCCTTGCTTGGGCCAATCGGCTTTCTGCAGACTCCCATTTTCTTATGTTCTTATGTTCTTATGTTCTTATGTTATCATAATTTTCAGTAAACACTAGTTCCTCTAAATCTGAAAATTTATTGCGTATGCTACGAGCGTTTGCATAGAAAACCTTTAAAGTTGCGGTTTTAGAACTCACAGAACGTTCTTTAATCAAATCTTTGGTTCTGATCGGATCTACATTTACATTCATGGCTGACATCGGTCCTCGGTCGTTGAATTTGGGTCGTGTTGGTGGAGCTTTATCCAAATTCGCGGTTCTTGACAGATTAGCATTTAATTCCTTCGCAGGTTGCCGCCCTCGCTGTCTTCGGTCCTCCTTCCTGGTTGTCCTGTGCTGAGTCGATTTCTTCTCCGAAAATCCTTCACCGCATCGTTGAGAAGACGCCCAAAACGTGCTGCTCCCACCTGGTTCAGATGAACTCCATCGTCCGAAAACAAATAGTCATCGTAGTAGAAATTATCCCAGGTGTCGACGAGTCCCACGTTTTCCTTCCTGCAGAGGTTTGCTAGACAACGATTTGTGCTGGTGGCTATATTGTAAAATCGGCTCTCTACACCAAGCCGGGGGACGATTCCTGAGACGATGATCCTTGATGACTTCTCCTTAAACGACTTGATCAGCTGCTGGTACTTTAAAAGCAAATCTTCCGACCGGGTTCGCTGTACATCATTGGATCCAACGTGGATGACGTACATTGTATTAGCAGGGGCCACCTTAGATACTTCGTCAACTGCAGCAACTACATCGTCCACACCACCACCAGGGATACAAAAACGCTTCCTGGTCTTAGGTGCTCTGGCGCAAAACTCTGTGAGCTGACCACGTATCATCGAGTCTCCCACGAGCCAGACTTCTTCTATTTCCGCTTCGTCATCTGAGTCTGCGAGTATCTGGAAGCGGTTTTGACACTCGGTAATCGGTATGGGTTTCATGGTTTTGGGGCAAACGTTGTTCCTCACAACACGGAAGTTGTCTTGAGCGGGAAGAGAGTTACTATTTGTTTCTTGAGTATCGGAACCATCAGATGAAATGGCTACTGCAGGCGTTGAATTGTTGGCAATTGACGTTGGGGCGTTGGTGGCTGCTGGAGTTGCGGTGACAATTGAAGTTTGTGGTACTCCAACGTTGAGTGTTACAAACTCTAGGAGTGATTCCAGCTTGATGGTGAGGACGTTGATCTTGTTGTAGGCTTCATCTAATTTCACTGTCAAATTCTCTTGTTGCTGGCAGAGACGGCAGACTTGAAGATTGACAGTAACAAACATGGACTCACCAAACCTACCGGCGCAGTTTGTACAAGTGCGAGGCATGGTAACAGTCAGTTTCTTCAGATCACTTCACTCACTTTAAAACACTTAACTCACTTTAAAACACTTCACTCGCTTTAGAAACACTTCAATCACTTCAACCGAAAACAAATATGTTGAAATACACAACAATAGGTTATCAGGGGTGATAGCCTAACCGAAAACAAAAAATTTGAGATACGCAGAATTAGGCTTCCAGGGGCGATAGCCTAACCAAAAGTGTTTAAAACATTTAAATACGCACCAATAGGCTACCAGCGTTGAATAGCCTAACCGAAAATAATAACATTGAAATACGCAGAAATAGGCTACCAGGTGTGATAACCTAACCTTAAACAAATATATATATATATAACAGAATATGTAACTAAATATACAATTCACCAAATAGAGATTATATAAAAATAAAGTGTGACCGCACACAAGGGGTTAATTTACTGTATCAACAGATGGCCCTGGTGTCACTGTAGCCTAGTAAAGCAGTAGCCTACTCTTTTTAGATAAAACAAAACAAAATGTATCAGTCAAAGGTTATTACAAGATCGTGCAAGCAACAACTAAAATTACAGATATATATAGCTACAGTAGGATACTAAATACAATATCTACTAGAGTTAATAAGAACAACAGATTGGCTGGCTATAGGCTAGGCTAGGTTTGGATTAGGTTAAAAGCTTGGCAGGTTGGGTTAGGCTAGGTTAGTTTGTACAAATACCACCCTTAGCTTAAAGTAAAATCACTCTGAGGAGAAAAAGTCAAGAATATATCTAGGGGGAAAAGATAAATTAATGCACTTAAATTTACTACAAAATTGGCTGGAATTTAATATGTATAATCCCCAAAAAAAGTTTGTTTACAAAATGGCGTCGGCGTTCATTCCTGTAGGCAGGTTAGTTAGTACACAATATTGTTTATTAGCAAATTAATATGCAAAGCTTTACTTACATACAAGGCAGTTAAATTGATACTTACTACAGTAGGTAATGGGTAAAATTAGGGGCTACGATTTTATATCAACTAAGAAAAAGAGCGTTTGTTTACAAACAAAACAAAACAACAGATGGCGCTAGTGGCGCCCTGTCTGAGCAGGAGTCTTGTGATAAACACAAAGTTTATCAGTCAATACACAGCGAAATATCGTGCAGTGTTACTTACAGGATGGTTAAACGTGCTCTTAACCACCTTTCATGCACAAGAATGAAGAGGATGAGTAGTGAATACTCAAATTATGATCGATATCGTGAGAGCGTTGACAGAGCGTCTGCAGCGTCTGGCGGTAGCGAGGTGTGGGACTGTGTTGAAAGGTGGGAGTCTCGTACTCGCCGCAAGGGCGGGAATATGCACTGAGAGAGCTCTGAAGAACACTGATTGTTTTAATAGCTACAGAAGAGTGAAAGAGATATAACATTGCGGCATATAGAAAGATAGTTTAAGGAAAAAATAAGAAGAAATTAGTTTGATGAGGCAAAATGTTTATGATTCTACTCTTTCGAGAAGTGCAGTGTGGGTTGAACCTCCGCACACATGCGAACAATACTCGATAGATGAGCACACTATGCCCCTATACAGAACAAGAAGCTATGTAGGGGTAACGAACCCACAGAGATGGTTGAGCATACCTTATTTCTGGGAAGCTGTTTTACCAAGAGTGGTAATGATCTTTCTAATAAAGGCCAGAAAAAAAAAGCAACACCAAGAGTACTGAGATAAATGAAGGGTTGATTTGTGTATTGTTGAAGTATAAGGGATAGATGTGTGGAAGTTCCTGACCGGTAGATACATGGCGAAATTGGGTCTTGGAAACATTGAAAGTGGCAAGGTTCTCTCGACCCCAATTGGAAATAGCTAATAGATCAGAAGATAGGCGTGCTATGGCCTCATCACATAAGTTTTAGAGTGATTGCATGCTGGGTTGTTATGGAAAACTAGTTGAATAGTGTAAGGTAATGTCATAAGCTAATGAGTGGATAGAACTACAGGTACAGTTAATGAGTTCATTATTGAATAATTAAAAACAAAATGGAGGCAGGACAGAACCCTGAGGAACACAGGAATTACAAGATTAAGGAAGTGAGTGAGTGCCATCCAGAAAGGAAATTAGAGATAAAGGCACAGATGGAGGGATAGAAACCGAACGAGGGTAGATTAGAAATTAGAAATTTGTGTCAGACTCTATCAAAGGCTTTCAATGTTTTTAGAGCAATGGAGACAGTCTCATCGAGGTCCCAAAAGGAGGATGACCAAGAGTTAGTAAGATAAGCAAGGAGATCACCAGTAGATCAGCCCTTATGAATCCATACTAGCAATACGAGAGTAGATTATGAGAAGATAAATGCTTAAGAAATTTTGAATTAAGAATAGTTTCAATAACTTTAGAGATGCAAAAAAAAAAAAAAAAAGCAATTGGACGATAGTTGGGGGACTGAGAGCAGTCACCTATCTTTGGGACAGGTTGAATGAGAGAAAACTTCCAGCAAGAAGGAAAGACGTTAGAGGAAAGACTGACAAATAAGAGTTTGCTTAGGCAGGGAGTCGGCACTGAAGTACATATATTTAATAGTGGCCCCTCCATCGTTGACGATCTGCCTATTAATATAATAGTCTCCATTCAACACCCGCGTCAGCCGTTTTTAATCCACCGCAGCGGGGATGAACAGAGTATTCCTCATAAGTGTAACGCAACTTCTCTTATGGAGTCGTCTATAGATCGGGTACCCACTACGAAAAAACTTTCGTAAAAAATAAGAGAAGAAAAAGATTTGTTTTAACTTAAACAATGTTATAACACGCTTCCCACTTTGGTGGATTTCTTGCGTTGTGGCACCCAGCCGCTCCTCACCAGGCGGCCATACCTCCTTCTCTTCCCCGCGTGCAACCAAGTCGGACGTGTCTCGCCTGCGCTCCGCTTCATTCATCGTTCACTCAGTTTCTCGTGAGTCCTTACTCATTTGTATATATCTGAGTTGTATTGAACAGGGTTTAGACTAGCTAGCACAGGCTACCCGTATGGTTGCCAGCAGGAAGTGTTAAATTAGGGTACTTTTCAGGCGCTTACGTGTTCTCCAAGTCAGTCGCCACGTGTGTGTTTTTTCTTGTTTATGCGCGCCATAGCTGTTGATTATTTCTAGTTAGAAGGCTAGTTTCATCACAGTAGGTCTTCAGTCCAGCGTGTTGGGCCTAGGGGCCATGTGTTTTTTCATATTAGCAGACGCTCCAGTTTAAGGATTGTCACACGTGGTGTGGGATCTTCTGGTGTTCGAGCCTGCTCCCGGGCCCCTCTCGTGGGCCTCTTCCCCTCGTGCTGTGGCCGTGTTGTCTTCAGGATTAGTCTTTCTTCCCAAGGTAAGGATTACTTATGCCTAGTGGCCAGCCACGTTAGGGTCTCCTTAGGGTTTAGGGGTGCATTGGTATTATATGATATTTATATTATCTCCTCCCCCCTTTTTTCTTGTGATTTCGGGCTCGAGTTTCATCTCTTTCCTGGATCTCTAGGAGTCATTCTTATTTTGTTTTTTTTTTTGGTTCAGGATTAGTGGTCTTGTGCTCTTGACTGGTTTTTTCCTTGTTCCTTGGCCCGCCGGCCCTCTGTCTTCGTAATAGGCCCGGCTACCGCCGCGCTGGCGTGTTTGGGCTTGTTTTCCCCTCCTTTGACTAGTAGTGTACCACTACCCTCCCTACCGGCGGTCGTACACAGACCGGCGGAGGGAGGTCGGTTTCCAACCGTTGATTATCAGACTCGCCCCGTGACTTACCAGTTTACCCTGCTGGCCCGGCGGCGGGGGGTTGACTTGCTAGTTTTCCCTCCCACTATGCCCGGCGGCGCAGTTGGGTAAGAGGTGTAGCAGTGTCTAGCTAGCAAGCAGCTGCAGGACGACGCTCGCTAGACGTCCGACTAGGGCCAGTGACCCATGTCATAAGTAAGCAGTCATACGTGACTTCCCCCCGATTGAAAAGGGCGAGGGGTTGTTCACAACAACTCCTTGGAGGCGAGAAGATGGGTGGGCTGTGGATCACAATTGTTTTCGTCGCCGGGGAGTAGGTAGGATGTTATTATCACCTCTCAGATTATCCTTATGAGCATTGATTCCTGGAAATTTCTATTTCCAGACTCTTCATATCCGGAGCAGCACAGCTGAGGAGGGACTGTCCCCGGCGGGGAGGGGAGTCAGTAACCATGCCTAACATCTGGATTTGCTCTACGCCTACTTGTTTGTCTGTCCCAGTAGCGGCGCACAGGTTGTGTATACGCTGTGTTAAATGTTTGGACAAGACAACCTTTTCATGGACAGCCAGTAAATGTCCGGTTTGCTCGGATCTTTTCGATGAATGGCTTGACAACCAAGATATGTCATGCTTGTTAACTTTGATTGAAATCAAGAATAAGTTTGATTCTTACGCTGCAAGGGTAGCGGATGCTGAATTGTTCTGTGACACGGCAGAGTTACTTAGAATCATACTCTTTTGAAGATCCCTTAGTCCGTCAGGCAAGTGTTCCTTCAGTACCCAATTCAAACCTTGCTTCCCCCCATTCATCCGAGTCATCTGAAAGTCGCTCCCCTCCCCACACTAAGAGAGCTCGCTCTGAGTCGCCGGAGCTTGTACTTCCTACTCAACTGGACTCATCCCAACGGCTTCGTCAGAAGGTGTCCAGTGTAGAACACTTGCCGGCTAAGGTGCGCAGGTTGTCCAGTCCGCGGCACATCTACAAAGCAGCGGACACCCAGGATAGCCCCCTCACCCAGATGTGTAAGTCGGCTTCGCCGCCGGTTTCCTCGACATCCGCTCCGACGACGCCGGTGGTTTTCCCCGGTTCCGGCGGAGTGGATGCCGAGCAACCCCTACCGGCGATGAGGGTTAGACCAAGAGTTAGAGTAAGACTACAAGGTTCTAAGTTAGTGCTATCTCAAACTAATTGACCAGACGGCAAAATTGGGCTCCATTTGTCTCCGGTGCCTGACACGGTCCAAGGTCATGATACAACGGCGGGAGTAGTCACGCCGGCGATAGACGCCCCAGGTTTGTCCACTAGGTCGGAAGCCAGTAACACAAGTTTAGTAGCCCCTACCTGTAGGACAGAGTCTGTCCCTGCAGGCCAAACTAGGGTAGAAACTGAGTTGAGTACAGTCCCACGGGATGAGGTTCTACAACCCTCTTGACGTGATAGTCAGGCTTCGGGGACACGCACTGCAAGGTCACCGGTAAAGGTTCCCCACCCAATAACTCTGCGGGATGAAGGTAAGGAACTAATGGAACCAAGTCCAATGGTTCAGGTAGAGGAACCAACTCCTTCTGGAAAGGTAAAATCTAGGTCCCTCAAGCGACAAAGATCCCAATGTGTCTCGGCGAAACAGTTAGATGAATTATTACACAAAGTCCTCCAACAATGTGCTATTTCCAACCGCCCTAGGGATCATACTGAGGTAACGGTCACCCCACCACAAGGATCTGTGCGTGTCACCTCGGCGGACGATGAGATTTTGTTTTTACATTCGGTTCCCCCCAATCCCCGGTCACCAGCCACTAACGTAATACCTGAACATGGTCCAGTCCGTCCCCTGTCACCAACCACAATCAATGTGATTCCGGACCCAGATATGCCAACGGCTTCGGCAATGTCTACCTTACGACTCTCCGATACTAGTAATCGTGCGGCGGGCTTACAGACCGGGTCCGGAGTCACACCAAGGGGGGTCAAGGGGACCCAACCAGGTGTAGACGGTTCCGATAAGTTGTCACAGGCTAGCACGCTGGCAGGTAATGCGGCGGAAACGGAGACAGTTTCGGGCGCACAACCTAAGGCCAGTACTTCCAAATTTACTGTAGCAAGTCAATCGGCGGCGGAACCCTTGAAGCTTCTGCCGGATCACATCATAACTTCTGGCTCTGACCCCATTGCTCCACTCCCCCCATCTCAATCACAAACGGAAGATCAGCTTCAGGGTCGTACAGAGCTGGGCAGGCTTTGGCTCCCGGTTACCTCGTCTAAGGCAGGGGACAGGCACAGATCCATATATGGTGAGGTTCCAGTACCACAGGAATGGACCATTGAGGTAAATAGACATAAAGCTTTCCGGGCCAAAGACGCCCAGAGTAAGGTCATAGGGGTCCGTATTATAACAATGCCTAACTCTACCAGTTATCAGTACTTTGTCTATGAGCCAGGACAGCTTGCCCCTCCTCTACCAGATGTTCCTAGTTGCTCCACTAGCCCTCATGCCAACAATAACGATAATTTTCCGAGGTTGATTGAACCAAGTCTAACCTTTACTCCAACTCGTTCACAGCTAGAGCAAAGGGAATTAAATCTGGGAGAGGTGGGACATGGCCCATGGGTGCACTGGGATCAAGAGGTCCAACAGTTTGCTATTAACATAACGTCAAATGTTTCCCTACCAGTTCCACCACCGCACCATATGGAGTTTGACTTGCTGAGGCCACGGCCCGGCAGGGTCCCACGAGCTATATTTGAGTTCTTCATTGCCCCTCAATTAGAAGCTAGACACTTCCCAGCTCCTTTCTTAACTCCAGACTCTATTGAACTCCAACGGGAGTTCCTGGTGTGGGATAACGCCCATCGGAAGTTTATTGGTTTTCTGCCATTGCTAAACCGTTGCCCAATCTGCCGAGACGTCGGGAGGAAACTGTTAGAGTTTTTCAACAATACCTCCTGCCAAACCCAGTGGGATCACTCAGGGATATCCGAACAGCCTTGTTTGAGGCAGTTCGAGCCAGGCAGCTTCTCAGACTCCATATGGTGCAGGGGTTACCAGAGAATGTTTATTATAGGGTTATTTTTTCCCAATCCTAACAGCATCTATGGTGGATTCACAGACTCAAAGAAATGTAAATATGATGCTTAGGGTCAGTAGAGTGGCATCACACTAGGTTGTCTTAGGCTGCAGACACGGCGATGGCCAGCGACAAGCGGAGACAACCTGTTATCATACTGTAATACCCGCTTGTTGGTTTTGGCTTTGTTTTTTTCTCCCAGCTCTTGGAAGATTCCCTCGTCCCAAACCCCATTTTGTAGATCTCTCTCCCTACACCGCACTCTGGTACAGGGTCCCGAGGTCTATGCTGTCCTTACATGAACACCCAGGTCGCACCAAGGGTTACTACTATGTTTCCAGGCCGCGTCCCGGCACATTAGACTTAACTGGTTTTACATCTATGCTTCTGCGGCAACCGACCATGGAACTGACAGGTGTCGGATATCTTCCTGCACACGTTACGCATCACATAGCCCGCAAGGGGGAGCACTGGTCAGCGGCACAGGCTGGAGTTTGCCCCCCCCAACGGCCAGGTTTTTCGGCGTCACAGCCTGCCGAGGCCCGTGTAACCAGTGTAGGGCACGCTCACCATGTGACGGATGCGACGGGTAATCATTCCACGAGCTGGGGGGGGTAGGGGACTCTCACGGGCTTAGTTAGACTCCCGCCGGTCGCTGGCCAAAGCTGTCCTAATGCTCCACTGTCTGGAGTCTTGTAACTCACTTAGTGAAACAGATTTCGACCGAGGGTAGATCGCTGGTATTAGGCATAGGTATCAGGACACCTGGTCGATTGGACAGATATAAACAGATAAGGGCACCTATTTTGGGACTATTGTCGCAGCCATAGTGGGGTCTTGATCCCTAACACAAAGGGAGTTTTTAGTTAACTAATTCCTAGAAAGAAACTATTAGTTTAACTCCTCCATGGGGCATAGCGTGAGCGCGTCGACTCTCGGGTATGCTAAAGGCATCGGTCACAGGTGGCACATTATTAGGTACAGTTCTCACCTCGTAGTAACAATGCTTTTAAGAATGGTAACTTCTTGGGATACACATACGGTCGGATCTAGTATTAGCCTTAGGTCGTATGAGACCACCAGCAATCTTGAATACCATGCTGGGCCCCCCCCCCTTGCAGTTCCCAGGGGGTCTGTGCGCTCGTGCTATGCCTCCAGTTTATTCTCATCTGGACCCCCCGCCGGCGATGGGGGGGGGGGGGGGGGGAACAAAATGTTGTCTGATCCCTCCCACCGGTGGCATGAGTAGCTTGGGCGCTGGGAACTATTGAGGGCAATTATACCAGTTATGAGAATGTTACTTTATCCGTCTCAGTCACACTTGCCAATGCTCCACCCTTGTGGTTAGCATTTATCTCCATCATACGTTCTTGTGGTTCCGTAGGACCCCACTTCTGTAGCACTGGCAGCAACCAGAGAAGGTTGCAGGCCTAGTAGGACAAATATCAGATATACATTCCTTCCGGTTTCCGGAGGTACGCATTCACGCCGGTAACAGACTGGACAGCGAATAAGAGAGCGAAGGTCACTGGGATGTCCTGTGGTTCATGGGCTATCAGTCTACTCCGTAGTCGGTGGTTCTTTCATACGCTACACTCTTACTGACCACGTTTGCGACAATCGGCCCGGACAAGCAAGGTCATGGATTCCCCTTGCCCTTGTAGGTCTGTCTCGATCAATAAAATCCTCTAACTCACTAAATGTAGCATCCGGTAAGGCTCAAAGCTAGCCTGTTTGGAAGTTCAGACATACGTTCGACCGGAGCCACAAGAACGATGGACGTAGATCTACGAGACTTAAATAAATTAACCTGTATTCATTATTTGGACCACACTATGGTGTTTCACGTTAACAATGAATCAATCAGTCCTCGGCTCTTATATAGCCTGGGCTGCTCATGCTCCGGGCAATCAGAATGTTTAGTTGTAAGACATCATACCTGTGCTTAGGCAGACTCAGCTCCTGGGGAACGAATTAAGGCATCGCCCCCATAACTACTTTTCTCTTCTCCCTTCTGGTCCCCGGCCGGGAAAAGTCTTCCGCCGCCCAGAAGGGATACGACAACC
Source organism: Paralithodes platypus (assembly GCA_032716605.1). Lineage (NCBI taxonomy): Eukaryota > Metazoa > Arthropoda > Malacostraca > Decapoda > Lithodidae > Paralithodes > Paralithodes platypus. The sequence continues at coordinate 21,189,712 of CM064501.1, read as the reverse complement.
AAAGAGCTGCCCGAGCAGGAATAGCATTCAGTGCCTCAGGCTTATTACGGGTTAACTGTTTTGTACAAAACATGTACTAAGTTCCTCCCTGATAATGGACGGGCATGCGGATCCTTGGGTGCTATATGAAGATAGGAGGGAGCCTAAAATGGCTACCTTAAACTCCCCCACTCTTGAACCCCGCTTAGGATTAACCTACAGCAGTGGTTTCCATCACGAAAAGAGTACCCCTCTACCATCATTTGTATAAGATATAAATGTGACAGTGGGGTCTCCCCTTTATTTACGCTCAAGAGAAGTTGTCGGGCATCTCTTTTTTGTGACGTTAGCCATTAGCAAGCGTTTTAGGAGGTTTTTTGCGGCTGAGGAGCTACTGGTCATTGTGATAGTAAGTTAAATCCCTCGTGGGACGAAAAAAAGGGGGGGAGGGTGGTGAGAGTATCACAATATACCCTCAAAGCCCCTCCACCGGAAACAGACTCCTCCGCGGGAAAGGCCTCTGGCGTGGCTGACATGAAGAAGCTAAGTGAAAGCTCACATGTAGGTTTTCTAATTTAAAAAAATCTATCGTTATTTAAAAAGAAAGGCTATGTTAAAGCCCATTGAACTATTTTAGTTGTATTTTAAGAAAATTCTTCTATCATAGTTACAACTATGTAAGTTCTGGTTGAGTATGAATCTGGTCAAACAAATATCAGTTTCATGCCAGATAATAAAGTGTTAATAGTCTACAATCTGGTATAGTGATAAGGGAGCCATGAATGTCTTGTCAAATCGCTATCAAATATAATCTCGAGTTGAGGTCCTGTTTTTTCTATGGAGCAGATCTTCTTGGAAGTAACGCACTGCTCCCATCCCTTTTATATTTTATATTTGATATATTGTATGCTAACAATAAAAACTTATTCTGTTATACGAATTCTTGACTTTACCTTACGGTTCTGAGGTTTTAGGATATTATTACGAATGTCCCCCTCCAGTCTCAGGATTTCAGGCAGATCGTCAATGATGGAGGGGCCACTATTAAATTATAGGTTTGATTCCCGGAGGGAAGTAATGAAAACCTATTATTTAGTAGAGGCCCCGTAATCATTGACCATGTAGGGCCCTCCCATCCATCCCCTTCCCATTCGCCTTATTATCTTGGTTATCTTGATATAGCAGTGAAGGAGGTATGGCCGCCTGGTGAGGAGCGGCTGGGTGCCACAACGCAAGAAATCCACCAAAGTGGGAAGCGTGTTATAACATTGTTTAAGTTAAAAAAACATATTTTTCTTCTCTTATTTTTTACGAGTGTTTTCGTAGTGGGTACCCGATCTAGAGACGACTCCATAAGAGAAGTTGCGTTACACTTATGAGGAATACTCTGTTCATCCCCGCGGCGGTGGATTCAAAACGGCTGACGCGGGTGTTGAATGGAGACTATTATATTAATAGGCAGATCGTCAATGATTATGGGGCCCCTACTAAATATTAGGTTTTCATTACTTCCCTCCGGGAATCAAACCTATATTTTAGTACAACCGGAGAAACACCATCCGGTCCGTACGCCTTCTTAGTATTAAACCCACATAGGGCAGAAAGTACATCCTTAGAAGAGATTACAATATTAGGCAACCTGTTCAACAGGATGGTCAGTGATATGAGAGGAGAGCCATTGGTGGTGGTGAACATTAAAATCGCCCAAGATGGAGATTTCAGAAAAGGAAGAGATGGATAGAATGTATTCCATTTTAGAAGTTAGATTGTTAATGTATTTTGGATAGTCAGTGCAATTAGGGGAAAGATAAACAGCAGACAAATTTTGTGAGAGAGTGACAAGATAGCTTAAGCCAGGGAGTTGAGAATTCAGAAGAGTCAAAGATGGGAACACAAGAACAAGAAGTAAGATTGAATATAAATACCAAATGAGGAGGAGCACTGTACGATTGACAACGTTTCACAGATAGCTTCTTCAAGTCACTATCAGATGCTAGGTCCTTGAACGCCGTAAGTATCCGTCATGACAGGTGGGGGAGGGGGAAGAAGTGTGTGTGTGGGGGTGGGGGGGGGGGGTATGGGAAATGGGTAGTAGACAGCAGTATGCACAAATACACAATGTTTTGGTTTTGTTACATGGGCTAACAACGGAACACAATATATAGATACAGTACTATTATTAACCTACTATATGAAAAATAATTATTCTAATTACAAATCATAATAATAATAAAGCAGTATAATGTACAGTACTCAACGCACGCACACACACACACACGCTCATTCACACACGGAAGGGGAAAAGGAGAGAATGCGTTCGTACGTACACAACGCAAGTACATGTATAGTATGAATATGTTTAAAGGATACACAAACACATATATGTAAGACATAACAACAACAGCAACACAAATAATAACAATAGTAATATGTTTAAAGGATACACAAACACATATATGTAAGACATAACAACAACAGCAACACAAATAATAACAATATGTTTAAAGGATACACAAACACATATATGTAAGACATAACAACAACAGCAACACAAATAATAACAATAGTAATATGTTTAAAGGATACACAAACACATATATGTAAGACATAACAACAACAGCAACACAAATAATAACAATAGTAATATGTTTAAAGGATACACAAACACATATATGTAAGACGTAACAACAACAGCAACACAAATAATAACAATAGTAATATGTTTAAAGGATACACAAACACATATATGTAAGACATAACAACAACAGCAACACAAATAATAACAATAGTAATATGTTTAAAGGATACACAAACACATATATGTAAGACATAACAACAACAGCAACACAAATAATAACAATAGTAATATGTTTAAAGGATACACAAACACATATATGTAAGACATAACAACAACAGCAACACAAATAATAACAATATGTTTAACCCTTAACTGGCGGTACCCGGCTATTGTCGAGTTAAATAAATGTGGCCTATGTGGCAGGTCCCGGCTATTGTCGAGTGCAATTTTGAGCACGTAATGTGCTCTGAGAGAGAGCGGAGCAGTGGGAGGAGCGTAGGTTACCTCATGACCGCTCACCACGGTGGCCGTGGAGCTACTGAGCTGTACTCCTTTGTACTCCACCCTCTCACTCGTTTCACACGTAATAATGTAAGAAAATTACCGTATTTTACCGATTTTGCCCTTCGGTTGCACGATCGTTGCAAGACAACCAGCCATCGTAGAAGGATGGTTCTGGTGTCATTGGAAAGCAGAATTAACGCCCTTTCAGGGATGCATACTTGTATTACGCTCTGGCTCTTGTTTATGCATGAAAACGAGCACGGAAACAAGCTCGTTTACGGTAAAACACCTCGCTGGGCGGCACACCAAATATACTCCTCCACCCGCTCTTTAGGTGTTAAAGGATACACAAACACATATATTATTTTTATTAATCTCAGCACCACACCCCCAATGAAATTAATTAAAGTATATATGATCCACCGGGATTCGAACCCAGGTTATCACACACATATTTTTGCCACCTTAACCATTACACCACCAGGACGGTTAAAGGTTTATGCACACGCCTACGACTTATTATCCATTCTCGAATACTGGATATTAATCTAATCATGTTCATATTCCCAACCGCACTATGGTAGCCTACTGTTTAAGTGAGAGGAAAAAATATTCATGGGGCACAGATCATATAGACCGGCCTCTCGAAGAAATATCCCTAAACCTACTAATAATATTATTTTTATTAATCTCACCAATGAAATTAATTAAAGTATATATGATCCACCGGGATTCGAACCCAGGTTATCACACACATATTTTTGCCACCTTAACCATTACACCACCAGGACGGTTAAAGGTTTATGCACACGCCTACGACTTATTATCCATTCTCGAATACTGGATATTAATCTAATCATGTTCATATTCCCAACCGCACTATGGTAGCCTACTGTTTAAGTGAGAGGAAAGAATATTCATGGGGCACAGATCATATAGACCGGCCTCTCGAAGAAATATTCCTAAACCTACTAATAATATTATTTGTATTAATCTCATAAGACATAACAACAACAGCAACACAAATAATAACAATATGTTTAAAGGATACACAAACACATATATGTAAGACATAACAACAACAGCAACACAAATAATAACAATAGTAATAATAATGATGATACAACAACTTGTCATAATAGTAATGGGGAGGTGTGGCAGAGTGGTCTTGCCACTGGACTGGTAATCCAATGGACCCGGGTTCGAATCCCAATATGTCAATGGGAAGATATTATTGGGATGGAATTTGTGCTGTACCTAGTTTCAGTGCATTATCACAGCACACCGAAATGCCAATACAAAATACCCTCATCGTTCCCTGATTAAATAGCACTGTATGAATATTCCCATATTCAAAATATGCTACAGGGGGGCAATGCCTAGTGAGTTAATTGCTCAATAGGTGGCGTTCTGAGAGTGAGGGTCCGAGCCGGGGGAGTGAGACTGTGAAGCGCAGAGGCGAAGCAGCTTAAGAGATGGAGTTGGGTTCGAGCCGTGAATAGGTGCTTCGCATGTCTCACTCCCTAGGCTGGAACAAGACCTCAAGGGCCTCACCGTGTTCAGCGGTAGAGTGTAAAGGCTATCAGCCTATGCCCGAGAGGTAGTAGTTGGAATATAGAAAAAAAAAAAAAAAAAAATGCTCATTCCTATTATTAGGCCACTACTAACATTACTATTATGATTATTTTTTGTATCATCATTATTATTACTATTATTATTATTATTTGTATATATATATAACATATCATCCCCTTAACTACTATTCAACAAAGAAAGACGTCATCTATTGAAGGCATGAACATACTTGTGATAAGAATATTGGTTGCCTGTTCATGTCCTTCACAGATTGCTGTACACACACAACAAACCGCCTATTGTTACTTGCAGTATCACCTTGAATGATAGAGTTTACATTTCAGGCTATGTTCTCCTTTATTGATGAACCTTTATATGTATCTAAGCATTAAGCTTGACTATTTCGTATACTGATATGCAAATAATAAATGTACAGTTGCCCACATAAGTTCTGTTCCTCGTCGTGATCTTTTGTGCCGCCTCTCCACATCTTTCCCCGTAGAACTAGGGCAGCTGAGAGCGCCCATGAATTTACACTTTCTCCTCCACAATGCAGAACTTCTGCTTATCAAAATTCATTTATCCCTAGAACTACTACTCTTTGGAATTCACTTCCCTCGAATTGCTTTCCACAAACTTACAATCTACAAATGTTTAAATCCAGTTGTTACAAACATTTTATGAATGGAGGATGCCTTTAGGCACATGGACCTTTTTGTTTTATCTGTGTTTTTCCTTCCTCCGTTCATTGTCTCTTAAAAAAAATAAAAATAAAAATGTATCAAAATAAAATATATACATATAAGTGAATTGCGTGAGTTTCTTTGGTGGGGTGGGGTGACCTTAATGTACTAACCCATATGTCTCTCTACCACAGTATAATGGTGTTGAATGTAGGTATGGTGGGGTCAGGTGTGGTGGGCTGACCTGTATGTATGTATGTATGTATATACACGTATATATATATATATTATACTCAGGCACATACCCCATAATTGGGCGTAGCCGACCCGAGACAGAGCCCGAATTCTTATGGTCCAGGACCACTTTCGCGTTCCCTCACCCCATTATCTGTCTCATATAGTACATGAATGTTACATGGGGAGGAGGATTCCTAGCCCCGTGTCCCCACTGCGTGACCTTAATGAACTAACCCATACAATCACAGTATAATGGTGGGGGCCGGTGTGGTGGAGCTGACCACGGCCACCATACTACAGGACCAGCTGGCCCTGGGGTCACAGAGGGTCACGTTGAAGGCCGACCAGTTCGTAAGGTAGTCCACCATTGACACGGGGTTGGGGGGGGGGGGGGTTATAAGGTGTGCTGCTGGGGTGACCTTAACGGGAGATGGTTTAGGATTTTCTGGACCCCCTTCCTCCCTCATGATCAGCACCATTAGTTTTATGATTGTATGACCTTTCACCCAATTTCCTTATCAACGCTAAGACGTTTCGTACCATTTAGGTGTCGATATGTACAATGTTATCTAGAAAGTCGATATTTGGAATGTTTGTTTAAGCTTGATGGATGTCTAGGGAGTAAACTCAAAAAACAAAATATACAAATAACAATAAATAAACAATAAAGCCTTCCCCCTTAATGTACTAACCCATACTGTATATGTTTGTACCACAGTATAATGGTGTTGAGTGTAGGTGTGGTGGGTGCCGGTGTGGTGGGGCTGACCACGGCCACCATGCTACAGGACCAGCTGCCCCTGGGGTCACAGGTCACAGTGATGGCTGACAGGTTCCTCAGACAGACCACCAGTGACGGGGCAGCCGGTATATTTACACCGGGGCTACAGCTACGAGGTCCTACTGAAGAGATAACCAGGTCAGTCGCACAATTAACTCCTTTGTACCAGCCATGTATTTTTAATTTTATTCTAGCAATATTTAGACGATTTTGTGAAGTTTAAGAAAGATCTGTGGTAGTTTAAAGGGTTATTTCAATATTGTAGTTCCCCAGACTGTCTGGCCGATCAGTACCGAGTCAGGTAGACCGAAGGTGCTCTGGATGCTTGGGCCGAGAGATGAGGTTCGGTCTCTGAGAGGGCAGCGGGGGAGGGGATCATCATCCCACGGGTTTGACCCCCGGGCCAAGGCCCAAATAGTCCACAGCTTCCCTTGCAGGGCCACCCAATCGGGCAACCTCACCAGCACCTAGTAGGAGATGTAGTAGGCTACAGTAAAAGAGACATGCAGAAATGTCTAAGGTAGGGTAGAGGATGCTAAATCTCAGTTTGAATAGGACCAGCCTTCACCCTAGTGAAAAGGGTTAAGTGAGATGGTTTGATGCCTGTTAATTGATGGAGGCGCTTTTTAACCCTCCTGGCCCGGGCAGGCTCTCAAAATGACAGTGTGGGCTACCCGGGCGATCTGGCCGAAAAACGTCTAGGCCTAGGCTACCGTATTTTTGTTTAGTTTAACTGCTAGAAATTTCCCACGCATCTATAAATGTAGTGCGGTTTCCAATCTGTAGACTGGCGTTGAGTAGAGCTCTCTATGTCAACTGGTTCAGTTGTGATGACGATTTCACTTGCAGGCGATGTTAGCAATATGACGATCTTTTCACTACTGAAACAACGACATACAGACATACAATAACAAACGAGTCTTCTCTTTCTTGTTTTCGGAGGTGCGGTGACGTAACGATCGGCTTTGTTTACATGCGTCGGACGCACGGCGTTCAGACCAAGCTGAATAGGCTTTCAAGCTTACAGATTTTAAAATGACACCCGGGCTCCTGCCCTTAGTTCGTGGTGTCATTTTAAAATGACAACCGGGCCAGGAGGGTTAAATAGAATATATCTATCTAATAGTAGCCAGAATATATTTAAATAGACGTCGCCGGTACAGAAGGGCTTAATGTACTACTAAATCAGTGTGTACAATATACATCACTAAGGCTGACGCAAAGCTGGTATGCTTGATAAGATGGTAGTAATCGCTTTGTGTTATAATTCCAACACCCCTATATAAGTTTATTTATATATAATGTGTTCTATAATGAATACGAAATCAGTAATGTTTTCTAAATGTGTCAAATTTAGTTGAAAGATTTTTTGGGAGAGACTTTTAAATTGAAAGTGTTATAATTTAACGTGTTTTATAGTAGTTCCGTTTTCCACCTTAGGAAAGAACGGGAACTATAGATATTCAACTGGTAAACAATGAACTTCAATATAATAAGTTACACAACAATTATAATCAATGGACACAGAATACACAATCGAGGTTCACAAGTTTTGTTCCTTAACAGCTAAGGTACAATCATAAATCAGATAATCAATAGGATCGAGTCTCATATGTGGGAATGAGCTTTGCGATCGATCATATATATATATAAATATAAATAATAAATATAAGTGATCCTGGAATACTATAATTTCCGGAATACACAAAATTAGATTATAGATAGTACATGTGAATAGATACAATGTCACTATAATAACCACAAGTAAGTATACACAGAGATGTTAGTCTCAGAACAATAAATAGTATCCTGATAGAAAATGGCAACCGCGAGGTAGCTTCCCAACGAGGATAGATAATAGTTACTGCGATGGCATACGCACAATACTGAAGGTTTATGTATATTAAGATACTATTTGATATATGAATAACGTTTACGTTAATTCAACATAGACAGGACATTAAACTCAAATAACTCGAAGAGTAATAATAATGAATATAGATTCACAAAGGGGGCAAATAAATATAATAGTCAGTATGCGTGACTGAAATTCTCGCTAATTGAGAAGTTAATGCGACGTGAATATAAAGAGTTATAAATAACTCAGACAATGCTTAACATGAATTATAAGTCATGAGGCGTAAGAATAACAATAGTCAAAATAAGAGACTGAATAGTAAAACACTCTGTGAACAACTTATCTATGAATTATGTACCCAATTGATAATATTACATGCAACAAGATCTGATTAAGTGTTCACTAGTTTTATGTGTACAGGTGCATGTGTAATTTCCCAAACACATATATGTCTATCTATCTATCTATATGCTCAGGCCCAATCCCCATTTTGGGGGTAGCCGACTCAAGACAGAGCAAGAACAGGGAAAACACAAAAACAACATAAAACAACAAATAAACACAGATAAAAAGCACAAACTCATACACATCCAGGTCACCCAGGAGAAGACCCAGAGACCAGGGTCACCCAGGTCGCTCCATCACTCCCCCGGGCCCCGACCACCCGGAGAGGTTCCGATCTCGGCAGGCAGACATGCAGCGGAGCCAAAGCCACAAGCCCTCCCACCACACTTCCAGGCGCACCCTTCATATTAATCGTCTCCCCGGGCCAGGCGCCTTATGGACTATTATCTAGTCCAACTTGCGCCCGACCCCTTACGCCAAATGACCACGAGTTCACTCAACTATTCACAAGCATTCTCCATTCACTCCTGTCCACCACCACTTCCCCTGCCTGATCTATAGTCATTCCTCTATCATCCAAAGCCTTTCTTACACAGTCTCTCCATCTCAATGGGGGTCTTCCTGCCCTTCTATCTCCCATTGTACCTGACTCACATATTCTCTTTGTAAGCCTTTCTTCTCCCATTCGTTCAACATGACCATACCAGCTCAGCACCCTTCTGTCCACTCTGGCTGACAAATGTTCCTGCTGCCCCACTCTCCTACGTATCCCTTCATTCCTCAATCTGTCTCTACGAGTAACTCCACACATACTCCTCAAGCAGCTCATCTCCATCACATCCAGCCCTCTTTTCTCCTTTTTCTTCAGAGCCCATGTCTCAGCCCCATACATCACTGTTGGCACAACAATTCCTTGATACAGTGCACTTTTTACTTTCACTCCGAGATTTCTCGTCTTCCACATACTTCCCATTGCTCCGAAAACCTTCCTTCCTTCACACACTCTCTGTTTTACCTCCACTTCCATACCTCCACTCCTGCTTATCGTTCCTCCTAGATATTTAAAACACTCTACAGTACTTGTTCCAATATTTCCCCATCCAGCCTCACATCTAGATTCACCCTATGCTCTCCCCTATTACACACCATTACTTTACTTTTATTGACGTTCACCTTCAGTTTCCTCCTTCCACAAACCACACCAAACTCTTTGACTACCCGCTGCAGTTTCTCCTCAGAATCCGCCACCAATGCTGTGTCATCAGCGAACAGCAACTGATTCAACTCCCAATCTCTACCATTCTTTCCTACTAAACCCAATCCTCTTCCCATAGTTTTCCTTTTCACCTCCCTCACCACACCATCCATTAACATATTAAACAGCCATGGTGACATTACACAACCCTGTCGCAAACCTACCTTTAACTCAAACCATTCACTCAACTCACCATTTCCTACTCTCACACATGCTTTGCTCCCTTCATAAAAACTCTTAACTGCTTCTAACAAATGTCCTCCTATTTCATAAATCCTTAACACCTTCCACATTGCTTCACGGTCCACACGATCATACATTTATTCCAAGTCCATAAAAGCCCAAAATATCTCCTTATGCTTCTCTAAATACTTCTCGCATAACTGTCTTACTGCAAACATCTGATCCACTCACCCTCTTCCCCTCCTAAAACTGCGCTGTTCTTCTCCTATTGCAACTTCCGTACACTTTATTATCCTCTCTATCAACACCCTGCCATACAGCTTTCCAACCACTGACAATAAACTAATACCTCTATAACTTGAACACTCCTGCCGATCTCCCTTCCCTTTGTACAATGGCACAATACATGCACTCTTCCAGTCTATTGGTACCATTGACACAGCAAAGCACACATTGAAAAGTCTCACCAACCAATCTATTATCACATCTCCATCCTTCTTTATACACTCCACAGCAATACCATCCAAACCTTCTGTTTTTCCCGCTCTCATTTGTTTCACTGCTTCTTTCAGCTCATTTTCCTCAATCCTTTCATTCATTCCCTGCCACCAGGGTGGCCTGGGTAACCTATCTCCATCCACCTCTGCTTCAATCACTGCTTGTCTTCCATCTCTTGTATTTAACAAAGATTCAAAATACTCAGCATATCTTTTCCTCACTTCAACTGGTTCCACTAGTAATTCTCTATTTTCATCTTTCACTGACTCTTCCCTCTTTTGTCCTCCTTTCCTTACTTTATTTACCTCCTTCCAGAACATCTTCTTTCGTTCTTCAAAATTCTCACTCAGCCTTTGAACCCACCTTTCGTTTGCATCTTTTTTCGCTTCTCTAATTTTCCGTTTTGCCTCTCTCCTTTTCTCCTTGTACTTCTCCCATACCTCAACACTACCATCCTGTAAAACCCTCTCAAAACACTGTCTCTTCTCCTCAACTGCCTTTCTCACCGTATCATTCCACCACTCGCTTCCCTTCCTGATACCTCTGCCTCCTACTTTCCTTTTGCCACATACTACCTCTGCACTTGCTTTCACTCCTTCCTTAAACTTTTGCCATTCAACCTCTACTTCTCTCTCTTCCATCTCTCTCACTTCCATCCACTTTTCATTTAGTCTTTCCTTGTACTCCCTCTCTTTTTCACTCTTCTCTAACTCACTAACTGTTATTACCTCTCTTACTTCACGCTTGTCTCTTATTCTCCTGTAACTCTTAACTCTTAGCTTTCCCTCCACCAGGTAATGATCTGACATACCCTCCGCCTCACCTCTCATCACATTCACATCCAGCACTCTACACAATCTTTCCCTTGTCACCAGCACATAACAATCTCTCCCCTCACAAGTCTATGCCAGGTGTACTTGTGTATACGCCTTTTTTATTATGTATTTATATGTATTACTCTTTATTAAAATATAGGAACCTATATTCCAAGAATTATATATATATTTATTCCACGGATAGATGTGTGTTATGTTCTCTAGAAATCAAGTGGCGAGTCACTAGGAAAAGAAGAGAATGGAAAATCTCTCTAGTTACGTTAACGTGAATCTCAACATATCTTGTTAACCCTTGTTGCAATCATCGTTACACTTAACAACACAAGATTCACGTAAAGGTTTGAGAAGAGAACTAGAAGCGTGGGAGAGGATCTGGCGAGCACATGGTAACAGCGTCAGTTGTCCTTTCCTTTTTTACTTTACACGTTCGTAGTAGTTGATAGCCTCACTCTCTCTCGGTCCTTCTTCAAGGTCACTAGCTACACTGTTTTCACTTGTTCTTCACTGCTTTTATAACCTTTTAAGTGGTAGATTGGCTATACACCTACGGAAGTCTAACTCCGAACTAAGATGGCTAATTAAGCACGTTCGTCCTAGAAAGAAGAGGTACCCGAAAAGCCAGAGCTCAGTTTTGCCTACCTTACCCTTGGCACGGGCAGGTAGTAACACTTTTATGGATAAGGTTAAGGGGTGTGTTTCTCAGTGGATTATAAACATAGAGTTTAGGGGTTTTCGATTTATCCTGAGGTTAATTCTTGTATTAAAAATATGAACAGTATATGGATTGAACTGGGTGGACATTCTACATTTATTTTTATTTAATTTGGGCTACGATAGGGCTCGTTGTGGTGTGGATAAATAAATAACTGTTGGAGGCAGATGAAGTGAATTTGTAGTTGGTATGGTGATGATTTGTGAGGAATGTATGTAGGTTACTTTGGCTTGTTTGCTAGTCTGGTCAGAGTTGACTTGCTCCTATTGGTAAGTTTGGATATGTGAGTATTGAGGGACTGGTGGCGAATTTGCATAAACATCTCCTCGTCATAGTTTAAGTCTGGTCAGATTTGGGGAGGTCTTGGTGGAGGGTGAGAGGTGCGTTTTCTATCGCATTAGTCACAGGGTATTGTTCAAGCTGAGTCTGGGGGTGGGGAGGTTTGTTAGTGCGTGATTTACTCTTTATGGTAGCAATGCGGCACTGAATGGTTTGATTATCACCCGTAGATGGGAGCAGGTGCTTGACTGGTTTTGGCTTTTGTTGGCCGGACCCCGTCGTCTCAGAAAGGAATCTAGAAGGCGTATCATTTAGCCTATTCAAGAAGGCAAACTAAAAATGCATTGCTCAGAAACAGTAGAAGCAAACAAAACTCAACAATAATTCAACAACAAATAAACATTACCGTAGATAACTAGGTTTATTACGTTTATGAGCGTCAACATTACCATAGATAACTAGTAATATCCAAGGTTTATTATGGTTATGACCGTTAAAATTACCGTAGATAACTAGTAATAACAGAACTATTGTACTCCCTGCCCTAACATTATAGCCAAACCAGAATATTCTAATGTAATTCTAGCTATAGTTAGCCCATACTTGGCATGCATACTAAAAGGGTGCCAAAATATGTTTTTAGGGGGGGGGGGGGGGGGAGCGGATCCCCCCTAACACCCTCAGTTTTCTCGATGGAGAGCCCATACTTGGCATGCATACTAAGGGGGCACCAGAATAGGTTTTAAGCGAAACATATTTTGTCCCCTCACCCCCTGGGGGGAGGGGGACGGAGCTCTCCCCAAGATACACAGCTCATACTGCGATTTTCACCCGGGCAGCGCCAGGTACCTCAGCTAATAAATTAATAAATAAGTAAATAGGCCAAAATACAAGCCCTACCCCTTTAATGGTCCAATATGAAGCTAATTTATTTATACAAGTCATAATATGGCCAAGTTATAAATGGCAACACATTGCGGTACAAAATCTTCGTGTGATAACCGAGTAATCATGCTGAGGACATGACAATTTACTCACTCTCAGTTGCAAACCTTTTCAAGATATTATAACGCATTTCATTTCTGTGTTCTGGTTCCTATTGGACGACTATATTCAGATTAATAAGGGTATATGAAAATCAGAGGGTTAATTGAGATAGTCTTTACCCTTTTACTTCCCACATATCCTTCCTAAGCTGTATAAGATAGCCTAATGATAGCCAGAATAAACGGCCAATAGGCACCATAATCTTCAAAGGGAAAATAAACAGACTATAGAATATTCTTGGACCATAATTACAATGTCAACATAACACTAAATATTCTTGGACCATGATTACAATGTCAACATAACACTTCATATTCTTGGACCATAATTACAATGTCAACATAACACTACATATTCTTGGACCATGATTACAATGTCAACATAACACTTCATATTCTTGGACCATAATTAAAATGTCAACATAACACTACATATTCTTGGACCATGATTACAATGTCAACATAACACTACATATTCTTGGACCATGATTACAATGTCAACATAACACTACATATTCTTGGACCATGATTACAATGTCAACATAACACTTCATATTCTTGGACCATGATTACAATGTCAACATAACACTACATATTCTTGGACCATAATTACAGTGTCAACATAACACACACTCTGCTGCCGTGATAGGTGAAGTAGAACAGTGGTGGTACAGGGACTCTGGTTAGGTAATAGTATTATCTGATGCACTGATAATGGAATGGTATATACGCTCAAATGGATAATATTCTAGGGGATATTTCCACTTGAGGGATTATTTTGCTAAGACGTTTGCCCCATTAGTTTGGCGATTTTCAGAAAAATCGCCCAATTTCTGTCAATGTTAAGACCTTTCGTGCAAATTAAGTGTAGATATTTTCATTGCGAGCGATAGCGATCTTGTAATGAACCGGCCCTTGGTGAGGAAATTTTTTACCTAAAAAATTACAAATTTATATTAAAAGGGGGTCATTTTAAGTGTGATAGATGCCTAGGGAACAAAATAAAAACCTCCGCTTGCTTAACGCAGATATAGACGAGGGCATGTTCCTTCAATTATATTTCACAACTCTGATCGGTCACCTTCTGTAGTATGCGATGAAAACAATGATGTCACCTCTGATCATATATCTTCAATCTAGTTGCCGATATCAATGCATAATAGTCACGCGGGCAATGTTTCAGTAATGTCTTCTTACTAGCATCAAACTTGTGATATCTCTATAAATAATACCAAAGTTAGACAAACATATAAATTAATACACTCTACTATTAGGTTAGTCCCTTGAGCTGATAATAATCGTGCATAAATTAATTAATCAAATGTAACATCAAAGAAGATGTGATGAAACATTGTAGCTTAATCAATAGACTAGAGACCATGCAGAACAAACAGACCTTTTGACGCAACGTATAGTTCTATCGAGATAATAATTATACACATTCGTGATAAGATAGGCATGATAACACGGCAACAGCGGTACCACACAAGCGGTTTTTTTACCTAAACATCTATCATCAATTCTGCTCTGATAGTTCATGATGTATATATTTTAAATCATGATGACATATAAATTAATTCACCTCCCATTTAGCCTAATATCCAAAACTAGTGCAAAGGTTCCCAGGCATGTTATCAGAGAGATGCTTACTATCGAGATTTGACTAAGAATTTATTTGCGTGAATATTTACAGTATATACAGATTATAAATATAATATATATATATATATATATATATACATATATATATATATATATATATATGAGTTAAGGACCGCTGGAACTCCTGTTTCACCATCTGGCGTCCCTAGCTGAACCTTTCAGTGTCTTATCAATATTGAGGGCAACCGCAGCCTGCTCTCCAAAACGCCTCCTCCTATCAATAAATTATACTACAAACACCTTACATACTACACTAACTTTTCCAAAGAACAAACGCAAATTAAAAACCTCGACCCGCCTCGGAGTCTCGGAGTCTCGGGGGGGGGGGGGGGGGGGGAAATTCCCCCATCAACATGTCCCCTGGTAACGACTCGCCAAAATGCTCTGGACCACCACCTTCTTACTATTAATTTCTGTAACATTCGTGGCCTTTCCTCTAACTTCCACTCAGTGGAGCACCACCTCTCCTCTGCCATCCCTGATCTTCTCTTTCTCACCAATACACAGTTGTCTGAGACTACTGACAGCAAACCCTTCTTTGTATCTTTGTATTATTTCTATCCTCAGTTTCGAGCCAAAGATGAATGTTGCGTCTATGTACGCAACACTCTTGCTTTCCCTCGTGTTCCCAACTTAGATTCTTCTGAATTCTCACCTCTCTGGCTAAAGCTTTCTTGTCACTCTCAAACTAAATATGTCTGCGTTGTGTATCTCTCCCCTAATTCTACTGACTATCCAAAATTGTTTGACTATCTAACTTCTAAATTGGAACACATTCTATCCATCTCTCCATTCGCAGAAATCTCCATCTTAGGTGATTTCAATGTTCACCACCACCAATGGGTCTCCTCTGTTTCCACTGACCAACCTGGTGAACAAGCCTACATCTCTTCTATCTTAAACGACCTAGAACAGTTAGTCGAGCAACCAACCCGTATTCCGGATCGCTTCGGAGATCGGCCCAACATTATTGACTTATTTCTAACCTCTAACCCTTCATCTTATACTGTAAATCTTTTCTCTCCTTTGGGCTCCTCCGACCATAAACTAATATCTTTCACCTGTCCTATCTCTCCAGTACGGCCACCCGATCCTCCCAACCGATGGCGCTTGTGGCACTTTGGCGCTGCCGACTGGGAGGCTCTTCGGAAGTACTTCTTTGATTTATCATGGAATGACTCCTGCTTCCGTGGCCGAGGACCCTCGGAGAGTGCTGAGCGCATTACCGAGGTAATCCTCTCGGGCATGGAAGCATACACTCCATTTTATTTCTCTCAGTTAATGCAAACAAATCTTGGTTTACTCACGCTTGTTCTACTACTGTCCGCAACAAAGAGGAAGCATTCAAACGGTACCGACCCCTTAGACTCAAGAATCTCACTCTTCCTATGTTTCTGCCCGGAATGAAGCCAAATCTGTTCTTCGACTTGCCAAACACTCTTTCATCAATAATAAATGCACTGAACTATCCAACTCTAGCTCTTCCCAAGCTTTCTGGCATCTAGCCAAAAACCTCTCCAACAATTTTGCTTCCTCGTCTTTCCCTCCCCTTTCCCACTCTGATCACTTCTTCCTCTGACAAAGCTGAACTCTTCGCTCAAACTTTTGCTAGAAACTCCACATTGGATGATTCTGGTGCTATTCTTCCCTCTCCACTGGGTATTGGGGTCTATTCCTCCCTCTCCACCTCCCTCTCTCCTACTTATGCCTAATATCCTAATCTCTTCTAAAGATGTATTTTCTACCCTCTCTGGGCTTAATACTAAGAAGGCGTATAATCCGGACGGTGTTCCTCCTGTTGTACTCAAAAACTGCTTCCGTGCTGACTCCCTGCCTAGGCAAACTCTTTCGTCTCTGTCTCTCCTCTAACGTCTTCCTTTCTTGCTGGAAGTTTGCTCTCATTCAACCTGTCCCAAAGAAGGGTGAGCGCTCTGAACCCTCCAACTATCGTCCAATTCATCTCATCTCTTGTATCTCTAAAGTGTTTTAAACTATTGTTTCTTCTAAATTTCTTAAGCATTTCTCTTCTCATAATTTACTCTCAGATCGCCAGTATGGCTTCCATAAGGGTCGCTCTACTGGTGATCTTCTTTCATATCTTACTGACTGGTCATCTTTCTGTCGGGACTTCGGTGAGACCTTTTCTATTGCACTACACATATCGAACGCCTTCGATAGAGTCTGACACAAATCTTTAATTTCTAAACTACCCTCCTTCGGTTTTTATCCCTCCATCTGTGCCTTTGTATCTAATTTCCTTTCTGGCCGTTCCATAGCTGTGGTTGTGGACAGCCATTGCTCACTTCCTCATCTTATCAACTCCGGTGTTCCTCAGGGCTCTGTCCTATCTCCCATTCTCTTTCTAATTTTCATAAATGATCTTCTCAACTGTACCTCCAGTCCCATTCATTCATACCCAGAAGACTCTACCTTACACTACTCAATTAGTTTTCCAGAACGGCCCAGCCAGCAATCCCTCAAAGACAAACGTAATGAAGCCATGCAACACTTATCTTCTGATCTAACTACTATTTCCTATTGGGGCAGAGAAAACCTTGTTTCCTCTAATGTTTCCAAAACCCAATGTCTTCATCTTACTACCCTTTCAGAACTCCAAGAGGACTATCCCTTACACTTCAACAATACAAAAATAAATCCTTCATCTTCTCTCAATATTCTCGGTGTCTCTTTATCGTCTGTTCTCACTTTGAAGAACCATATTACCAGCTTTGCCAAGGCAGCCTCCCAGAAGCTGGGTGTGCTCAACTGCCTCAAGGGGTTCTTTACCTCTGCACAACTGCTTGCTCTGTACAGGGGCACAATGCTTCCTTGTATTGAGTATTTTTTATATGTGTGGGAAGGATCTTCTCATACTGCACTCCTAGACAAAGTAGAAAGGTAAGCCTTTCGTATAATTAACTCCCGCCAACTCACAACTCTCGGAAATCATTCTGTCTTCGCCGCAATGTTGCATCTCTCTCACTATTCTATCGCTACTATAATAATCAATGTTCCTCTGAGCTTTCCCAGTGTATACCACCTCCTCTACATAGGGTATGTATTACCCGCCTTGCAACACAATCCCACCCCTACTCTGTGCAACTCTCCAACCCAAGAGTGAAACGTTATTTTCAGATTTGCTTCTATTCAACTGCTGAGCTCTGGAACTCTCCCAGAATCAGTCTTTCCCTCTTCCAATGACTTAAATTGCTTCAAACTCTGTGTGTCCAGGCATTTTGAGTATATACAGTATGTATACAGTATATATATATATATATATATATATATATATATATATATATATATATATATACTGTATATATATACCGGTTATTATATTTATATAAATATATATATATATATATATATATGAGCACCATCTCTCCTCCTACAAACCTGATCTTCTCTTCCTCACCGAAACTCAGGTGTCTGTAGCAACATCCAGCAGCCCCTTCTCTGAATCCTCCTACTTTCTCTATCCTAGTTTCAAAGCCAAAGGTGGATGTTGTGCATATGTGCACAACAAACTCACTTGCTCTCGTGTTCCCGATTTTGACTCCACTGAATTCTCAACTTTATGGCTCAAACTTTCCTGTCATTCTCTTACTAAATATTTCTGTGCTGTCTATCTTTCCCCTAACTCTACCAACTTTCCCAAATTCTTTGACTATCTAAACTCTACAGTGGAACACATTCTATCCATTTCTCCTTTCTCAGAAATCTCCATCTTAGGAGATTTCAACGTTCACCACCGCCAATGGCTCTCCTCTCACACTACTGATCCACCTGGTGAACAAGCCTACGTCTTCTCTATCATTAATGACCTAGAGCAGTTAGTTCAGCAACCCACCCGTATCCCGGATCGCATCGGAGGTCGCCCCAACATTCTTGACTTGTTTCTAACTTCTAACCCTTCTTCTTATACTGTCGATCTTTTCTCTCCTCTGGGCTCCTCCGACCATAAACTTATCTCTGTCACCTGTCCTATCTCTCCAGTACGGCCACCCGATCCTCCTAGCCGGCGGCGCTTGTGGCACTTTGGCGCTGCCGACTGGGAGGCTCTCCGGCAGTACTTCTTTGATTTCCCATGGAATGATTTCTGCTTCCGTGGCCGGGGACCCTCGGAGAGTGCTGAACGCATTACCGAGGTAATCCTATCGGGCATGGAAGCATACATTCCATTCTCTTTCTCTCAGACTAATGCTAACAAATCTTGGTTTACTCACGCCTGTTCTACTGCTGTCCGCAATAAGGAGGAAGCATTCAAACGGTACCGACGCCTTAAAACTCAAGACTCTCATTCTTCTTATGTTTCTGCCCGGAATCAAGCCAAATCTGTTCTTCGACTTGCCAAACACTCTTTCATCAATAATAAATGCACTGAATTATCCAACTCTAGCTCTTACCAAGCTTTCTGGCATCTAGCCAAAAACCTCTCCAACAATTTATCTTCCTCGTCTTTCCCTCCCCTTTCCCACTCTGATGGCACTACCATCACTTCTTCCTCTGACAAAGCTAAACTCTTCGTGCAAACTTTTGCTAGAAACTCCACCTTGGATGATTCCGGTGCTATTCCTCCCTCTCCGCCCTCTCTTACTTATGCCTAATATCCTAATCTCTTCTAAAGATGTACTTTCTACCCTCTCTGGGCTTAACACTAATAAGGCGTACGGTCCGGACGGTGTTCCTCCTGTCGTTCTCAAAACTGTGCTTCCGTGCTGATTCCCTGCCTAGGCAAACTCTTTCGTCTCTGTCTATCCTCTAACGTCTTCCCTTCATGCTGGAAGTTTGCTCACATTCAACCTGTCCCAAAGAAGGGTGACCGCTCTCAACCCTCCAACTATTGTCCAATTGCTCTCATCTCTTGTCTTTCTAAAGTTTTTGAAACTATTCTTGCTTCCAAATTTCTTAAGCATTTCTCTTCTCATAATCTGCTCTCAGATCGCCAGTATGGCTTCCTTAAGGGTCGCTCTACTGGTGATCTTCTTTCATATCTTACTAACTCTTGGTCATCCTCCTTTCGGGACTTCGGTGAGACTTTTTCTATTGCACTAGACATATCGAAAGCCTTCGATAGAGTCTGGCATAAATCTTTAATTTCTAAACTACCCTCCTTCGGTTTCTATCCCTCCATCTGTGCCTTTGTCTCTAATATCCTTTCCGGCCGTTCCATAGCCGCGGTTGTGGACGGCCCTAGTTCACTTCCTCACCCTATAAACTCCGGTGTTCCTCAGGGCTCTGTCCTATCTCCTATTCTCTTTCTAATTTTTATAAATGATCTCCTTAACTGTACCTTAATTCCCATCCATTCATACGCAGACGACTCAACCTTACACTACTCCATTAGTTTTTCAGAACGCCCCAGCCAGCAATTCCTCAACGATAAACGTAATGAAGCCATAGAACTCTTATATTCTGATCTAAATACTATTTCCAATTGGGGCAGAGAAAACCTTGTTAACTTTAATGCCTCCAAAACCCAATTTCTCCATCTATCTACCTGTCAGGATCTCCCAGCGGACTATCCCTTATTCTTCAACAATACAAAAATCAACCCTTCATCTTCTCTCAATATTCTTGGTGTCTCTTTTTCTTCTGCTCTCATTTGGAAGGACCATATTACCAGTCTTGCTAAGGCAGCCTCCCAGAAGCTGGGTGTGCTCAACCGCCTTAGGGGGTTCTTTTCCTCAGCACAGCTTCTTGCTCTGTACAGGGGCATAGTGCGCCCTTGTATTGAGTATTGTTCACATGTGTGGGGAGGTTCCTCTCACACCGCTCTCCTAGACAAAGTTGAAAGGAAGGCCTTTCGTATCATTAACTCCCGTCCACTCACCAACTCTCTGCAATCTCTCTCTCTCCGCCGCAATGTTGCATCTCTCTCGCTATTCTATCGCTACTATAATAATTAGTGTTCCTCAGAGCTATCCCAGTGCATACCACCTCCTTTACGTAGGGCACGTGGTACCCGTCTTGCAACTCAATCCCACCCCTACTCTGTGCAACTCTCCAACCCAAGAGTGAAACGTTACTCTCAAACTTTCTTCTACTCAACAGCTGAGCTCTGAAACTCTCTCCCAGAATCAGTCTTTCCCTCTTCCTATGACTTAAATTGCTTCAAACTCTGTGTGTCCATGCATTTTGGCTCGAACGTCCCTTGATTTTGGCCCTGTCACTCTTTCAACTATGGGGGAGGCACTCGTTATAGGCAGTAATGCCTTTTGCCTCCCTCAATCACATAGAAAAAAAAAAAAAATATATATATATATATATATATATATATATATATATATATATATACCGGTATATATATATATAATTATATATGTATGCAGTATATATATATATATATATATATATACAGTATATATATATATATATATATATATATATATATATATATATATATATATATATATAAATATATATATATATATATATGCATATATGTATAATATATATATATTATATATACCGTATATATATATATATATATATATATATATATATATATATATATATATATATATATATATATATACTGTAGTGTGTATATAATATGAGGCATGGGGGCCGACCTCAATTATATCCACCATAATTGTCCACCCCAAACCAAATCTGCCAGGCATAGTTGGTCACAGGATTATTCGTGGACTGTTTGTTTACAGTGAGGTGGTGCGAAGCCTGGGGAATATATGGAAGACCAATGTACAATAAAGGTAAAACCATTTTTACCAAGTCATGAATCTAAGCACTCAGACGCAGTGTAATTATATAGATAACCTCTATGTTAACCCGTCAGTGTTGTCTAGGTGACTAGGTTTAAGTCATCGTGGTAGATTGTATGGTGGTCATGTTTGGATGTAGTGACACCTTTGGAAGGATAATTTTTGAAGGACTTCTAGGAATGAAAAGGTAAACACAATCTCCTTTAACTCTCAAGCTCCCACAATGTCTTCCTAAACGGAATCACATACTTTAGTAATAACTAGAATAAACTTTCAAAGCGCATACTAATTCCCATGGGGTTAACTACTTACACATTGTCAGATAAGATCGAAGTTAGAGAAACCTAAGCACTTTATGAAATAATTACGGAGGGAATAATTATAAAGATGACTAATGTTGGTATTGGTACGATTCAAGGGTTAACATTACCTCTTCTGACGTTTTGGAGGTTCTATCTATCTATCTATTGCCTGATGCCGTGATCCCCAAAGGGGTGGCCACGAACGAAACGCCCCCATGTACCTCTGTCCCCAGTCAGTCGATGCCCCTCCCCCCAACCAGCACTGCCTTCGTTCATGTACTTCCTCACTCCATCCTTCCACCTCTCATTCGGTCTACCTCTCCCTCTCTGTCCCTCCACCTCGCTCTCGTACACCCTCTTAGTCATTCTCTCGCTTTCCATACGTTCCATATGGCCGAACCATCTCAAGTTGTTCCTTTTTACACTTTCCAGCACATCTACCTCCACACCACACCTCCTTCTTACTTCCTCATAAGTCTGTCTATCCCTCCCATGTAACTCTGCATGCACTCCTTAAGTAATTCATTTCCACTGCTCTCACTCTTGGTCTGAGTCTCTCAACCAATGTCCATGCTTCGCTTCCGTAAGTCAGTGTCGGGATTACCACACTGTCATGCAAGGACTTCTTCACTTCCATACTGACCACCCTATTTCTTGTTACTGCTTTCAGCGTTCCTACAACCCTCTTCCCCTGTTGTACCCTCTCCCGCACTTCTTCATCCATAGTCCCATCTTTACTCAACACACTGCCCAGATACTTAAAAGAGTTGACGATCTCCATAGCCTGACCGTTCAGCTTCACCTCACACTCTGTGACTTCACCCTTTTCGAAGACCATAACCTTGCTCTTCCCCGCATTTACCTTCAAATTCCGTTTTTCGCACACTGTTCCAAACTCATTTACCAGACCCTGCAACTCCCATTCATTATCACTCATCAGAACTATATCATCCGCAAACAGTAGTATAGGTAGCTTCCACTCAATTCCCTCCCTTTTCAGCGATACACCAACATCCACTGCTCTTGATAGTATTTCTTTCATGACTCCATCCATAATAGTAAACAACCACAGGGACATCACACACCCCTCTTTCAAACCAACATTCAGGTCAAAGAACTCGCTCTGCTCACTCTCCACACGTACTGCCGCCTTTGCACCCTCATAAATGACTGCGTTTGTAAATGAATAACTTTATTTTATCCCCCCCTCAGTTACTAACCCATCTGTCCCCTACTAACTTCCTAATCCTGCCACGGACATTAGTTCCAGGGCAGTAATTCCCTTTCCAATGTTCCCTTACCCACTCTAAACCACTGTTTGGACACTTGATCCTCAGTGTTTTGGAGGACAAGCAACCTAGAAGGGTCACTGGATCTGTTGTTGCTTGATTTCCTTTGTACTCCTTTGTACTCCTTTGTACTCATACATGCTCTTCACTACTTTCAGCAACTTGCCCTCTACTCCGTATATTCTAAGTACTTTCCACAAACCTTCTCTATCCACTCTGTCATAGGCATTCTCCAAGTCCATAAAGGCAACATACACCTTTTGTTTCTTCTCCAGATACTTCTCCACAACACAATTCAGGGTAAAAATCTGATCTACACATTGCTCGTCGCCTATCCATTTCTCCGTTCTCACTCTCTCAATCACTACCCTACTGTATACCTTCCCTACTACGCTTAGAAGACATATTCCTCGGTGGTTACCACACACTCCTCTTTCCCCTTTGCCCTTATATAGGGGGACTATTATGCCAGTCTTCCAGTCATCGGGTGCACTTCCCTTCTCCCATGCTAGTTTGCACATTTTCCATACCCATTCTATCACTATCTCACCACCATACCTCAACATTTCCCCACACACTCCATCTGTTCCTGGTGCTTTCCCCAACTTCACTCTTTTCATGGCTTCCCACACTTCTGACCTCCTGATCCCCACCTCCTCCTCCACTACTTCTCTTCTTCTCCCTCCCATACCATATCCAGCTATGTTTGTTGGCTCTTCATTCCTTACATTTAGCAACTCACTGAAGTACTCCCTCCATCTTTCGACTCTCTCTTGCTTCTCAGCCAGCATTCTCCCATTCTTATCTTTCACACCCTTACTGTTTCCCTTGCTACCTTCCCTAACTTTCTTGACTTCTTTCCAGAACAGTTTCTTACTCTCCCTCCATTTTACACTCAGATTCCTTCCAAATTCCTCATCTACTCTTCTCTTACTTTCCTTCACTACTCTCTTCACCACCCTCTTACTCTCCACGTACCTCGCTCGTTTCTGTCTCTCGAAATCTTCATTCCCTCTACTACCCAACCACTCTCTATATGCTTTCTTCTTTTCTTCCACAGCTATTCTTACCTCTTCTGTCCACCATGCTGTACCTTTCACTCCCCTCCCCCTTCTCCTCACTTCACACACCTCCTCACATGCTGCACAGATCTCATCCTTAAAACACCTTGCTCATCTCCTCCACAACTTCCAGGTCGAACCCCCCTAGTCGTCTTTCCACTGCTCTCCTGTACTCCTCCCTGACTTCCTCCTCCTGCAACCTCTCCACCCTCCTAACCATTCCACCCTCCTCTCGCCTCCCTCCAGCTCTCCTCACCCACTTCTTTTGTATGCTAACCTTAGCTACCACTACATAATGATAAGACAGACCCCCTCCAATACCCCTATGCACTCTAGCATCCATCACAAATTTCATTCGTTCATCCACACATACATAATCATTCAATGACTTTTGTTCCACCACTGTCTTATCCTTCATCGTCAACATCCGTTTCCACGTGTACCTGTGGATCATTCTGTGTCGGAAGAAGGTGTTGGCTATCCACAGCCTCCTCCCCACACATACGTCCACAAGTGCACTACCATTCCCATTCACCTCTGATGGTACCCCCGACCCTCCCACCACTCCCTCAACTTTCCTATCACCCACCTTACCATTCATATCCCCAATCAGAAATATTCTTTCGTTCTTGTCAAACTTCTCCAGGCACGCCTCCACATTCATCCAGAACTCCTCTTTCTTTCTTTCAAGTATATCCTCTGTCGGGGCATACACGCATAGAATCACCCATGATTGTATTCCTACTTTCATTCTGACCCACACAATCCTTGAACCCACAGACCCATACTCTCTTACACATTCCTTCCATTTGCTACTTACAAACAAACATGCACCTTCTCTCGCTGTTCGTTCACTCACTCCAGCACACACACCCATTCCACACTCCCACTCTCTAACATCTGAACCTTTCCATTTGGTCTCTGTCATTCCACATACATCCAGCCTGGCATTCACTAACACTTCCAGAACCTCTCTCTCTTTTGTGCCATCATTCATGCCACTAACATTCCACGTAGCCATTCTCAGAATGTCCGAAGGTATGTCCTTAGTCGGTCGTGGTTCGTCAACGTAGGTTCCGTCCGGATCCGAGGCTGTTCGTTCGTTTTTCTTTGCTTAGATATTTTTTCCGGGTGGGGGTCGCAAGCCCACCGACCCAACCTCTTTAGTCGCCTCTTACGACAAGCAGAAGGCACGTGGGCATATTCTATTCCCTAACCCTCAGGGGAGGTTATTGTAGAATATTTAAAATTAATAATGAAGGTTTTGATTGATTCTACAGATTTTGTGCAATATTTAAGTTCTGGTGAAGAAACAGCATTGGCTGTGACAGATTAGGTAATGACACAAATCCAGAATAGGACCCAAGTTTATGCAACATTTCGCCTGACACAGCTTCTTCAGAAATAACATACAATTGGGGTACAGTCAGGCTTATATATCCAGTGCCAAGAGAAAGCAACAAAAACTAAGAGGTCTTGAGATTATTCTCTCCATATGGGGAATTCTCCATGTATATAATTATGTTCTAGTACTTACGCTCCTGCATTCATTAAGCTTTATTCCTGAATAAATTCCTGTGGCTTGATACAATTATTTTAAATCTCCTTTACCTATAAGTATCAACATTATATTTATTGATAATAAGAATATACGGTGGAAGTATTTACTATTACTTAAATAGGAATAGAATAATAAATGCGGTAATCTAGAGTCTATATTCAACCAGAAAATCTACCAGAATCGACCAGAATCTTCAATCAACCAAACAACAAGAAAACCAAATCTTAACCCCTTAAGGTAACAACAAACAAATGTTCCTAAAACTTTCTTTGATGAAAAGTGAAACGCCACATCCATTTTTATTTATTCGGCTTTTCTCAAAAGTTACATAACCGGGAAGTGAATACTCTGCTAAAAAGTCTCTTTCTTCTGTATTGAGCCAAGATTCTGTAATGCCAATAACATCGTAAGTTTCTGTAAACACTAGTTCCTCTAATTCTGAAAATGTGTTGCGTATGCTACAAGCGTTTTGCATAGCAAATCTTTAAAGTAGTGGTTTTAAAATTCACGGAACGCTCTTTATCCTTCTACCGACGGTGCCCGTCATACGACGGGAGAGAGAATATGGCCTCCCTTGCGCGCCCTTCATATGACGGGTGCCATTTTGAGGACATTATAAGCTATGAGAGAGAGACCACCCGTTTGGGGGTCGATAGCTGGCCTCGGAACGCTCGCCACCACCTTGGGGCTGTCACTGACACGTATTATCTCTTATCCCCACCTCCCTACCTCGTGCAACAAGGAAAAAAACGGAAAATACCTCATTTTAGGGAACTTTCACCTCCGGTTACACGATCGTTGCAATATAACCTGTGGTTGTACAAGGATGATTCAGGTGTCATTGGTAAGCACTATTATCGCCCTTTCACGGATATATAATTGTATTACGCTCTGGCTCTTGCTTGAAGCTCGTGTTCGGTAAATATACCCACCCAGCACTACGGTCATGTAAACGAGCATGCCCGCTTTTTGGGAGTTAATCAAATTCTTGGTTCTGGTCGGATCTATATTTATGTACCTGTTTGTCCTCGGTCCTCGCTGTCCTCGATCCTCGTCCCTGTTTGTCCTCGGTCCTCGCTGTCCTCAATTATCGTTCCTGGTGGTCTTCGGTCCTCGATCATCGTCCCTGGTGGTCCTCGGTCCTCGCTGTCCTCGATCGTTGTCCCTTGCAGTCCTCGGTCCTCGATCATCATCCCTGTTGGTCCTTGATCCTCGTCCCTGGTGGTCCTTGGCTGGCTCTGCTATTTTTCAGAAAATTCTTTACGGCGTCGTGAAGCAGGCGGTTAAATCTTTCTGCTCCCTTCTGGTTTAGATAGACTCCATCCGCTACAAATAAATGATCTTTACGGTAGAAGGCATCCCAGGGATTTATGAATCCGACGTTTTCCTCCATGCAGAGGTCATCCAGTCGACGTCTTACGCTGGTGGCTATGTTGAAGAATCGGCTCTTGACACCGATCGTGGGGACGATCCCTAATATAATGACTCTGCGTGACTTTTCCTTATATGTTTGAATCAGCTTCCGGTACTTCAGCATGAGGTCCTCCTATTGGGTCCGCTGCACGTCATTAGATCCGACATGAATGACGTTCATTGTGGGTGAGGGGGCTAACTTTGAAACTTCGACATCATCTACTCCGCCACCCGGGATACAGAAGCGCTTCCTGGTCCTGGGTGCCCTGGCGCAGAACTTCGTAAGTTGTCCATGAACCATGGAATCTCCTACGAGCCAAATCTTCTCGGAGCTGGTAGAATTGGCAGACATGAACCTCTGGGCAGGCAAACATGGTAGGGCCAAACCTACCGGAGCAGCTCGTTCAGGCGCGAGACATGGTGACAATAACAAAACTTCAAATCACTTCACTCACTTCTAATCACTTGTCTCACTTCAAAACACTTTATTAACTTCACACACTTCAGATAACTTTACTCACTTCACTCACGGTAAATCACTTCCCTCACTTTAAATTTCACGTCACTTCTAATACAGTTAAAGCCTGAAAACTTTACATTTACATTAAGTCAATAATACACCTGGAATGAAAAGAAAAATTACGATGTACTAGAA
This sequence comes from Paralithodes platypus, assembly GCA_032716605.1. Lineage (NCBI taxonomy): Eukaryota > Metazoa > Arthropoda > Malacostraca > Decapoda > Lithodidae > Paralithodes > Paralithodes platypus. The sequence continues at coordinate 21,161,695 of CM064501.1, read as the reverse complement.
AGTACAAAAGTAAATGTGAATGGGAGGTTATATAACCCCTTGAGTACTAGCGATGCACGTTATGCGATGCTTATGTTTGTAACGCTAAACCCCAGCTACGCAATGGTTGCGTTCGCGTTAATTACTCTTGTCCTATGGCACCTAGAATGTTCAAATTTTTATGGGAACTGCTTTAGTATCCCACGCAACAATACCAATGGTTGGAAACCCTCCAAGTCCAGCCGCGCGCGGGAGTGATATGCCAGTACTTTGCCTACCCATTTCACCATGTTAATTTCGACTTTCGGCCGCCCCGCAGGGCCCTAAATGACCTAGGTGAGCGTTTTTTTGTGTTTTTTCCTACATTGGTAACCCATCTCATGTGTTTTCAGGAAAAAAAAATACAACCTGCTGGTCCCACGTTGTATATTTATTATAAATCAGCTGGTGCTCATTGGGTTAAATTAACCTAGTTAGAAACTGAAAAAACAATAGTAGTTAGTGTATACAGTGGTCGACACAACAATATAATGGAATTTATAATAGTGTAATAGGCCTATAAATATGATGACAAGTATCTGAAATGCGCATAAATATAGGCTATCAAAAACTAGCACAATATTTATTTTTATTTTTTTAAGCTATCTAAACAAATGTCAGTGTGTGTGATTTATATAGTCAACCAAGAGAAAAAGTTCAACTAGGTAGAGTATAGCTATACTTTAATATATAAAATACAAAAAGAGGGTTTGTTTATGCGTACACAGCTGGTGCTGGTGTTGGCGGCGGCGCTTTATTTGGCAAGATAATTTTGAAAAAAAAACATTTATCAGTCAAAAATAGAGGTACAATGACATGCAAGATAACTACTGGGTGATTTATTAAGCACTTAACTACAGTGAGGTCAAACATTACTACAATAAGGGCTAGAACAACATAATATGGAATAAGCAAATAGTTTGTTTACAATAGTGCGTCGTCACTACCCGGTACTAATGTAAACAATGGCTCGATAAACAAACGTTCATCAGTCTAAATATACAGCAGAATAACATGCAAAACAGGTACTGGGCGGTATAACTAGCACTTAGCTACAGCTCATGCAAACAAATAAAGGAGTGAGTAATGTAATACTCAAGATATAGTCAAATTTAAAGCGGTGGGCGAAGTGGCGCTGACGCTTCGAGTTGAGGTGGGTGTAGATGATCTCTGGATATCATGGTAGACCCTGTCAATGGCTATACTTTCAACATACTTAATATCATATTGACACATAACTGCATACATATCTCAGGCACGAACGCTTGTTTCGGAAGCCGGGCTGTAAATCTTGTATTTAACTGTTTGCTATTAAATGGCTTGAAGTTACCTCTAAGGATTGTTTTGAGTAATATACATATGATTAAATTCAAGCTGTTTTGGAAATAGTGAAATGCTACTGATTTGTGGAATTGATTTTTAAAAACTAGAAGTTATAGGTTTGAGTCCTGGAGGGAAGAAGGAAAACCTAATATTTAGTAGTGTCCCCGGAATCATTGACGATATGCTTTAAACAGTAATGGCACTCGTTGAACTCATGCGTCAGCTGTTGGAAACACCTGCCCCAGAGTGTTAAAGAGACCTACATTGTAAGCGTACGCTCATTCACTTACGGAATCGTCTTTCTGATCGGGAGCTCACTACGAAAAAACTTTGTAAAACATATTAAAAGACAAAATTATTAGAACCACTAAAAAGCTATGCTTCCCATCGTGTGGATGTTGATAGCGTGGGTGTGCTCGCAGGCGCTGCTGTGCCAAGCGCCAATCGTCCTTCAATGATATATCAAGATAACTTAAGGGCACAAGCTACCTTTTTGAGGTTGAAAATTCGACCAGCATCGAAAATTTGGAAAATAACGTCCTAATCTAGCTCTATGAGTTATTAACACTCCTTAGAAGTTATACTGCTGTGCGGCAATATTTACTATTTTTTAATATTTATGAATAAATACATGAATAAATGTTTTTGCCCTCACCAGAATTCGAACCACTGTCATTCAGGATGCCTTCATGGGAAGTCCATGATGCAATATCTTCTTATTTCCCCAGCAGTGAGGTTTTATAACCAGTAAAGACTCCCAATTCAAAGTCCTAACTTGGTGTTAGGCAGACATTCAAAATTTAAAACAAAAATGCAGGTTACGGAAACACAAAACATGAAAAATACATTGCCGATCTTTAACGCGCGTTTTCTCAGAACCATATTTATCAAGATTTAAACTGATATATCTCCATTATTTCTTAATATAATTGATTGCACGTGATATCATTTTAAAGGAGACATTTTGAGGATAAAATTGTCCTTTTAAAAGTGTGGTATGTCCCAATTCCTTCTTTTCACAGGTATTTTACTAATGCAAAAATGCCAAAAATAATAAAAAAAAGTAAATATTAATTTGAAATATTATTTTTTATAGTAACAAATATTTAAAAGATCATTATCTTTTCATTAACTTAAGTATTAAGTAGCAAAATTTGAGGTGTGTCGGTTTAATGGTGGTCGTAATATTAAGCCTTGAAAATAATTATACAAAAATTTGCGCAAATTAAGCAAAAAATATTTGTAAAAAAAAAAATAGAAATAATATCCACATATCAATATGAAACTCATTGTGAGAAGTTTCTGTAGTGCTCTGAATAAGCTGTGCAAGTTTCAATAAAATACATTAATATTTACATGTTCTTGACCGAAAAGATAGCTTGTGCCCTTAACCCTTATTTAGCGGGTGGTAAGGTATTTTACACTGTACCGCTCAGCGGGCATAATCCCGAAATATTCGCTCAATTTCACTCGCCCTAGCGCCGTTACTATGCCTCCAATGCGAACGAAACGATCATTTTTGGAAAGAGCAACTCTTTGTCTCCCCATATAAGTCTATGTAAGGATGTTATGAATGAATGTGGAGGGTGGGAAGAGGTGAGGAAGAGGAGGTACTTTTTGGTCTATTTCCCGGGCGCGTTCGGATGCGTTCGCTTTGGCCTGACTTCGGCCCCTCGCGCGTCTACTATTCCTTCAGTAATCGGTCTTATTTTTCTCTTATATCTCCTTATTTCTGTATTCTCTGTATTATCTCTCTCTCTCTCTCTCTCTCTTTCTTTCTCTCTCTCTCACTCCTGTCTGTCTGTCTCTCTCTCTCTCTCTCTGGCTTGCTCGCTTTCCCTCTCTCGCGCGCTCTGTCTCTCTCTCTCTTCGCTCGCTCGCTTTCCCTCTCTCGCGCTCCCTTTCTCTCTTCCTCATCAGTATATGTAATTCTCATTATTATTTTCTCTAACTAATCCCTCTATTTCATTTATTTGCTTGTAATATTTCTGTATTATTATATCTTTTTCACTCTTTCTTCAGTTCAGTTTCTGTATTCTCTCTCTTTCTCTTGCTCATCCGTATATGTAATTCTCATTATTATTTTCTCTAACTAATCCCTCTATTTCATTTATTTGCTTGTAATATTTCTGTATTGTGTTTGTGTTTGTAAATTTCATTAATCGATTTTAGGAGTATGGTTGGTTGTTGGAAGGAACATAATTATTATATCTTTTTCACTCTTTCTTCAGTTCAGTTTCTGTATTCTCTCTCTTTCTATTCCTCATCCGTATATGTAATTCTCATTATTATTTTCTCTAATCCCTCATTCTTTATTTGCTTGTAATATTTCTGTATTACTATATCTTTTTCACTCTTTCTTCAGTTCAGTTTCTGCATTCTCTCTCTCTCTCTCTCTCTCTCTCTCTCTCTCTCTGTTTCGCTTGCTTTGCAGGATTTTTGTTTTTGTTTTTTATATAATATTATTTCACAACACATTTCCAAATCACCCTATGGGGTAGTGTTGAAGACTCTTTTTTGTTTGTGGTGTTCCCAGGAGGTGTAATCCACATGTGATTGAGGTAGGCAAAAGGCAGTTATGTGATTGAGGTAGTGAAAAGGCAGAACTGCCTATAGCGAGTGTATGAATGGGATTGAGGTAGACAAAAGGCAGAACTGCCTATAGCGAGTGTATAAATGTGAATGAGGTAGACAAAAGGCAGAACTGCCTATAACGAGTGTATGAATGTATGTATGAATGAATTACATGGATGTATGAGGTGGACCAAGAACCAGATGGATGGATGAGATTCGAAACTTTGATAGACGTATATATCACGGTATACGGTAGAAGTCATTCCTTACAATGTCCTGTACATCGTGATATATACGCCTATCAAATGATTGCAATCAATATACGGTATATATATATATATATATATATATTGATATATATATATATTGGTATATATATATTGATTGCAATCATTTGACAGGCGTATATATCACGGTGTATATATATATATATATATATACCATATATTGATTGCAATCATTTGATAGGCGTATATATCACGGTGTACAGTAGATGTCTTTCCTTATGAAGGTGACCTTGAAATTGCTAGGACTCTTCTCTCTCTTTTCGTAAGGAATGCAATCTACCATACACCGTGATATATACGCCTATCAAATGATTGCAATCAATATACACCAATATACAGTATATATATATATATATATATATATATACCGTATATTGATTTAACTCTTTCTTCAGTTCAGTTTCTGTATTCTCTCTCTCTCTCTCTCTCTCTCTCTCTCTCTCTCTCTCTCTCTCTCTCTCTCTCTCTCTCTCTCTCTCTCTCTCTCTCTCTCGCTCTCTCTCTCTCTCTGTTTCGCTTGCTTTGCAGGAATTTTGTTTTTGTATTATATATAATATTATTTCAACACATTTCCAAATCACCCTATGGGGTAGTGTTGACGACTCATTTTGTGTTTGTGGTGTTCCCAGGAGGTGTAATCCACATTTCTTTGAGGTAGGCAAAAGGCAGTTATATGATTGAGGTAGACAAAAGGAAGAACTGCCTATAGCGAGTGTATGAATGTGATTGAGGTAGACAAAAGGCAGAACTATAGCGAGTGTATGAATGTATGTATGAATGAATGACATGGATGTATGAGGTGGACCAACAAGCAGATAGATGGATGAGATTCGAAACTTATGGATGTAATGGGTGATGTTGCTGATGATGATGAATGCACTTGTGTTTGGGTAGTGTGCTATTCCACCATATGAATGATTGAATGACATAAATTCATGAGGTCCTTTGAAATAGATGAATGAATGATTGAATGAAGTTATGAATGACATGAATTCATGAGGTACTTTGAAATAGATGAATGAATGATTGAATGAAGTTATGAATGATTGGCAAGAAGGGAGGAGGTTAGAAGTGTTCCAGTGTGTGGTAGTCGGTGTAGCAAGGAATAGGACAGAGTCCCACATTACACAGACTACACTTGGACGCGACTTCCCTCGTATGTCGGGGCCTACTTGTCGTGTGACTGCAGACGTAGCACACCTTCTTTCCGGCCACCCTGCCAGCAGCAAGTTGGTTAGGGTGGGCAGGTACAGTCACAAGCCTGTGGGTCAAGAGGTAGTCCCGGCACTCAAGGCGGCTGGGCAAATCCACGATCGCCCTCGGAAGTGGTGCCGCATGTGTGGTTCCGTGCTTACGGAGGATGGCCTCGATGATGTCCTTGGAGAACAGCCTTACAGATGTCTTCTTTCCTGTGTGCGTCATCCACAGGTTGTATGCGTTGAGGACAGTGACATCAAGAAGATGGAGTACGACCTTCTTGTACCGTTTACAGGTCTTCCTAAGGCAGTCAACAGCAGTGATCTGCATATCACTTTTGTCCACCAACCGCATGTTCACATTATACTCCAGGACAGCGTCAGGTTAACTGTTACAGTTTTGTTACCTGTGACACGGTCCTGCAGGTATCTCCTCTTCCCGCTATCTAGCAATGCGGACTTGTGGTAGGTGGAGAGGACATTGACTGGCTTTGTGTCGTGCCAACAAATAGCCAGTATGTTCTAACTGCTGCTCTTCTTCCGCAAGATGTCTCCTTTCTGCGTCTTCTCAAACCGGGGCCAGTGTTTCCGTTTTTTTTTTTTTTTTTTTTTTTTTTTTTTTTTTCTATATTCCAACTACTCCCTCTCGGGCATAGGCTGAGAGCCTGTACATTCCACCGCTCAACACGGTGAAGCCCGTGAGGTCTTGTTCCAGTCTGGGGAGTGAGACATGTGAAGCATCCATCATGGCTCGAAGCAGCTCCATCTCTGAAGCGGCTGGTTGCTTCGCTCAAGTGCTTCACCGTCTCACTCTCCAGACTCAGACCCTCACTCTCACAACGCCACCTATTGAGCAGTGAACTCACTAGGCATTGTCCCCCTGTAACATATTTTGAATATGGGAATATTCATACAGTGTTATTTAATCAGGGAACAATGAGGGTATTTTTTTGGCATTTCGGTGGGCTTTGTGGTAATGCACTGATACTAGGTACAGCACAAATTCAATCCCAATAATATCTTCCCATTGACATATCGGGATTTGAACCCGGGTCCATTGGATTACCAATCCAGTGGCATGACCACTCCACCACACCTCCCCTAACAGTTTGCACTAACAGTTCCACAGCTTCCCGTTCTCCTTGTAAGGAGATACCTGGCAAGGAGAGGAGAGGTGTAGAAGTTGTCAGTGAACAGGATACGGTTGGCATCAAGATACGGCTCCATCAGTGTCTTGACAACCGACTCTGAAAGACCCAAAGGGTCGTCCGGAATGTCCACATCAGTAGCGGTATATATGATAAGATCCAGCACGTATCCTGTCTCGCAGTCACACAGTACAAAGAGTTTGATCCCGAAGCGGTGACGCTTCGACGGAATGTACTGGCGGAAAGAGAGACGTCCACGGAAGAGGACCAAGGACTCATCTATCACAACATTCGGGAAAGGTTTGAAAAACCGGCGATACCTGTAGAGGAGGGAGTTCAGAAATGGCCGTACTTTCCAGATCTTGTCGGCTCCGTGTGGCGCAGTGTTATCCACAAAGTGCAAGCACTTCAGAATTTGCCTATACCCTTGGCATGTAGGTGTTGAACACTGGCATTGCTATGATATCATGCATAACCCAATAATCTAACATGTTGTGTTTCTTTATGTGGGCCATGAGCATGGTGAGGGCCAAAAACACGAGGAGTTTGCCGATGTCAATGGGTGTCCATCTCCGCATGTGGGGCGACATCATTTCATCGGCGTGCTGGCAACTATACAGGTTTGTCTGTGTGACAATGTCCCCGAGCAATTGGTCGTCAAAAAATGCCCGGAAGTAGTCGTAAGGGGTGTCATTCTCCGAGCAGGGAAAGGCAGGCTGGACGCCATTCGGTGCCTTGTGAAAAAGGGGTGGTTGACCAGGCATATTCCGAGGCAGACAGTCCTCCCACTGAAAGACAGGTGGTGGTACCGCGTTCCTGGCCCTTCCTGGGGCACCTCCTGGGGCACCTCCTCTGGCACCTCCTCTGGCACCTCCTCCGGCACCTCCTCTGGCACCTCCTCGGGCACCTCCTCGGGCCCCTCCTCGGATAGCCGGTTTCCTGTAGCCAAGGCCATAAGGAACACAGCTTTCTTTAAGATTGAATCAAAAGAAGGATTGTGACTATATTTCTGAGAATTTAATAAAGACAAAACTTTGTCCAGTGACCAGGTAGGGCGAAGCTTGAAACATGCACACATGAAACCTTTCTCCTTCGCTTGCGGTACAGAGAGCCTCGTTAAGTCATAAAAGGGGCCTCTTATTGCTGACATGTGATTCTTAAGTGTTACTACTGACAATCGTTTACGTTCAAATGAATAATCAAGATATTTGAAAATTAAAGACACCGATGCTTCAGTTTGGTCAGTTTCCACTATCCAAATAGTAAATGCTTTCCAGTTTGATTAGTATTGACGTCTGGTGGAAGGAGTGTACTGATTAATCAATGGATTAATCACGCTTTCCCCAAAAGGAGCTAACCATTTGTCCCTTTGAATGTCCAAAATGCAAAGTGAGCGAGGTCTTTAGGTTGCCAATCGTCTCCAAGTGGAAGTACGAGATCGGGATTGACACTGGGTTCTCGCACCATGTCTTCAACTGGGAGTACCACACCTGAGCCGGCCACAAGGGCACCGATCAGCGAGACTATGCCTAGAAAATCCTGTAGTTTGTGAACTACTTGACACATGAGTGAAGCGTTTAGTGGCGGAAACAGATAGACGGAATTCCACCTGTTCCAGTCCGTCAGCAATGCGTCGGGACCCCCCGCCGGAGTGACTTCCCGGTGAGTTAGGTAGAGAGGGAGTTTGTGGTTCTTCTCTGACGCGAATAAGTCCACTTGTGGACGGTATGGCTCTGCAATCATCTGTTGAAAGACGGTTTGCTTGAGCGCCCATTCTACTACTTTGCTCCGTATCCGTGACAGCATCTGCCCAGACGTTGGCCATACCCGGCAGATAAGGTTGCGTGAAGATGAATGTTTAGCTTGTCTGCTAACACAAAAAAAAAATCCGACAACTCGAGCAACACTTGAGACCTCGTTGACCCTTGTTTCTGAATGCAAGACACGGCGTTCACATTGTCCATCCGAAAGGCTATTGGTTTCCCCTCCAATGTAGGACCGTGAGCCTGAAGGAAACTTAAGGGAATTAGTAACTCTTTTGCATTGATGTGAAACTCCTTGGATGGGGACCAAAGACCCTGAACCTGATGCCCGAGGTTTGACTGATAACCCCAACCCAATGTCCCTGAAGCATCGGTATCTACCCATACCGTAGGCGGAGGAGAAGTCCACGTCATAATTGAATGCAATGTTTCCGGCCTTGCCCAGACCGCTAGTAAGTTGTGGATTAATTTCGGGATTTGCCATGACTTTTCCGCCGGCAACAGCGGAAAGTGTCTGTTTCCCTCCAAGATTAACCTCTTTACTTTCAACCTGCCCAACTTCACAGTAAGTTTAATCCAGTTGAGTGAGCCGACCAGAGACTCCCACACCTTTCTCGTGGTAGTCAGACTGTGAAGAAAAGAAACAATTTTTTGCAGAATCTGTTCCACTCTGACTGAGGGTTAGGTGTGTTGTGTTCCACATCAGCCCTACCCACTGAATTACACTTGTCGGGACAAGATTCGGTTTTGTGAAGTTGATATTGAACCCCAGGGCTTTGACATGGTTTAGAATGGAATTGGCATGGTTGAGGCATTGTATCTCGGATTCTGCTACCACCAGCCAGTCGTCTAGGTGCCACATGACCGTAATCCCTTGCTTTAATAGTGGTAACAGAGCCTGTCGGATTAATTCGGTAAAGATTCTCGGTGCCAGGTTCAGACCGAAAGGCATCCGTTGAAAGACATAAGTCTGATGCTCGATCCTCATTGCGAGGAATTTTTGGAACCTTTTGTTTACTGGGACAAGGCAATAGGCCTCCGTCAGGTCTAAAGAACACATCCAACCTTGCGGCGGAAGTGTTAACCTGATCTGATTCACAGTGAGAATCCTGAATGATGTGTTGTAAATGTAGTGATTCAGGTGAGACAGGTCTACGACCGGCCTTATCTGACCACTGTCCCTCTTTGGCACGAGAAAAAGTCTGGACGTGTAAACTGGGCAAGTTGGATTGACCGGGACAATGATATGCATGCTTGGTTATAATTTCTTGGACTAGTAACTCCACCTCTAAAGAAACATGATTGACTTCTAAAGGTTGACGTAAACGAGGTAGTCAGAGCCACCGCCAAGTGATGCCCTTGCATACCACTGTCCGTGCCCAAGTCCGCCGGGCCCAAGCTCGGTGACACGTCCGGAATGATCCAGTTACGCAACTGGACTTGTAGTAGGGTCATTTGCTTGGAATCCGTGACCATTTTGTTCCTACCTTTTTCTCTCGATGGATTTGACAACCTGAACCATTTTAAAGGAAAATTAGCTCCTATGCCCCTCTGAAAAATGACGGCTAACTCTGCTAGAGCCCAATATTCAAAATGGCCGCCAACGCCATCTTGAAAAACATGAAATGTAATATCTCTGGCATCAGATGAGCTACAAGGACGAATGAGGTGTCCTTTTTCACTAATTCTGGCATTACAAATCCACTGGAATGGTTATTGTATTGTATTGTATTGTATATTGTATTGTTATTGTATTGTATTATACTAATTGTACATACTAATCTGCCACTTCACCAGACTTCAGCTTAGAGCCCTTATTCATTGTTGACTCTATCCATATGTCGAGGGCGACACACGAATATGTTTTTCCGTCATTGACTGTGCAAACATACCACTCTCCATGAATGCAGCCTGATCAACAGGAAGGGTATCAAACACTGCGGTGAAATCGGGGAGATGCCGACCATACTTGTCATTATCATAGATTTGCATCAAAGGAAGCATGAGCTTGAGTGAGGACTTGAACACAGTCCAGTTGCTTGTTCTGATTGTTGGATATTTTGAGTTAGAACCTCAACCATTTCCATGAATGACATCCAGTATTCTGCTTGTGGGGCACCCTCAAAGTCCTTGAAGAGAGCATCAACGAGGTCCTTCAGCTCAGCATTTCTCTCTAGCTCTGCATGTTCATCTGCAAGTTCCTGTGCATCAATCGGATGTCGAAGCTTGGCAAGGGATGCCTTTACTTCTTCAGATCGCAAGCAGCGAACCCCACGCTTAACATGTTTTCCACGAAGGGCCTGATCAACATCCAACTATCCAACTCTAGCTCTTCCCAAGCTTTCTGGCATCTAGCCAAAAACCTCTCCAACAATTTATCTTCCTCGTCTTTCCCTCCCCTTTCCCACTCTGATGGCACAACCATCACTTCTTCCTCTGACAAAGCTAAACTCTTCGCTCAAACTTTTGCTAGAAACTCCACCTTGGATGATTCCGGTGCTATTCCTCCCTCTCCGCCCTCCTCTCTCTTACTTATGCCTAATATCCTAATCTCTTCAAAAGATGTACTTTCTACCCTCTGTGGGCTTAACACTAATAAGGCGTACGGTCCGGACGGTGTTCCTCCTGTTGTTCTCAAAAACTGTGCTTCCGTGCTGACTCCCTGCCTAGGCAAACTCTTTCGTCTCTGTCTATCCTCTAACGTCTTCCCTTCATGCTGGAAGTTTGCTCACATTCAACCTGTCCCAAAGAAGGGTGACCGCTCTCAACCCTCCAACTATCGTCCAATTCATCTCATTTCTTGTCTTTCTAATGTTTTTGAAACTATTCTTGCTTCCAAATTTCTTAAGCATTTCTCTTCTCATAATCTGCTCTCAGATCGCCAGTATGGCTTCCTTAAGGGTCGCTCTACTGGTGATCTTCTTTCATATCTTACTAACTCTTGGTCATCCTCCTTTCGGGACTTCGGTGAGACTTTTTCTATTGCACTAGACATATCGAAAGCCTTCGATAGAGTCTGGCATAAATCTTTAATTTCTAAACTACCCTCCTTCGGTTTCTATCCCTCCATCTGTGCCTTTGTCTCTAATTTCCTTTCCGGCCGTTCCATAGCCGCGGTTGTGGATGGCCATTGTTCACTTCCTCACCCTATAAACTCCGGTGTTCCTCAGGGCTCTGTCCTATCTCCTATTCTCTTTCTAATTTTTATAAATGATCTCCTTAACTGTACCTTAATTCCCGTCCATTCATACGCAGACGACTCAACCTTACACTACTCCATTACTTTTTCAGAACGCCCCAGCCAGCAAGCCCTCAACGACAAACGTAATGAAGCCATACAACTCTTAAATTCTGATCTAAATACTATTTCCAATTGGGGCAGAGAAAACCTTGTTAACTATAATGCTTCCAAAACCCAATTTCTCCATCTATCTACCCGTCAGGATCTCCCAGCGGACTATCCCTTATTCTTCAACAATACAAAAATCAACCCTTCATCTTCTCTCAATATTCTTGGTGTCTCTTTTTCTTCTGCTCTCATTTGGAAGGACCATATTACCAGTCTTGCAAAGGCAGCCTCCCAGAAGCTGGGTGTGCTCAACCGCCTTAGGGGGTTCTTTTCCCCTGCACAGCTTCTTGCTCTGTACAGGGGCATTGTGCGCCCTTGTATTGAGTATTGTTCATATGTGTGGGGAGTTTCCTCTCACACCGCTCTCCTAGACAAGGTTGAAAGGAAGGCCTTTCGTATCATTAACCCTTATTTAGCGGGTGGTAAGGTATTTTACACTGTACCGCTCAGCGGGCATAATCCCGAAATATTCGCTCAATTTCACTCGCCCTAGCGCCGTTACTATGGCTCCAATGCGAACGAAACGATCATTTTTGGAAAGAGCAACTCTTCGTCTCCCCATATAAGTCTATGTATGGATGTTATGAATGAGTGTGGAGGGTGGGAAGAGGTGAGGAAGAGGAGGTACTTTTTGGTCTATTTCCCGGGCGCGTTCAGTTGCGTTCGCTTTGGCCTGACTTCGGCCTCTCGCGCGTCTACTATTCCTTTGGTAATCGGTCTTATTTTTCTCTTATTTCTCCTTATTTCTGTATTATCTGTCTCTCTCTCTCTCTCTCTCTCTCTCTCTCTCTCTCTGGCTCTCTCTCTCTCTCTCTTTCTATCTCTCGCTCTCTCTGTCTGTCTGTCTGTCTCTCTCTCTCTTTCTCTCTCTCTCTTTCCCTCTCTCTCGCGCGCTCTCTCTCTCTCTCTCTCTCTTCCTCATCCGTATATATGTAATTCTCATTATTATTTTCTCTAATCTCTCTCACTCCTCCTGTCTGTCTGTCTGTCTCTCTGGCTCGCTCGCTTTCCCTCTCTTGTGCTCCCTTTCTCTCTTCCTCATCCGTATATGTATTTCTCATTATTATTTTCTCTAACTAATCCCTCTATTTCATTTATTTGCTTGTAATATTTCTGTATTATTATATCTTTTTCACTCTTTCTTCAGTTCAGTTTCTGTATTCTCTCTATACGGTGGGAATGGTATTTCGTATGATGGATGTGCAGCACAAATATTCAATCTTTCGTTGTTTGGTTGTTTGTATTACCGTAAGAAATTTACTGAACGCCTGCAAATAATACGCTATAAAATGCTTGCAATCAAACTATCAAGCAATTTCAAGGTCACATGCAATTATAAATGTAGGCTATAGGTAGACCCAGAGAGGAAGAGACAAGAGAGAGAGAGAGTGTCGTGATAATATAACAATGTTACATATGTATCATATATATATGAACAAATAATATATACGGTAGGCCTACATCTGTTCCCCACAATCATATAATGCCAAGCACAAATATTCAATCTTTCATTGTTTGTATTACCGTAAGAAATTTACTGAACGCCTGCAAATAATACTCTATAAAATGCTTGCAATCTCTCTATTTTCTCTAATCTCTCTCACTCCTGTCTCTCTCTCTCTCTCTCTGGCTCGCTCGCTTTCCCTCTTCCTCATCCGTATTATGTATTTCTCATTATTATTTTCTCTAACTAATCCCTCTATTTCATTTATTTGCTTGTAATATTTCTGTATTATTATATTTTGTTCACTCTTTCTTCAGTTCAGTTTCTGCATTCTCTCTCTCTCTCTCTCTCTCTCTCTGTTTCGCTTGCTTTGCAGGAATTTTGTTTTTGTTTTATATATAATATATAATAATTTACTTATCATTACTTACTATATCGTATAAACAATAGTAGGTAGCCAACTTACCATAATACCGATACACCAAACCGATCCGCATGCGGTTTTGTTTATCACCTGCTTACTAAAGTGCCACCATTATCGATTTTCTTGGAGCCGACTCGAGCGGGAGGGTTACCAATTGAATTTAATCTGCTAGCATATATTGTTAGATGTAAGACATGATAAATACCACTAGAAATATGAATTGGCAAAATCCATATAATATCACTTCAAAATTATTCTGAAATTTCAAAACAAAACCGCTAGTGTAAGTCATTGCTGCTAGATCGAAGTAAAGGTCTCTAGATCTAGCGGAAGTCGCTATACGTATTGGCAGTACTGCAGACTCATTCATTTCATTCATTCATTTTCTATTGAGCTCGTCCTGGAATCTTTATGACTCTGAATCTTACGATTGCCGACGGCGATACGTTGTTGACATTGTTGTTGATGTTCCAGTAGAGGGATGAACAAAATATTTTCCTTGTCCAATAATAGCTATTTCATAGTCCCACAGGACTTATTTTGATATATTTATCAAATTTATTGAACGCCTGAAAATAATACGCTATAAAATGCTTGCAATCAAACTTTCAAGCAATTACAAGGTCACATGCAATTATAAAAAGGTATATTATAGACCACAATCTTCGCCAAGCTTCGTTGTTGCTTGTATTATCGTGAGAAATGTACCATACACCCTGGTTATCGTGAGAAATTTACCGAACGCCTGCAAATAATACGCTATAAAATGCTTGCAATCAAACTCTCAAGCAATTTCAATGTCACATGCAGTATAGGTAGACCCAGAGAGGAAGAGACAGACAGAGAGAGAGGGGAGGTCAAGAACATCTGCTAGGTGTTATTTCCCCTGGGAGGGAAGAGAAGATTAGTTAGGAGCGTGCCCTGGCCTACATCAGACAAAGAGAGTACAAAGGAGTACAAACAAAGAGAGTGAGACAGAGAGAGAGAGAGAGAGTGTCGTGATAATATAACAATGTTACATATGTATCATATATATGAAAACATAATATATACGGTAGGCCTACATCTGTTCCCCACAATCATATAATGCCAAGCACAAATATTCAATCTTTCGTTGTTTGTATTACCGTAAGAAATTTACCGAACGCCTGCAAATAATACGCTATAAAATGCAAAGGAAATTTCGTGTAGAGTGCAATTTTGAGGACGTAATGTGCTCTGAGACAGAGCGGAGCGGTGATTAGGAGCATAAATTACCTCAAGACCGCTCGCCACACAGGGAATTATATAAGGAAATTACCGTATTTTAGGGTTTTTGCACTCGTGTTGCACGATCGTTGAAAGACAACCAGTGATCGTAGAAGGATGGTTCGGGTGTCATTGGAAAGCTCAATTTACGCACTTTCAGGGATACATACTTGTATTACGCTCTGGGTCTTGTTTATGCATGAAAAAGAGCACGGAACAACCCCATTTAGGGTAAACAAAAAACCCGCTGGGCGGCACAGTGAAATATACTCCACCAGCCGCTCGTAAGGTGATAAAATGCTTGCAATCACATTTTCAAGCAATTATAAAATGTAAATTGTACATACCAACACCCACGCCAGTATGTTCTTCGTCAGGAACGTCTCCAATTTGCTCAAGGGTCTGTCCAATATCAACCACAACATCCACCCCACGCAAATTATGCTTGGGGTGAAAGCCTATGATCGGGTTATTTTCGTCTTGCGAGTCATACACACTACCAAAACTCTCACCCAGACCTTCGACGGTTTCATCCAACAGCTTATTAGAAAGTTCTGAAGAGTTCAGCATGATATCTAGTTCCTGGGTGGTAAGCCGGGCGTGGTTAGTAGGGTGGCGCGACGCACTAGGGATGGCGGCCACCGAATCGAACACGGGCAAATCTTGACCTTTCATTATGGCTGCTTGAGGGTCACTTAGTCACGGTCACGCAGAGGCGATGAGTGGGTGGGCCCTTGTAGTACACCGCCTGACCACCAAGTTTCGCTTTCCACCTAAATTAGGGCGGGAATACGCCCACGGACTTAAGTCCGATCCCGCCATTTACTCCAATTTTCTCGTATCGGACTTAAGTCCGACCCCGCTAAATAAGGGTTAACTCCCGTCCACTCACCAATTCTCTGCAATCTCTCTCTCTCCGCCGCAATGTTGCATCTCTCTCGCTATTCTATCGCTACTATAATAATCAGTGTTCCTCAGAGCTATCCCAGTGCATACCACCTCCTTTACGTAGGGCACGTGGTACCCGTCTTGCAACTCAATCCCACCCCTACTCTTTGGAACTCTCCAACCCAAGAGTGAAACGTTACTCTCAAACTTTCTTCTACTCAACAGCTGAGCTCTGGAACTCTCTCCCAGAATCATTTTTTCCCGCTTCCTATGACTTAAATTGCTTCAAACTCCGTGTGTTCAGGCATTTTGGCTCGAACGTCCCTTGATTTTGGCCCTGTCACTCTTTCAACTATGGGGGAGGCACTCGCTATAGGCAGTTATGCCTTTTGCCTCCCTCAAAAAAAAAAAAAAAAAAAAAAAAAAAAAAAAAACAGACCCGTCTGCTATAACACCAGCTGCCACCAACACATCTGAGATGCCAGATCCCTTAAACCTCTTGTATTTATAGTGTAGATGAACGACATTTGGATGTGGAAGGGTGCCATGAATGGTAAGATTTTGCTGAACAGCTCAGCATTCTCACTTTTCAACTCTAGCATGAGCACGTAGACAGGATGATCACCAACAATTATTGCAAAAGGCATCTTTTTTTCTTCGATTGATTTTGCAAGCTTACACATCACATCATTGAGAATTGTCTTACTGGGTGGGTTGGGATAGGTCATGTGGTATAATTATTGCTCGACTCTTCTCATCTGCATTTGACATGCTGGCGTGAAACCCTGAAAACCCAGGCACAGTCTGTTCTTCTGGCTTAGGTCTCGTTCGATCATCTTGCGCCCTGGCCAATGCATGGATCACACCACAAATTCTTTGCACCGATGTGTCAGGAGGAGGAGTACTTTGATCAGCTGGTGGCTTCCTGAGAGGTGGTTCCCCACGCTTCGCTGTCTTGTATGGGTTGACTTTTTGCATTTCACTTCCGAGCTCTTTGAGAGTTGTCGAGATGTTTGATGCAAAGTTGGCACCGGGAACTGGTCTATCCTCGTGATTCTCGGAAGGAAGTTCTGTATCAAATGATTCTGGCTGCACAAACATGACATTAGTGCGGTGTAACTGGCCAGCACCGGTCAGTGTGTCGCTCTTGAAGTCATCATTGTCGACTATAGCGATAGCAGGCTTACCCTCAGCTAGTTCGAAGGGGCAATCAGATGAGCACTTGAGGTCATTGACCACCCAAAAATCTCGCAGCATAAGTACGTCATTGTAACTGATGCCCAGTCCATCTTTGTGCATTATGTCGACTATCTCCCTACTCTTGGTCAGTCCATGTAGCAAGACAGAGAGATTTATCTCAAATGCAGTGCATTTTCCAGTGATGTTGCTTGTGAGGATAGATGCAATGGATGGACTGTCATCAATTGCAGACTTATTTGGGTGTTTCAGCCATGTGAGCAGCTTCAGCAGGAGCTCACTGAGGTCTTCTTCTCTCTCCAACTCGTGTATATATGGGAGCCAGGGAATAGTATTTGTCCTGATGACTTGCTCTTTGAGTCGTGCCGCAACATTCATCACCAACTGATCCCTGCCTAGGCAAACTCTTTCGTCTCTGTCTATCCTCTAACATCTTCCCTTCATGCTGGAAGTTTGCTCACATTCAACCTGTCCCAAAGAAGGGTGACCGCTCTCAACCCTCCAACTATCGTCCAATTGCTCTTATCTCTTGTCTTTCTAAAGTTTTTGAAACTATTCTTGCTTCCAAATTTCTTAAGCATTTCTCTTCTCATAATCTGCTCTCAGATCGCCAGTATGGCTTCCTTAAGGGTCGCTCTACTGGTGATCTTCTTTCATATCTTACTAACTCTTGGTCATCCTCCTTTCGGGACTTCGGTGAGACTTTTTCTATTGCACTAGACATATCGAAAGCCTTCGATAGAGTCTGGCATAAATCTTTAATTTCTAAACTACCCTCCTTCGGTTTCTATCCCTCCATCTGTGCCTTTGTCTCTAATTTCCTTTCTGGCCGTTCCATAGCTGCGGTTGTGGACGGCCATTGTTCACTTCCTCACCCTATAAACTCCGGTGTTCCTCAGGGCTCTGTCCTATCTCCTATTCTCTTTCTAATTTTTATAAATGATCTCCTTAACTGTTCCTTAACCCTTAATTAGAGGCTCACCACATAAGTCGAGTTAAATAAAGCTGGACTATGTGGCGGCGCTCGACATAACTCGAGTGGCAATTTCAGCACGTAATGTTGCTGAGAGAGAGAGACAAGTGGTGGCAGGAGAGTAGCGAGCGTATGACTGCTCCAGACCACCGCGGCGAACATACTGACACGAATCCCAGCTCCCTCCTCCCTCTCTCACTCGCTATATAAGGAATTATATCGGGAAAGTGGCTAATTACATGCTTTTTGCACTCGCGTTGCACGGTTATTGCAAGAAAACTAGGGATCATAAAAGGATCGTTATGGTGTCATTCGAAAGCTCTGTTTATGCCCTTTCAGGGATAGGTACTTGTTTTACATTCTGGGTCTTATTTAGGCATGAAAATGATCACGTAAACAGCCCTATTTTGGCTAAAAACACCCCGCTGGGCGGTACATGTAAATAAACCGCATAGGCCGCTCGTAAGGTGTTAATTCCCATCCATTCATACGCAGACGACTCAACCTTACACTACTCCATTAGTTTTTCAGAACGCCCCAGCCAGCAATCCCTCAACGACAAACGTAATGAAGCCATAGAACTCTTAAATTCTGATCTAAATACTATTTCCAATTGGGGCAGAGAAAACCTTGTTAACTTTAATGCTTCCAAAACCCAATTTCTCCATCTATCTACCCGTCAGGATCTCCCAGCGGACTATCCCTTATTCTTCAACAATACAAAAATCAACACTTCATCTTCTCTCAATATTCTTGGTGTCTCTTTTTCTTCTGCTCTCATTTGGAAGGACCATATTACCAGTCTTGCTAAGGCAGCCTCCCAGAAGCTAGGTGTGCTCAACCGCCTTAGGGGGTTCTTTTCCCCTGCACAGCTTCTTGCTCTGTACAGGGGCATAGTGCGCCCTTGTATTGAGTATTGTTCACATGTGTGGGGAGGTTCCTCTCACACCGCTCTCCTAGACAAAGTTGAAAGGAAAGCCTTTTGTATCATTAACTCCCGTCCACTCACCAACTCTCTGCAATCTCTCTCTCTCCGCCGCAATGTTGCATCTCTCTCGCTATTCTATCGCTACTATAATAATCAGTGTTCCTCAGAGCTATCCCAGTGCATACCACCTCCTTTACGTAGGGCACGTGGTACCCGTCTTGCAACTCAATCCTACCCCTACTCTGTGCAACTCTCCAACCCAAGAGTGAAACGTTACTCTCAAACTTTCTTCTACTCAACATCTGAGCTCTGGAACTCTCTCCCAGAATCAGTCTTTCCCTCTTCCTATGACTTAAATTGCTTCAAACTCCTTGTGTCCAGGCATTTTGGCTCGAACGTCCCTTGATTTTGGCCCTGTCACTCTTTCAACTATGGGGGAGGCACTCGCTATAGGCAGTTATGCCTTTTGCCTCCCTCAATCACATAGAAAAAAAAAAAAAAAATGCTGACACCCAATGAAGATATTGCCGCCTCGATGTATGGTACATACATGCTGCTGTTGTATCATATACCAGTTCACTCACATTCTTTTGAATGCGTTCATGAAATCCGATGTCTTCGCCAAATTCATTGACGAGAATTTCCTTTAAGTAGCTGGATTTTACTATGTCCGTGATTTGAGATAATGCGCTTATAGTCCTGCAGCAGGCCTTGCAGTGTGCGAATTTCATGGTCTTTGAAGATGACTTGACAAATATGATGAAAGAAGAGAGCTTGGGCCTCTCGGAGGTTTACACGCTGCAGATGTTGAGTGCTTTCATCTGAAAGGGGCTTGTGGTCGCTTACATATTTACGCCAGCACGCACGATGGTAGCGGATTTCAACCCAATGCTGTTTGACTATCTGGGATGGATGCAATCAGAGTGTCAAGTCTCAATCTCATGACCTCATCTTCCAGACGGACAGTATGTAACTTGAATTTAGTCCAGGCATCTACTGTTGATAGGAGTAAAATCTGCTTGTCACGATCACTACTCTTGTATGCCCCTTTCATGCACCACACACATAGACTCTTATCGTGAAGGACACCCATACTGGAGTGGAGCCTTTTAGGTGCACTGGCCTCTGGGGAAGGGTCTTGTTGATCTGATGCTTCATCTCTTTCAAGACGTTCCTCGGATTTGTGTTTGCGTTTTTCGGCTTGAGAGAGCTTGCGCTTGCTGGATAATGATGCGTAACAAGTGCTATGCATGTGGTGACCCTTTGGTCCCTTCTCCCAATCCACATTTTCATGTATATGTTGAAACTTATCAAGTTCTTTCCATTGTAAAGACTTTTCCCGGATGGATTCCCACTTCTCAGGTGTAATGTTTTCCAAACGATCATCTGCGGTACATCACTTATCACAGAGTAAAATGCACTCATATTCATTTAATGTCTTGTCTGGTAACTCTTCACTCTCTCTTCTATTATCCATTATTTCGGTCACTTCACAAGTCGGCGATTTTCATCAGATGGGCATGCGATCCATCTGAAACAGTAAAAAAGTAATATTAGATATACACCGCAGGCAGAGAACAACAGTGATGATAGCAGCGAAAGTGAGGACAGTGATTCTGATAGTGGCTCATACAGTGAATCATGTAGTGACAGTGAAGTGGCAGATTAGTATGTACAATTAGTATAATACAATACAATAACAATACAATATACAATACAATACAATACAATAACCATTCCAGTGGATTTGTAATGCCAGAATTAGTGAAAAAGGACACCTCATTCGTCCTTGTAGCTCATCTGATGCCAGCGATATTACATTTCATGTTTTTCAAGATGGCGTTGGCGGCCATTTTGAATATTGGGCTCTAGCAGAGTTAGCCGTCATTTTTCAGAGGGGCATAGGAGCAAATTTTCCTTTAAAATGGTTCAGGTTGTCAAATCCATCGAGAGAAAAAGGTAGGAACATAATGGTCACGGATTCCAAGCAAATGACCCTACTATTGTCCGGCAGAAATACACTCTAGCCCAACTCACCCATTTCGGGCCCCGGGAGTGAGAGAGTTTTGTGCATGACTAGTTTTTTTTAATGGGATGTGGTAGGTGGATGGGTGGATGGGACTCGTTAGCCTTGGTCAGCAACTCATCTAGGGGAGACAACCTTATACAAATCAGGGTGGATGGGACTCATCAGCCTTGGTTGGCAACCTGTCTAGGGGAGTAAACCTGATACAAATCCATACTGCTTACCTAAGGGTAAGGCAGGTTAGTGGATGGATTAGCCGAACACCACTGTAGAAAAATAGTGCTAGCAAGATACACAGAGGGCCTCGGAGTCGGACGGATCCTAAATTGAGTGGTCAATCCTGTAAGTCCTTCACTAAACTGGCTCGGGTTGTCCCTCTCACAGAGAATAGGTCCGCTTGGGGGCATTCTGTGTATGGCCAACCCGTAAGGGGAGTAAGGCGTCCGGCAATAGATAGATAGATAGATAGATAGGTAGGTGTAGACGGCTTGCTGGTAGCAGTTGGCCGTGACTCTTGTCCTGGCTTACTCTTAGTCTGACCTTTGTACCACTTACCGGAACTTTTACACTGTTGTTTGCTTTTGTTAGAATTACTGCTTCCGGGGGTGGAAGGGGTTTTGAAGTTCGGAAAAAACTTAGTCCCACTTGGGTGACTCTTGTGACTAAATTTTGGTTTAGTGTAAGGCTTAGGAAATTTAGTTGACTCCTTCCGCACTGGGGAGGCAGTCGGTCTAGCAGAGTCTACGAAGCTAAACACAGTCCTCCAAGTATCATGACATACAAGATTTTGTGTTAATACTGGGGAAATAATTAAGCGGCGTCCAATCTCTTCAGGCAACTTCTTTACCAGTTAAACTCTTAGATCCTGGCGCGCACGGACCGCCTCCAAGAAGGCGACCCTAATGTCACCAAGTGATTGAATAGAGTTCTGGAGAACAAGACACCTAGAGAGAGAGAGAGCCTTCTTAGCATGTGAATCAGTTATTGCTTCAGTTGTCCTGACCAGTGACTCTGTAATCTGGCGACTGAGCAAGAACTGAGACAACAGCCTCA
Source organism: Paralithodes platypus (assembly GCA_032716605.1). NCBI lineage: Eukaryota > Metazoa > Arthropoda > Malacostraca > Decapoda > Lithodidae > Paralithodes > Paralithodes platypus. The sequence goes on along the minus strand of CM064501.1, from coordinate 21,139,856 downwards.
GAGCCTTTTGCCTCAATTAAAAGTCTTTATCAAGCTGAGTTGGAGGGGAACTAGAAAATGGCTCTTGGATTTCCCACAAAGACAACTTAGGGGCAGTGAGAAAATCAAGCAAAGATGTAGGTACACCCCTGGCTATAGCGACGGGCAGTGAAAACCAGCAATGCTGTTCTTGGGGGATTTGATGGGACCACTTACTTGTAATTGTGCAAGCAAATTGTTGTGCCTCTGCCTCCCATTCCACCCAGGGCCCTGTGCCTACATCCTCAATCTGCAGGACTGGGTTGCCGTATTGGTCACGGATAGGAATTGTATCTAATTCCGGCATTAAATGAGCCAGAGCCTTAACATCATTAAAACCATCAACTCCAATTTGAACATATTCTTCGGCTAAAACTGTTTTCGCAACCACACATTCGGCCATTCTGTCTCTATATCCTTTCACATCCAGTGTTTAACCAGTTTGTCATATGTTATTTCTCATTATCTGAAGCAGAGCTGATATCATCTGGGTCTCTGGAAGGTGTAATGAGCGGTAAACACTACGAGAGGTCTCTCCACTGTCATAAAGTGGTGTTTGAAAGTCTCCAGCGACTACTGTTCACGCAGTACTTGATGCAGCTGCCTGGTTCTGAGTGGTGGAACTCCTTACCCGCTGAAAGTCTATCGAAGATCACTGATCTTGTAGATGCATTCACAAGTGATACTCTCGATAGTGCCCTGCAGGACGAAGCCCTGTGCAAGTTCATGAAATCATTCCAGAAGTTTTGTGATGAAATCAGAAATGGAAATATGGGTCCAACTGCCACCTTCTGGATGTCCTACTTGGAATCACGTATCGCTGGTGCTTTCGCTGCAGGAATCTGTACAGGACAACAACCTATTCCTGTATGCACATTCTCTCCAACAGAAGGCAGACCTCTTCTTCTCATATGGAGGGCAGAACTATGCTCGTACCTCAGTTTCTTCAGCCTGTATCTTGCCAACATTGAGGAATCCCATCCAGGAGCAACCAGATTGCTGCAGCTAGCTGCCATCAGTGTTGCCCGGTCCTTCATTCCTGGTAATCGTACAGCAGTGGACAAGACCATGGAAGAGACATTTATGAGAAATGCCAAATTGCGCTCAGAGGGGATAGGAGTAGGTGGTCTTCTCACAAACTACAATGCGTACCAGAGATGGGTGAGGACGATGCATGCTAGGTCCCAGTACACAAGTATCACTTTACAGATGGCTGGCATGATACAAGATGATGGAGACAACACCGCCACAGCACACCGAGAAACAAGACCATCAGCAAGGACCAAAAGTGACGAATGTGTGAGACGAACCCAGGAAGCAATCTGTAACTTCAAAAATCCATTTGATGTGGCAGAGAAGGAAAAAGGCTGGTTCTGTCATCTGGGGCTACTGTACCTGTTGAGATATGTCATGACATCCTGAGGGCAGAAGAAGCTGGGAGAGAAGCCCGTGAGAAATTTGTCAAAGACAGACTAGAAGTTGGGAGGGATTTCTTCCAGCCCATATCCAGCTTGAAGTTAAAGACCTTCGCCGGCATGAACAAGAAGACGAAGTCCAACAGTTCTCAGACCAAGGTCCTACAATACAAGGAACAGTCAAACAGGGCATTTCAAGTGCTGATAAACTCACAGAATGAAGGCATACAGTTAGATTTGAGGGAGTTGATGGATTATCCTCTGACAAGCATACCATACAGCATCGGTCTCCCTGGTCACTTTCTCGTCAAGACAGATAAATCCAAGATTTTCCACAAAATCTGCGATGGTATTGACAACACACCTACTCCTCCGCCAACCGAAACCCTAACTATCCATGACGGCAATGCAACATTCCACTGCATGAAATATATTCCCGCCAATTTCAAACAGATATGCAGTAAGATATTTGAGTCAATGGGTACCACCGACTGAGTATTCAGTACCGATCAATATCTGGATCATTTTGTGAAATCATTGGAGATCAAGAGGCGTGGCATATCAGAGAAGCTCATTATTGGTGGTTCTGCTACAAAGAAGCCTGCTGATTGGAAGCAGTTCCTGGCGAATGACGAAAACAAGCAGCAGCTCATTGAACTTTTACTTGCTGAGTGGCGGAAGGATGATTATGCACCCAAACTACATAAGCGACAGGTTACACTGATCTGCAGAGGAAAGGCACACCTCCTGTCATCAGAGGATGGTCACACCACAAGAGCAACAGAGATCATCCCTCTACAATCAAGCCAGGAGGAAACCGACACAAGGATTGTACTCTACATCAAGCATGCAGAGACCCAGGGATACAAATATGTGAGAGTCAAGAGTCCTGATTCAAATGTGTTCCATATGTTGTTACACTATGCACTCTCTTGTCGGATCACCATATTATTTGACACTGGTACTGGAAACATCAAGAGGCTCATCAACATCACTGACATGGCAAAATCCTTCACACAAATCTATTCAAGTGCATTGCTGTCTCTTCATGCATTTACTGGGTGTGACAGTACTAGTGCACTCAAAGGACGTGGCAAAGTGAGGCCTCTGAAGATCCTTCAAACTTCTCCCGAGTACCAAGAGATCCTATCAAATGTTGGAGATAATTGGACCGTTTTAGATGAGATGATGGACTATCTAGAGTCATTCACATGTCACATCTATGGACAGAGGATGATGAAGATGGTTGACGCAGTGCGTTTCATGAGGATAAATGAAATATGCCCCAACAAAAGTAAAGATGCCCTCATGAAGAATGTTGATATGAGTTCCCTACCACCTTGTAGGAAGACCCTGGAACAGCATGTCAAACGCGTAAACGCCAGGTGGCTATTTGGAAGCGTGCGCACATCGCCAATGCAAAGATACCAAATCCAGAGGACCATGGATGGAAACTGGTGAATGGCCTGCTCCAGCTACATTAGTTTGAAGGAAATGAAATGCCACAACAACTGGAAGATATACAAGCTGGAGTAGAAAGTGATGATGAGGATGATAATGAACCGGATTCTGATATAGAATTGCCAGATTATGTTCTCAGCGATAGTGATGATAAATTATTTGAAAATATAAGTATGGTTCACTAAATGAAGTGTTGGTTTATTTGAGCTTTCTAACTAATGAGAAATGACATACTACAAACTGGTTAAACACAGGGTTTGAAAGGATCTAGAGACAGAATGGCCGAATGTATGGTTGCGAAAAAAGTTTTAGCCGAAGAATATGTTCAAAATGGGGTAAGCTAAAAAGTGCTGATGTTGGTAAGATATGTACAACATAGTATATTATGTGGCACATCATTGGATAGGGGAATGTCCCAGCTTTCTTTTGATACCAAATATGTTCTATTATCTTCAATAGGGTGCTCTGAGTAGAACTTTGAAAAGTGGGCCGAAACGTAGTTCCGCATCAGACGCAAATGGCGGTACCTGTATGAAAACGTCAATAACAGGTAGCGAGTCCCAGTTTATTTTCTGTTAATGTTGTTTTTCATGGTCCAGGCATACCCAGGCTATAAAAAAATACCATGAAGTCAAGTTGTGGGGGGGGGTGCACGATGGGTCATCTGGGCCCACGGTGTACTCCTATTTCTTACTCTCATTAACCTGAATAATCAAATGTTCAGGTACCAGAAGCTCTCCCGAGATCGTTTGCTGTGCAACCTGTGGGTTTGAGCGACAATATTAACCCCTGACCTATTCGGCCCGCAAAGTAAAGGCGTGGGTCCTTTACGAATAGGGATTTTCTCCAAAGGTGGAGGAATGACGTCCGTGACAACTCGGACATTTGAAAAAAGTCAAAGTTGATGTTGAAGGAGTCGGACTAGAACTAGTTGTCATAGGGGAGGGAAAATTAGGTTGCTTAGTTGAAACTCTAACTGACCCCACCAGTCTAGCAACTGACGATGGCGAAGGAGCTTCCGGTACCACTTTACCCACATGATATTTTTCCACCATTTGATCAAAAAATGATTGCAAATCTGCCCCGAGTAACATAGCCTTTGGCACTGTCCACCGAAACTACCGAGTTGCCATCCGAGTGGACAGACGATGCTAGTTTCTATCCTGAGGGTAAATGTTCTGATTCTTCATCTAGACCCTCTAGGTATTCCATGCTTTCAACTGACTCTTCCTCCGGCTGCCGGGTTGAGCAGGATCGAACTGTCTCATTCCGCACCACGGGATCCAACTGGTTACGTTCAAAAGCTTCCCAACGCAAATCCGGTATGGATGAAGGCACTCGATCCTCATTGGTTTGCCGCACACTATCATTGTCTGTGGGCTCCGAGGCAGTGGACATCTGACTTTGAGGTCTGTCTGAGTACTCCCTGGTGCTCCCCGGGTATCCTCGGTATTGTTCGGTTAACACTTTAGCCGGTACACAAGAACACGGAACCTTGAAACCCGGCGGTACATTAGAACGGGGAATTGTATAACCTGGCAGTACAGACTGCGACACTTAGTTGTGCTTATGTTATCTGAATCATCGTCCGTACTACTGAGTTTTTTAAAAATAACTTAAGCGGTTTTCTTTTTGGTCACCACGGAACGAATTGACTTAGATATAATAACCGGAGATTTGATCACCAAATGATTCCACATAGCCTCATCGTCGCACTGTAATGCCTTATGGGCTACCTCCTTAGTAAAGTTAATATAGTTAATCTAATAATAATTTCTAATAAGGCCACCTGACACGTTGCTTCTTTGTTATTCAATAAACCTTCACGAAGCCTAGTATAAACACCACATCGCTTAGTTAGCCAGAGTCCTCTAGAGCGATCAAGACACGTTACACATTTCACGCAGAGCTTATGGCCAAAGATCGGAACGTTCATGCACGTAGGTGTAGTACAAAGAGTGACGTACTCCATGATGGAATAACCCCCCTGCCGGGTTCGGACCCCAGTCTGGAGATCGTTGCCGAGGTAGAAATGTGGGATCTGGAAAGACATTTCCAAGAATCAATGCTCATAAGGATAGCCCAAGATATTCACACATGTGATATACCTCGAATACGCCAGAAAAATAGATGTAGCAAATAACCACCACTTTAATTTTCCTGTGTACCCTTCTGGAAAACCACTCTCCGGTTTTCTCTTATTGAAGGTATTAACACTACTTATCTATGATAATCCTCATCACCGGCCTATACTCAAGTTATCATTCAGTTAGAATGTGTTTTACATTAACCTTACTCTTCTGCCGCGATGACGAATCAGTTAACTAAACTCATCCGCCACGCTGACGTAGTATCTCAATGACCCATCCGCCGTGCTGACGGATCACAAGTCTTCCCCGCCGAGTGAGGAGTTTATTAAAGTATAGGCGAGTCATTCCGGCTGGGCAGGAATCCTGTTTGGAAGCCTTCCCCTTCCGCCGGGAATTCGTTCTGGGACTCGACCATGAACGGGTTACTTGGATCTTTTACTCTAGCCCGCCGAAGAGGGCATCCGGTAAGATAGCACACGGCTATTTTCCGCCGGAAGAGTAGAACCAAACCTTTGCGTTTTCTAACTCGTTTGCAACAAGATCGCATAACACACACGTACATATTTTATACACGTCAGGACGTCTCCTGACATATTCACTTCACTTACAATAATTGTTATGAAAGAGAAGGTCACATCTTATGGCTAAAATTATTATAATTAACAAAAAATAATAATAACACATCCTAGCCATAAAATACCCTACACAGAAGCTGGCCACATGGCCTAGGGCAAGCAGCATGACGACTCAGCGATACTCTTACCTCCAGGAAGAAACCAGCAGCCACCATCATCACGACGACCAGCGCGTAGGGAAAAAGATGACGCAGAAAACTACAGAAGGCTCATCACCACATGAAGCAATCCTTAAACTATAGAGTCTGCCGATGAAACCAAGTACGCTTAACCTACCAGAAAGGTAGCCGAAAAGCGGTGCCCTGTAGTAATAAGCCTCCTAAAATACTAGTTAGGCTAAAATGAGAGCAGAAATAACAATAAACACATGGCGGCCGCGTTCATAGGGGAACGAGGGGACGCCAGCCTAAGCTCCCTTATAAAACACACTCCTGGGGGTCATGCCAATCGGAACGTCCGACCTATCTAATCTAAACCTATTCTAGAACATCTCAGATAATATAAATGAGCAAATGACTCGCTAGTAGAGACCGTAGAATGAAGAATGAAGAGAGGTCGGAATACCACGTCCATCAGCAACGAGCCCCAGAGTGAGAAGGACGAATGGCGTTTGGCACAGCAGCGTCTGCGAGCACACCCACGCTATCAACATCCACACGATGGGAAGCATAACTTTTTAGTGGTTCTAATAATGTTTTCTTTTATTATTTTTTACGAATGTAGTGAGCTCCCGATCATAAGGACGATTCTGTAAGTGAACGAGTGTACGCTTACGATGTTGGTCTCTTTAACACTCTGGGGCGGGTGTTTCGAACAGCTGACGCATGAGTTCAAAGAGTGCCATTACTGTTTGAGGCATATCGTCAATGATGAAGGGGCCACTAATAAATACTAGAATATACCCATTTATAGGGTACAACATCAATCTGAATTGTATTGTTAAAAGTTAGAGTTAATGATTCGATATCTTGGCATATATATATGTTTCAAGACTCTTGGATCAAGTTCAGCGGGTTCAGGTGTTTTATGAGATTATGGTGTTTGTAAATACGATACGGTATAGTACAGTTGCCCACATAAGTTCAGTTCTTCTCTGTAATGTCATTCACGGATATACAATACGCATGACTGAATTACAAGTGTAGTTTCTTATGGAGTTGCTAACTCATCTACTAGTCAACTGATAATTAAAATAAACTTATTTGGGCAACTGTACATATCTTTCTATAGGCTATAGTCATGATGTTTCTTAGAACATCAAAATGATTTATAGAAGCTTGAGTGAAGATTATATGAATTGAACAAATAAACTACGTATCATCTTATTGTACAGTATAACGCTGCCTGAATTATGGGACGTGGCGGCCCATGCAACAACATGTATAAGTATTCAGAAGCATGAAATAAGGGATGTGATGGCCCATTAAATAACATGTACAAATTATTCAGTTGGATGTCAGGAATTCGTCTCATTTTGATACTGAGAACTGATATTAACCACAAAATATATCTTGTGTATCGCTTATATCCGCAACTTAGTCATACAATCTCTTCATCAATATTCAGTTATGGTGTTGGGGTTCGATAAACTAAACCAAGGTTATTCTTTTCTTGCAATTTATTTCCTAGTTGAACATCTATCTATCTATCTAGATTCTATACAAATTAATTCAAACATCATCAGGCAAACTAGCCCTAATGAGGCTGCTCATTTTTTAAGCGAAAGGAAATGAAGCACATGCACCGGTATGTGCTGTATTCATCTATTGTACCTTGGGCTTCCTTAGCTATATAATGAACTATATGAGGATTAGTTTGCACAATTTGGTCTAAGCGTGCTTTGAAGGTTGTCACAGTATCACAATATATCACCAGACGTTCACGATGAGGTTGAAAAATAAATGTTTTTGCTTTATTTGACTTTAGTTGTTTTCCAAAAAAAAAATAATAATAATAATTTCTTCTTGTGTAATCAGGCTGCGAAGTACTTGTGAACGCCTAGATTATCATGACCTTTAAATCACCCTTCATTCTGCACTTTGTCAGAGTAAGCAGGTTCAAATATATAAATATATAAGACTACTCATACGGTTTATTTCTCAGCTCTGGTATCACTTTTTAACCTTTCTCTGAACTCTCTCCAATATATAAAATAATTTCTATAGTATGGGCACTAAAACTTAACACAGTACTCCAAAAGGGGTCTGACTATCGAACTACATTACGGTCGAATTATTGAATTATATATGCATTCAAATGACCTTCTAATGAGTCCAACAACTATATTTGCCCTCTTAATTGATTCTGAGACCTGCCTCGTGGCCTTTAACCCTTTGTGGATCATGACGCGTTTGGCAGTTTATTCTGGCTATTATTAGACGATTTTATACAACTTAGGGTGAACTTGTGGGAGCTAAAGAGTTGATAGATAATATTTACCTGCTATTAATTCCTAGATATTCTTCCTAAATTGCATAAATTCGTCTACTGATAACCAAAATAAAATGGACAACTGCGTGTTAGATCCTCAAGGAGTCAAGGGATTAATCACTTAAAGCCAAATACTGTAACCCAAAGATATTTTACTTTTGACACACAGTCACATTGTGATCCATTCATGGTATATGCATTATCGTTTGTAATACTTGGCATTTTTCAATATTTAAGGCCGTTTTCCACTTTTCAGACCAGCATATTAGTCTGCTTAAGTCTCGTTTGAGTGTTTGTATTTCAAAGGTTGTGTATTTACTTCCTAATTTTTGTATTATCAGCTTCTTTAGAAATGTTGCAAGTGAAGTTTTGATCGACGTCATTAGTGTTACAAATGACTTTTGACAATCACTGTAAGTATGGGTTTAAGATTAGGAAGACGTTTTGAGATACGAGCGTATCTCAATTCTATCTGTTAAGGGTAAAGTATGAACTCTTAGTAAGGATGACTTAAGGTGTCGATGTCCTTAGGAGTTAATATATTATAGGTTGTAGTTATGGGTTGATTGTAGAAGTTGTTGTTGTTGTTGTTGTTGTTGTTCCCCAAGCTGCCTGGCCGAACAGCCCCAAGGCCCCGAGCAAGGCCAAGGCCATAACCGAGCGCCCCCACAGAACCCTCCCCGCCGACCACAATAAAGCCTGGGTGACCGAAGCCACTCCATGGCGGGGAGCTGAGGAGGGTGCGGAAACGCCCGGGAAACCAAAGCCCCACCCAGGGCCCTGTGTCCCTCAGCAATTATGAAGAGAAAGTTGAGGGGCAAGGGAAAAATGTGACGCTTTGGCTTCCAATCTTGGTAGATTGGGAGGTCAATCCACGTTAGAGACGCCGTCACTTGAGATCTAGAAAATATATAAGTAAAAGGAACAGTCAGAGTAAGCTATGGGTATGGCAGAGATTGCTCAGTTCTCACTCTGATAGACCAGCCCATCACCACTGTAGAAGTTGTAGTGTAGGTTGATCTCAGCTCTCGTTCACTGCTCGTAGTTTGATAATTATATTAAGTAGATAATTGTATCGCCGCCACCACCGATTACCATATAAATATTAGATTGAATACTTATAGGTAAAAGGAAAGAATGTTTGGTATACAAAACCAACTTTGATATTTATTCAAATAGCAACTGAATATAGTGTACAGAAGTACTAATATATAAGTAAAAGAAGATTTCCTATATTGAGAGGAATCTCTGGGCTATGTTCTCGTGCCCGTGGTTAACGTCTATCTGCCAGATTACCTTCCAACCTAGCCTCACTACACACCTCCTCCCTACCTCCCAGAGGTGAAGGAAATTTCCCTCATACTTTCCGGTCATAGGATGAGGGCATGAGAGAGAGAGACAAATGCACGATTGCTTAAATGGCATGGGAACGGATCCTGACTCATGAGTTTTAGAAGGGAGAAGTTACAAAGAGTTACAATGAATACCCCCTCAGAATGTATAGGTACCTGCATTAGATCATTCATAGTAAGTATATTATCATAAAATTATATGAGAGATGGTTATAATGATTGCATATTAAATAGTACAATTTTGAGATGTAATACGCCCTTACTAAAATCCTTGCATTACCCACTGCAAAGCAGGCACTTAACACTTAAAGAGCGGGGACCGACTTAAGTCTGTATCTAAAAAGCAGCAAGTTAGGAGCATTATTAAGGTTTTTAAAGGCTTAAAATCGAGTGCAAATGGCCGGGAGAGCAGCAGGCCACACGGCCGACTCCCAGGGCTTACCACCGCCCACTGACTCACGCTCCCTCTGTTCTCGAGAGGCCGGCAGTGTAGCCAGTAGTGAGTGTAGCTGGGAAAAATATGCCGCTATACGCTAAACTCCCATGTTGGTGGTACCAATGCATCAAAACGGCGAGTGCTACGTAGCTCGTTCTGGTCTCATTTTGAAGCTTGTAGCGCCTAGTTTTTTGCTGAATACATTTCTTTTCATGCAGATACTTGATTGATCATTCAGGAGGGCCTGAATATGCCCAAAATAGCCCAAAACCCCCCCCGCTAGACGAGGGTTAAAGAGCATAGCTCGTCCAATATTTTGACTCGGGTATCACCAGATTTGTCATTGTCAATGTACACCATACTCCTATGTAAAATATTAGGTGGATGAGTTCTACATATATACCGTATAGATAATATGCAATTTTTTTTTTGGGGAGGGGGGTGAATTTCGTGACGTCACAGGGGTTATAGTGACGTCAGCGTAGTACCGTGAGTACCTATATTTTCACAATTTCACCCTCAGTCAAGCTAATTTTCCTTGTCTAGTTGTGGAGGTGCCAGTTTCTATAATATGTTTTCCAATAATAGCCCCATGGAAAATGAAGGGATATCTTACCTATCACATAATGATTCATATATTAGTAAATGAAAGTAGAGAACATTAGAAAAAACCTAAATAATCCATATAGCCTGGAAAAATACAATTGTATTTGGGAATCGGCTCATCTGTCTTTTTCTTCTTATGGGGGTCGGCCGGGTATACCTATTCCAGCCACGCCTTTGTATCGGCTTTCTCTCTTTTAGGGAAAGCCACAAAAAAAAAACAGGAAAAAATATATCCTTACATTTGTTTAGTAGATCCTTACATTTGGAAACCCATTACGCCATCAGACAGTATACTAGGACCAATAGAGAAGAAAGGAAGGTGGCTGTGAGGAAAGGAAGAAGGCACGTGTTTCGTCAATGAAGGGAGGCACCTTTGTAAAGGCCAAGCTTCCCGCCAAACAAATGAACTGGGAGGGAAGGGCCTGTCACTGATCGATCGATAATAGCAGAGTGCAATTTTAATTTAATTAATAAATGAACTGTGCATACAACTATTTTTGCATATCCGAATATTCTTACTATATATTTTAAGTACATACACGATAAATTAGGTAAAACAGAGAGGTCAGGAGTTTATTTAAATGTTATCTTAACGTACGAAAATATAAGAGACGAAGCGAAACATGGTGAACAAACTGACCAGTGATAAATGTGGGAATCGACAGGTGCCACTTTATCTAATATGTTTCCCAATAATAGACCCATGGAAAACGAAGGGATGTCTTACCAATATCACATAATGATTCATATATTACTAAATTAAAGTAGAGAACATTGGAAATAACCTAAATTGTCCATATAGCCGGAAATAATACAATTGAATTGGGGTTTCGTTTCTCGCTGGTCTCCAGTTAAAATTATCCTATGTATGGTACCATTCACAGATCGAGTTGCCAACGGCCACCAGACTTTTGCCTTGCTCGAATTCTAAGTAAATTCTCGGTAATTTCGTAACATATTCCATTAAGACTTCGTTCACAGATGCATTCTGATGTTGTGTAAGCGCCAATTACTATTATGTGTGATATAGCGTAAATTAGGGAGAATAATTTGTATTGCTATGCTACTTAATTTCAATATTTCTACAAGTCTCATAAATGCTATTAAAGAAAACGTTGCTGTTTGCGTTATTATAGAAACGTTAAAACAGGCCATATGCCTATAATTTGAACCAAAATCAGTTAAATCACGACTCGTTAATTTGGTATGTTACAATATGTAATCAAGTAAGGAAGTAGGCTATACTGTGAAGATACTTTACATGCATAGGTTTGCATACCTTATGTGTGTGTGTGTGTGTATATATATATATTAGTAATTCGATCACCTCGAATTGAGTAGGATGAATGAGAAGTTATAATTCGTTTATTACCATGACCGATACAGTACGCCTATACTGTATTTAGGGCTCAAACTCGCTTTGACCTAACTTTGCTATGAACCTATCTCTCGGTCTTATTGGGGGTTGACTGTATAACCTTGCGTGAAAAGCAGAAACAACAAAGTATTATTCCGCCGGCAACAGCGGAAAGTGTCTGTTTCCCTCCAAGATTAACCTCTTTACTTTCAACCTGCCCAACTTCACAGTAAGTTTAATCCAGTTGAGTGAGCCGACCAGAGACTCCCACACCTTTCTCGTGGTAGTCAGACTGTGAAGAAAAGATTTTTTTTTTTGCAGAATCTGTACCGATTGTCCACACTCTGACTGAGGGTTAGGTGTGTTGTGTCCCACATCAGCCCTACCCACTGAATTACACTTGTCGGGACAAGATTCGGTTTTGTGAAGTTGATATTGAACCCCAGGGCTTTGACATGGTTTAGAATGGAATTGGCATGGTTGAGGCATTGTATCTCGGATTCTGCTACCACCAGCCAGTCGTCTAGGTGCCACATGACTGTAATCCCTTGCTTTAATAGTGGTAACAGAGCCTGTCGGATTAATTCGGTAAAGATTCTCAGTGCCAGGTTCAGACCGAAAGGCATCCGTTGAAAGACATAAGTCTGATGCTCGATCCTCATTGCGAGGAATTTTTTGGAACCTTTTGTTTACTGGGACAAGGCAATAGGCCTCCGTCAGGTCTAAAGAACACATCCAACCTTGCGGCGGAAGTGTTAACCTGATATGATTCACAGTGAGAATCCTGAATGATGTGTTGTAAATGTAGTGATTCAGGTGAGACAGGTCTACGACCGGCCTTATCTGACCACTGTCCCTCTTTGGCACGAGAAAGAGTCTGGACGTGTAAACTGGGCAAGTTGGATTGACCGGGACAATGATATGCTTGGTTATCATTTCTTGGACTAGTAACTCCACCTCTAAAGAAACATGATTGACTTCTAAAGGTTGACGTAAACGAGGTAGTCAGAGCCACCGCCAAGTGATGCCCTTGCATACCACTGTCCGTGCCCAAGTCCGCCGGGCCCAAGCTCGGTGACACGTCCGGAATGATCCAGTTACGCAACTGGACTTGTAGTAGGGTCATTTGCTTGGAATCCGTGACCATTTTGTTCCTACCTTTTTCTCTCGATGGATTTGACAACCTGAACCATTTTAAAGGAAAATTAGCTCCTATGCCCCTCTGAAAAATGACGGCTAACTCTGCTAGAGCCCAATATTCAAAATGGCCACCAACCCCATCTTGAAAAACATGAAATGTAATATCTCTGGCATCAGATGAGCTACAAGGACGAATGAGGTGTCCTTTTTCACTAATTCTGGCATTACAAATCCACTGGAATGGTTAATGTATTGTATTGTATTGTATATTGTATTGTTATTGTATTGTATTATACTAATTGTACATAGTTATCTGCCACTTCACCAGACTTCAGCTTAGAGCCCTTATTCATTGTTGACTCTATCCATATGTCGAGGGCGACACACGAATATATTTTTCCGTCATTGACTGTGCAAACATACCACTCTCCATGAATGCAGCCTGATCAACAGGAAGGGTATCAAGCACTGCGGTGAAATCGGGGAGATGCCGACCATACTTGTCATTATCATAGATTTGCATCCATTTCCATGAATGACATCCAGTATTCTGCTTGTGGGGCACCCTCAAAGTCCTTGAAGAGAGCATCAACGAGGTCCTTCAGCTCAGCATTTCTCTCTAGCTCTGTATGTTCATCTGCAAGTTCCTGTGCATCAATCGGATGTCGAAGCTTGGCAACGGATGCCCTTACTTCTTCAGATCGCAAGCAGCGAACCCCACGCTTAACATGTTTTCCACGAAGGGCCTGATCAACATCCAACTATCCAACTCTAGCTCTTCCCAAGCTTTCTGGCATCTAGCCAAAAACCTCTCCAACAATTTCTCTTCCTCGTCTTTCCCTCCCCTTTCCCACTCTGATGGCACGACCATCACTTCTTCCTCTGACAAAGCTAACTCTTCGCTCAAACTTTTGCTAGAAACTCCACCTTGGATGATTCCGGTGCTATTCCTCCCTCTCCGCCCTCCTCTCTCTTACTTATGCCTAATATCCTAATCTCTTCTAAAGATGTACTTTCTACCCTCTCTGGGCTTAACACTAATAAGGCGTACGGTCCGGACGGTGTTCCTCCTGTTGTTCTCAAAAACTGTGCTTCCGTGCTGACTCCCTGCCTAGGCAAACTCTTTCGTCTCTGTCTATCCTCTAACGTCTTCCCTTCATGCTGGAAGTTTGCTCACATTCAACCTGTCCCAAAGAAGGGTGACCGCTCTCAACCCTCCAACTATCGTCCAATTCATCTAATTTCTTGTCTTTCTAAAGTTTTTGAAACTATTCTTGCTTCCAAATTTCTTAAGCATTTCTCTTCTCATAATCTGCTCTCAGATCGCCAGTATGGCTTCCTTAAGGGTCGCTCTACTGGTGATCTTCTTTCATATCTTACTAACTCTTGGTCATCCTCCTTTCGGGACTTCGGTGAGACTTTTTCTATTGCACTAGACATATCGAAAGCCTTCGATAGAGTCTGGCATAAATCTTTAATTTCTAAACTACCCTCCTTCGGTTTCTATCCCTCCATCTGTGCCTTTGTCTCTAATTTCCTTTCCGGCCGTTCCATAGCCGCGGTTGTGGACGGCCATTGTTCACTTCCTCACCCTATAAACTCCGGTGTTCCTCAGGGCTCTGTCCTATATCCTATTCTCTTTCTAATTTTTATAAATGATCTCCTTAACTGTACCTTAATTCCCGTCCATTCATACGCAGACGACTCAACCTTACACTACTCCATTACTTTTTCAGAACGCCCAAGCCAGCAATCCCTCAACGACAAACGTAATGAAGCCATACAACTCTTAAATTCTGATCTAAATACTATTTCCAATTGGGGCAGAGAAAACCTTGTTAACTATAATGCTTCCAAAACCCAATTTCTCCATCTATCTACCTGTCAGGATCTCCCAGCGGACTATCCCTTATTCTTCAACAATACAAAAATCAACCCTTCATCTTCTCTCAATACTCTTGGTGTTTCTTTTTCTTCTGCTCTCATTTGGTAGGACCATATTACCAGTCTTGCAAAGGCAGCCTCCCAGAAGCTGGGTGTGCTCAACCGCCTTAGGGGGTTCTTTTCCCCTGCACAGCTTCTTGCTCTGTACAGGGGCATAGTGCGCCCTTGTATTGAGTATTGTTTATATGTGTGAGGAGGTTCCTCTCACACCGCTCTCCTAGACAAGGTTGAAAGGAAGGCCTTTCGTATCATTAACTCCCGTCCACTCACCAACTCTCTGCAATCTCTCTCTCTCCGCCGCAATGTTGCATCTCTCTCGCTATTCTATCGCTACTATAATAATCAGTGTTCCTCAGAGCTATCCCAGTGCATACCACCTCCTTTACGTAGGGCACGTGGTACCCGTCTTGCAACTCAATCCCACCCCTACTCTGTGCAACTCTCCAACCCAAGAGTGAAACGTTACTCTCAAACTTTCTTCTACTCAACATCTGAGCTCTGGAACTCTCTCCCAGAATCAGTCTTTCCCTCTTCCTATGACTTAAATTGCTTCAAACTCCGTGTGTCCAGGCATTTTGGCTCGAACGTCCCTTGATTTTGGCCCTGTCACTCTTTCAACTATGGGGGAGGCACTCGCTATAGGCAGTTATGCCTTTTGCCTCCCTCAATCACATAGAAAAAAAAAAAAAATTGCTGACACCCAATGAAGATATTGCCGCCTCGATGTATGTACCTGCTGCTGTTGTATCATATACCAGTTCACTCACATTGTTTTGAATGCGTTCATGAAATCCGATGTCTTCGCCAAATTCATTGACGAGAATTTCCTTTAAGTAGCTGGATTTTACTATGTCCGTGATTTGAGATAATGCGCTTATAGTCCTGCAGCAGGCCTTGCAGTGTGCGAATTTCATGGTCTTTGAAGATGACTTGACAAATATGATGAAAGAAGAGAGCTTGGGCCTCTCGGAGGTTTACACGCTGCAGATGTTGAGTGCTTTCATCTGAAAGGGGCTTGTGGTCGCTTACATATTTACGCCAGCACGCACTATGGTAGCGGATTTCAACCCAAATGCTGTTTGACTATCTGGGATGGATGCAATCAGAGTGTCAAGTCTCAATCTCATGACCTCATCTTCCAGATGGACAGTATGTAACTTGAATTTAGTCCAGGCATCTACTGTTGATAGGAGTAAAATCTGCTTGTCACGATCACTACTCTTGTATGCCCCTTTCATGCACCACACACATAGAGTCTTATCGTGAAGGACACCCATACTGGAGTGGAGCCTTTTAGGTGCACTGGCCTCTGGGGAAGGGTCTGATCTGATGCTTCATCTCTTTCAAGACGTTCCTCGGATTTGTGTTTGCGTTTTTCGGCTTGAGAGAGCTTGCGCTTGCTGGATAATGATGCGTAACAAGTGCTATGCATGTGGTGACCCTTTGGTCCCTTCTCCCAATCCACATTTTCATGTATATGTTGAAACTTATCAAGTTCTTTCCATTGTAAAGACTTTTCCCAGATGGATTCCCACTTCTCAGGTGTAATGTTTTCCAAACGATCATCTGCGGTACATCGCTTATCACAGAGTAAAATGCACTCATATTCATTTAATGTCTTGTCTGGTAACTCTTCACTCTCTCTTCTATTATCCATTATTTCGGTCACTTCACAAGTCGGCGATTTTCATCAGATGGGCATGCGATCCATCTGAAACAGTAAAAAAGTAATATTAGATATACACCGCAGGCAGAGAACAACAGTGATGATAGCAGCGAAAGTGAGGACAGTGATTCTGATAGTGGCTCATACAGTGAATCATGTAGTGACAGTGAAGTGGCAGATTAGTATGTACAATTAGTATAATACAATACAATAACAATACAATATACAATACAATACAATACAATAACCATTCCGGTGGATTTGTAATGCCAGAATTAGTGAAAAAGGACACCTCATTCGTCCTTGTAGCTCATCTGATGCCAGCGATATTACATTTCATGTTTTTCAAGATGGCGTTGGCGGCCATTTTTAATATTGGGCTCTAGCAGAGTTAGCCGTCATTTTTCAGAGGGGCATAGGAGCAAATTTTCCTTTAAAATGGTTCAGGTTGTCAAATCCATCGAGAGAAAAAGGTAGGAACATAATGGTCACGGATTCCAAGCAAATGACCCTACTATTGTCCGGCAGAAATACACTCTAGCCCAACTCGCCCATCTCGGGCCCCGGGAGTGAGAGAGTTTTGTGCATGACTAGTTTTTTTTAATGGGATGTGGTAGGTGGATGGGTGGATGGGACTCGTTAGCCTTGGTCAGCAACTCATCTAGGGGAGACAACCTTATACAAATCAGGGTGGATGGGACTCATCAGCCTTGGTTGGCAACCTGTCTAGGGGAGTAAACCTGATACAAATCCATACTGCTTACCTAAGGGTAAGGCAGGTTAGTGGATGGATTAGCCGAACACCACTGTAGAAAAATAGTGCTAGCAAGATACACAGAGGGCCTCGGAGTCGGACGGATCCTAAATTGAGCGGTCAATCCTGTAAGTCCTTCACTAAACTGGCTCGGGTTGTCCCTCTCACAGAGAATAGGTCCGCTTGTGGGCATTCTGTGTATGGCCACCCTCGTAAGGGGAGTAAGGCGTCCGGCAATGGATAGATAGATAGATAGATAGGTAGGTGTAGACGGCTTGCTGGTAGCAGTTGGCCGTGACTCTTGTCCTGGCTTACTCTTAGTCTGACCTTTGTACCACTTACCGGAACTTTTACACTGTTGTTTGCTTTTGTTAGAATTACTGCTTCCCGGTGTGGAAGGGGTTTTGAAGTTCGGAAAACACTTAGTCCCACTTGGGTGACTCTTGTGACTAAATTTTGGTTTAGTGTAAGGCTTAGGAAATTTAGTTGACTCCTTCCGCGCTGGGGAGGCAGTCGGTCTAGCAGAGTCTACGAAGCTAAACACAGTCCTCCAAGTATCATGACATACAAGATTTTGTGTTAATACTGGGGAAATAATTAAGCGGCGTCCAATCTCTTCCGGCAACTTCTTTAGCAGTTAAACTCTTAGATCCTGGCGCGCACGGACCGCCTCCAAGAAGGCGACCCTAATGTCACCAAGTGATTGAATAGAGTTCTGGAGAACAAGACACCTAGAGAGAGAGAGAGCCTTCTTAGCATGTGAATCAGTTATTGCTTCAGTTGTCCTGACCAGTGACTCTGCAATCTGCCGACTGAGCAAGAACTGAGACAACAGCCTCAGAGCCTTTTGCCTCAATTAAAAGTCTTTATCAAGCTGAGTTGGAGGGGAACTAGAAAATGGCTCTTGGATTTCCCACAAAGACAACTTAGGGGCAGTGAGAAAATCAAGCAAAGATTTAGGTACACCCCTGGCTATAGCGACGGGCAGTGAAAACCAGCAATGCTGTTCTTGGGGGATTTGATGGGACGACTTACTTGTAATTGTGCAAGCAAACTGTTGTGCCTCTGCCTCCCATTCCACCCAGGGCCCTGTGCCTACCTCCCCAATCTGCAGGACTGGGTTGCCGTATTGGTCACGGATAGGAATTGTATCTAATTCCGGCATTAAATGAGCCAGAGCCTTAACATCATTAAAACCGTCAACTTTCGACCAATCTGCGTAGAGTCGTGCAGATGAGGCAGGTGGCAAAGCTGGGGAAGAAGCATATACAAAGAAGTCCGGGGCATATACATTTGGAATGGCCTTAACCCGGCAAGTGCGATAGGCCTCATGGAAGGCTTCCTATAAGGAACGCGATAGGCCTCACGGAAGCAAGACCATAAAAAAAGCCTTCCAAAAAAAAAAGGGCCTATCAAAACAAAGGAATTTGTCTCTAGGTGAGATAATTCCCCTCTAGTACTCATCCATGTGTTTCTCACCCCCTCCCCCTCCCCTCCTTCCCCACCTTATTCCCCGCTCCCCCCCCTCCTCAATTATCACCTATTTTTCCTCTTATTATCATAATTATCGGTTATTTTCTCTCCCGCGATAATGTAGCACAAGTGGGTTGCATAAAAGATCGTTATGCAACACCCAGACACCGGCACACACCGCCCCGCTCGTCTCAGTTGACTCACAGACACCGAGAGGGGAGGGTTGCCTGTGGCTCTCTCTCGCCTGAGATTATCACCGGGTGGCCAATATCTTCGTTTTTCACCACCCAAATGCTTTTCCAACTTATTTTAGCACTCTTGAAGGTTCATATATACATCATATATGTAAAATAAAAGCATACCGAAAACAAATAATGGTCTGTATTGTAAATATAACGAATTCTGTCAGAATCCAAGGCTAGAAATGCACAAATAACTACCCTAGCCCCTAGGTCTATATCGCGCTTGTCAGGTTAATGGATACGTCTAAAATTTCTCCGGACATGCTAAGAGCACGCAATAGGAGCATTCAATCTGTAAACAAGCTTGCCAGATGTCACCAGATTCGCCAATTATCGTAATCAAATGTGAACAAGACTAAGAAGGGTGTCAGTTTCTAAATTATTTGTCGATTTTTCCTGAAGTTAATAGTCATATGACAAGCGGTTATAACCTTATATATTCTTCATATATATTATAATACTCTATTATATATTTTAGCTCACTACTTTATTGTATGTTTAAAATAAGAGAGCAGGAAAAAATGTGTTGTGAAATATATCCATTACAAAACAGTAAATACTGGTTTCAAAAATTAAATAGTATATGATTTACCTTCTTTTGTATGCTAATGATATATTTATAATAGTGGTATCTAAATTAAACAACGCTTTTATGATTAAATTGACATTTCATTCAGTTACATATTTTTCTCTGAACAGGACTGCCGGAGTTGAAAAGTAGCTAATTTGTTATAGACGCTGTTGATTGGCTAATGGATAAGAGTATGATTAGTCAAGATATCTTCATTATTTCATATCTAATTTATAAATATTTTAATTACGAGCAATTTCAACAATTGAGTCATGTTCTAGAGTGATATCCGAACACCTTGGTATAAAATATGTTACATAAAATAAACTATTAACGTAAATTTTATAAAGTGAACACAGACAAGATAAAAACATATGAGAAAAATCACTAAGCGAGAGAGGAGACTGCCTGCTGAGACAGCTGAGTGCTCGAGCCTATCAGCCAATCAGGGGCTGATATCCTAACTTGCTAACACAGTAGTGACTTACCCTGGTGCTAGGAAGCCACTGCATAAAATTATGTTAAAAATACAGAGGCTTGTGATTGGCTAAGGCGGGTGAGATGTAAGCCGAGACTCAGTCAGTATACAAATCTTGCTTACTTGTTAGCTTTATCAATTTGTATTTAGCTTGTGTTCACTTTATAATATCTATGTTATTAATGTGTTATATGTGATATATTTTAGCTCTCAGGGTTTGTAAATCACTTTAGATTATCACATATCATCAATATTGCTTACAATTTTAGAGTTTCAATAACATATATGGAATAATGAAGATATCTCAACTTTATCAACACAAATCAATCAACAACCAATCAGCATCTTTTGTATACAATATTATACTCAACAATGAAAAATAGAAATATACTTAATAAAATATATATCCATTAGATGTATCTATTAAACACCATAATGTAGGAAAAATTAATCTAAAATTATATTTGATGTTTTGAAATCACAACTAAAGAGATATAGTAAGTAATAGCAATGTTCACATTTTATTATTTTATTCATGATAAATTAAAGAATCTGGTGATATCTGGCAATAGTGTCCACAGTACACCGTGGGCCCAGATGACCCATCGTGCACCCCCCGCCCCCCACAACTTGACTTCATGGTATTTTTGTATAGCCTGGGTATGCCTGGACCATGAAAAACAACATTAACAGAAAATAAACTGGGACTCGCTACCTGTTATTGACGTTTTTATACAGGTACCGCCATTTGCGTCTGATGCGGAACTACGTTTCGGCCCACTTTTCAAAGTTCTACTTAGAACACCCTATTGAAGATAATAGAACATATTTGGTATCAAAAGAAAGCTGGGACATTCCCCTATCCAATTATGTGCCACATAATATACTATGTTGTACATATCTTACCAACATCAGCACTTTTTAGCTTACCCCAATTTGAACATATTCTTCGGCTAAAACTGTTTTCGCAACCATACATTCGGCCATTCTGTCTCTATATCCATTCACATCCAGTGTTTAACCAGTTTGTCATATGTTATTTCTCATTATCTGAAGCAGAGCTGATATCATCTGGGTCTTTGGAAGGTGTAATGAGCGGTAAACACTACGAGAGGTCTCTCCACTGTCATAAAGTGGTGTTTGAAAGTCTCCAGCGACTACTGTTCACGCAGTACTTGATGCAGCTGCCTGGTTCTGAGTGGTGGAACTCCTTACCCGCTGAAAGTCTATCGAAGATCACTGATCTTGTAGATGCATTCACAAGTGATACTCTCGATAGTGCCCTGCAGGACGAAGCCCTGTGCAAGTTCATGAAATCATTCCAGAAGTTTTGTGATGAAATCAGAAATGGAAATATGGGTCCCCAACTGCCACCTTCTGGATGTCCTACTTGGAATCACGTATCGCTGGTGCTTTCGCTGCAGGAATCTGTACAGGACAACAACCTATTCCTGTATGCACATTCTCTCCAACAGAAGGCAGACCTCTTCTTCTCATATGGAGGGCAGAACTATGCTCGTATCTCAGTTTCTTCAGCCTGTATCTTGCCAACATTGAGGAATCCCATCCAGGAGCAACCAGATTGCTGCAGCTAGCTGCCATCAGTGTTGCCCGGTCCTTCATTCCTGGTAATCGTACAGCAGTGGACAAGACCATGGAAGAGACATTTATGAGAAATGCCAAATCGCGCTCAGAGGGGATAGGAGTAGGTGGTCTTCTCACAAACTACAATGCGTACCAGAGATGGGTGAGGACGATGCATGCTAGGTCCCAGTACACAAGTATCACTTTACAGATGGCTGGCATGATACAAGATGATGGAGACAACACCGCCACAGCACACCGAGAAACAAGACCATCAGCAAGGACCAAAAGTGACGAATGTGTGAGACGAACCCAAGAAGCAATCTGTAACTTCATAAATCCATTTGATGTGGCAGAGAAGGAAAAAGGCTGGTTCTGTCATCTGGGGCTACTGTACCTGTTGAGATATGTCATGACATCCTGAGGGCAGAAGAAGCTGGGAGAGAAGCCCGTGAGAAATTTGTCAAAGACAGACTAGAAGTTGGGAGGGATTTCTTCCAGCCCATATCCAGCTTGAAGTTAAAGACCTTCGCCGGCATGAACAAGAAGACGAAGTCCATCAGTTCTCAGACCAAGGTCCTACAATACAAGGAACAGTCAAACAGGGCATTTCAAGTGCTGATAAACTCACAGAATGAAGGCATACAGTTAGATTTGAGGGAGTTGATGGATTATCCTCTGACAAGCATACCATACAGCATCGGTCTCCCTGGTCACTTTCTCGTCAAGACAGATAAATCCAAGATTTTCCACAAAATCTGCGAAGTTATTGACAACACACCTACTCCTCCGCCAACCGAAACCCTAACTATCCATGACGGCAATGCAACATTCCACTGCATGAAATATATTCCCGCCAATTTCAAACAGATATGCAGTAAGATATTTGAGTCAATGGGTACCACCGACTGAGTATTCAGTACCGATCAATATCTGGATCATTTTGTGAAATCATTGGAGATCAAGAGGCGTGGCATATCAGAGAAGCTCATTATTGGTGGTTCTGCTACAAAGAAGCCTGCTGATTGGAAGCAGTTCCTGGCGAATGACGAAAACAAGCAGCAGCTCATTGACCTTTTACTTGCTGAGTGGCGGAAGGATGATTATGCACCCAAACTACATAAGCGACAGGTTACACTGATCTGCAGAGGAAAGGCACCTCCTGTCATCAGAGGATGGTCACACCACAAGAGCAACAGAGATCATCCCTCTACAATCAAGCCAGGAGGAAACCGACACAAGGATTGTACTCTACATCAAGCATGCAGAGACCCAGGGATACAATTATGTGAGAGTCAAGAGTCCTGATTCAAATGTGTTCCATATTTTGTTACACTATGCACTCTCTTGTCGGATCACCATATTATTTGACACTGGTACTGGAAACATCAAGAGGCTCATCAACATCACTGACATGGTAAAATCCTTCACACAAATCTATTCAAGTGCATTGCTGTCTCTTCATGCATTTACTGGGTGTGACAGTACTAGTGCACTCAAAGGACGTGGCAAAGTGAGGCCTCTGAAGATCCTTCAAACTTCTCCCGAGTACCAAGAGGTCCTATCAAATGTTGGAGATAATTGGACCGTTTTAGATGAGATGATGGACTATCTAGAGTCATTCACATGTCACATCTATGGACAGAGGCTGATGAAGGAGGTTGACGCAGTGTGTTTCATGAGGATAAATGAAATATGCCCCAACAAAAGAAAAGATGCCCTCATGAAGAATGTTGATATGAGTTCCCTACCACCTTGTAGGAAGACCCTGGAACAGCATGTCAAACACGTAAACGCCAGGTGGCTATTTGGAAGCGTGCGCACATCGCCAATGCAAAGATACCAAATCCAGAGGACCATGGATGGAAACTGGTGAATGGCCTGCTCCAGCTACATTAGTTTGAAGGAAATGAAATGCCACAACAACTGGAAGATATACAAGCTGGAGTAGAAAGTGATGATGAGGATGATGATGAACAGGATTCTGATATAGAATTGCCAGATTATGTTCTCAGCGATAGTGATGATGAATTATTTGAAAATATAAGTATGGTTCACTAAATGAAGTGTTGGTTTATTTGAGCTTTCTAACTAATGAGAAATGACATACTACAAACTGGTTAAACACTGGGTTTGAAAGGATCTAGAGACAGAATGGCCGAATGTATGGTTGCGAAAAAAGTTTTAGCCGAAGAATATGTTCAAAATGGGGTAAGCTAAAAAGTGCTGATGTTGGTAAGATATGTACAACATAGAATATTATGTGGCACATCATTGGATAGGGGAATGTCCCAGCTTTCTTTTGATACCAAATATGTTCTATTATCTTCAATAGGGTGCTCTGAGTAGAACTTTGAAAAGTGGGCCGAAACGTAGTTCCGCATCAGACGCAAATGGCGGTACCTGTATGAAAACGTCAATAACAGGTAGCGAGTCCCAGTTTATTTTCTGTTAATGTTGTTTTTCATGGTCCAGGCATACCCAGGCTATAAACAAATACCATGAAGTCAAGTTGTGGGGGGGGTGCACGATGGGTCATCTGGGCCCACGGTGTACTCCTATTTCTTACTCTCATTAACCTGAATAATCCAATGTTCAGGTACCAGAAGCTCTCCCGAGATCGTTTGCTGTGCAACCTGTGGGTTTTGAGCGACAATATTAACCCCTGACCTATCCGGCCCGTAAAGTAAAGGCGTGGGTCCTTTACGAATAGGGATTTTCTCCAAAGGTGGAGGAATGACGTCCGTGACAACTCGGACATTTGAAAACAGTCAAAGTTGATGTTGAAGGAGTCGGACTAGAACTAGTTGTCATAGGGGAGGGAAAATTAGGTTGCTTAGTTGAAACTCTAACTGACCCCACCAGTCTAGCAACTGACGATGGCGAAGGAGCATCCGGTACCACTTTACCCACATGAAATTTTTCCACCATTTGATCAAAGAATGATTGCAAATCTGCCCCGAGTAACATAGCCTTTGGCACTGTCCACCGAAACTACCGAATTGCCATCCGAGTGGACAGACGATGCTAGTTTCTATCCTGAGGGTAAATGTTCTGATTCTTCATCTAGACCCTCTAGGTATTCCATGCTTTCAACTGACTCTTCCTCCGGCTGCCGGGTTGAGCAGGATCGAACTGTCTCATTCCGCACCACGGGATCCAACTGGTTACGTTCAAAAGCTTCCCAACGCAAATCCGGTATGGATGAAGGCACTCGATCCTCATTGGTTTGCCGCACACTATCATTGTCTGTGGGCTCCGAGGCAGTGGACATCTGACTTTGAGGTCTGTCTGAGTACTCCCTGGTGCCCCCCGGGTATCCTCGGTATTGTTCGGTTAACACTTTAGCCGGTACACGAGAACACGGAACCTTGAAACCCGGCGGTACATTAGAACGGGGAATTGTATAACCTGGCAGTACAGACTGCGACACTTAGTTGTGCTTGTGTTTTCTGAATCATCGTCCGTACTACTGAGTTCTTTTGAAATAACTTAAGCGGTTTTCTTTTTGGTCACCACGGAACGAATTGACTTAGATATAATAACCGGAGATTTGATCACCAAATGATTCCACATAGCCTCATCGTCGCACTGTAATGCCTTATGGGCTACCTCCTTAGTAAAGTTAATATAGTTAATCTAATAATAATTTCTAATAAGGCCACCTGACACGTTGCTTCTTTGTTATTCAATAAACCTTCACGAAGCCTAGTATAAACACCACATCGCTTAGTTAGCCGGAGTCCTCTAGAGCGATCAAGACACGTTACACATTTCACGCAGAGCTTATGGCCAAAGATCGGAACGTTCATGCACGTAGGTGTAGTACAAAGAGTGACGTACTCCATGATGGAATAACCCCCCTGCCGGGTTCGGACCCCAGTCTGGAGATCGTTGCCGAGGTAGAAATGTGGGATCTGGAAAGACATTTCCAAGAATCAATACTCATAAGGATAGCCCAAGATATTCACACATGTGATATACCTCGAATACGCCAGAAAAATAGATGTAGCAAATAACCACCACTTTAATTTTCCTGTGTACCCTTCTGGAAAACCACTCTCCGGTTTTCTCTTATTGAAGGTATTAACCCGTTGAGCCCCGGCTAGTTATAATATTTTGTTCATCCCAGTCCCAAGCCATTTTCACTTATTTTTTTTGTTTGCTAAAATGGAAGACAAGGATGAGAAATGAAAAAAAAAACAAAAAAAAATCACCTCTGACATTTTTTTTTGGGGGGGGGGGCCGGTGGGGGGTTGGGGGGGGGGAGCTTCAAAAAAATTTGTTGAGCCAAAATGGAAGAGAATGGTGAGAAATGAACACACAAATAAAAAAAAACTCATTTCGGTCATTTGGGGGGCGGGGGGGGGGGGGGGGGTTCCAATAGTTCGTCTCCCCCGCATGACCACCCGCCCGGGAGCACTAGGGTAAAAACTGAGTATGGCATTGTACGGCATACATCCTAAGGAGTATCTCACATAAATCTCAAGCCTCTAGCTCCCATACGACCGGAGTAATGAAGGTTCAAAGTGGCGGTAAACTAGGGGTGTAAACTATCCCCACTAAGCCCACCACCACCAGCCGCGCGGCTGTCTCGGCCCGCTCACACCTACTGGCCCGGCTCCCCCACACACTACGGTACCGCCCCCTCCTATTCTCCCGCCATTTCCTACCTTACGAGCCACGTAAGTGTTTTTTATATGTCGGACGCACGTGATGCGTCGCTGGGAGTTGGTGATCAAAGACTGCCGACGCAACACGTGCGACGCTGGGTCTCAACGGGTTAAGACTACTTATCTATGATAATCCTCATCACCGGCCTATACTCAAGTTATCATTCAGTTAGAATGTGTTTTACATTAACCTTACTCTTCTTCCGCGATGACGAATCAGTTAACTAAACTCATCCGCCACACTGATGTACTATCTCAATGACCCATCCACCGTGATGACGGATCACAAGTCTTCCCCGCCGAGTGAGGAGTTTATTAAAGTATAGGCGAGTCATTCCGACTGGGCAGGAATCCTGTTTGGAAGCCTTCCCCTTCCGCCGGGAATTCGTTCTGGGACTCGACCACGAACGGGTTACTTGGATCTTTTACTCTAGCCCGCCGAAGAGGGCATCCGGTAAGATAGCACACGGCTATTTTCCGCCGGAAGAGTAGAACCAAACCTTTGCGTTTTCTAACTCGTTTGCAACAAGATCGCATAACACACACGTACATATTTTATACACGTCAGGACGTCTCCTGACATATTCACTTCACTTACAATAATTGTTATGAAAGAGAAGGTCACATCTTATGGCTAAAATTATTATAATTAACAAAAAATAATAATAATAACACATCCTAGCCATAAAATACCCTACACAGAAGCTGGCCACATGGCCTAGGGCAAGCAGCATGACGACTCAGCGATACTCTTACCTCCAGGAAGAAACCAGCAGCCACCATCATCACGACGACCAGCGCGTAGGGAAAAAGATGACGCAGAAAACTACAGAAGGCTCATCACCACATGAAGCAATCCTTAACCCTCCAGCCCCGGGGGCTATAGCTTACGACTGTGCTCCGGTACCGGGTGTTTTGACGATCTTTGGCCTATGTTAACTACTCTGTAAGTCAATGAATATGTCATGTAATGTTGTGAATAAAAAAGAATAATGTTCCACAAACCTTCCTCTGTCGAATGGCGTTGAGTAGAGGTCTCTAGCCCCTCTGGTTGCATAATGGTGAGCGCGGGAAGATGAGTGCTTTTCGGCGGCAAATTCTTCCCGCGTTCGGACGCGTCGCCTCGGCCATGGCTACGACGCACCTAGCCGCTCGCCGCGCCAAAGTATTTATCTCCCTTAGACGATTTTAGTGTTTGATATTGAGAATGTGATGTTTATTTGATATTTTCTAGTTATTTTGAGGCCAATTATATAAAATATGTTTATTAGGGTATCACTGTCACTGATATTGCTAATTTTCACTCGATACCGTACATTTTATTAGTAATTGAGGTAGCTTATTGTTGTATTAGGCACTGATTATTCGTTATCACAGGTGTTTATTATACTTTGGCCATCAAATATTAGGTCTTGTGTCACTTTCACTTTGACAAATATGCTTTAGAGTGTCACTGTCACTGATAATGCTCATTTTCACTCGATACCGTACATTTTATTAGTAATTGAGGTAGGTTATTGTTGTATTAGGCACTGATTATTCGTTATCACAGGTGTTTATTATACTTTGGCCATCAAATATTAGGTCTTGTGTCACTTTCACTTTGAAAAATATGCTTTAGAGAGTGTCACTGTCACTGATAATGCTCATTTTCACTCGATACCGTACATTTTATTAGTAATTGAGGTAGGTTATTGTTGTATTAGGCACTGATTATTCGTTATCACAGGTGTTTATTATACTTTGGCCATCAAATATTAGGTCTTGTGTCACTTTCACTTTGACAAATATGCTTTAGAGAGTGTCACTGTCACTGATAATGCTCATTTTCACTCGATACCGTACATTTTATTAGTAATTGAGGTAGGTTATTGTTGTATTAGGCACTGATTATTCGTTATCACAGGTGTTTATTATACTTTGGCCATCAAATATTAGGTCTTGTGTCACTTTCACTTAGTTATATGATTTGTAAACGTTTTATATACAATTTATTGTGTCTTTTTTCACTGATTTATATATTTCTATAGGTTCTAATCATATGAATGTCACTTGGTATATACATATGTGTCACTTTCACATACTATTATGGTGTAATTGTATTTGTATCAATGTTCTCATAATACATGACTTTTGTATTACAATACATTGGTTTTCTTCCACTTTTTGCCTATATATAATTATAGTGTACATATTGTCATTTTATTTGGCAATTTCAGTATGATTATTAGAACTCCAGCTTGGAGTGGTAATCAAAGAAGCAATCTACAGCACAGAGTGCCACCTTGCACTCCACACACTCCAGGGTTGACTTTTTACCTGACCTCGGCTTCACCCTGCTGTTGTAGCAGACATGGCACCGCTTCTGCTGTGTTCTTCCGGATTCATTCTGAGGCAGGGAACCAAGCCTGTGCCTAGTCAAGTATTGAGCAGACTGCAAGCGGTCAATAACGGCGGGCCCAGGATGTGCCACTGCCCTCTGTGGCATAGCATACTTCTCCAGGAGCTCCGTCAACACCTGCTTTTGGAACCTCCGCAGGCTATTGAACTTCATGGGTGTGTTCACATTCCGAAGCTTGTATATGTTGTAGGCATTCAGAACTGACATGTCCACCATATGCAGAAAGAACTTTTTGTACCATCTGCACGAGGTACGCAGGCAGTCAATGAAGCCTATCTGCATGTCGGACTTGTCCACCAGCCTCATGTTGATGTTGTAGTCCAGGACAGCAACGGGCTTGGTCACCCTGGCCTGGGTGCGGCGATCCACCTTGCCAGTCTCCACCATTTCCCCCTTGTGGATGGTGGTCAGGAGGTTGACCTTCCACTGGTCGTGCCAGTGGATAGCCAGAATGGGCCCCGACTTCTTCTTGAACACATCACCTTTTTTGGTCTTTGGAGGGAAAGGTGGCATGCCCTTCCTTTTCCCTCGTACTGTGCCTACAGTCCCCGTCTTGCGCTCATGCAGGTACTGTGAGAGAGTGGGGGACGTGTAATAATTGTCCGTGTAGAGGACGTGATTCTTATGAAAGTAGCGGTCCATCATGGCTTGCACCACTGCTCAGCCAAAGCCAATGAGGGGGTCCACAAGCAAGTCCCCTTCCTTCCCGCTGTAGACCAGGAAGTCCAGGACATAGCCAGTTTGGCAGTCGCACAGCACAAATAATTTTATGCCAAAGCGATGTCTTTTTGAGGGGATGTACTGCCGGAAGCTGAGTTTTCC
Organism: Paralithodes platypus; assembly: GCA_032716605.1. Taxonomy (NCBI): domain Eukaryota; kingdom Metazoa; phylum Arthropoda; class Malacostraca; order Decapoda; family Lithodidae; genus Paralithodes; species Paralithodes platypus. The sequence continues at coordinate 21,110,308 of CM064501.1, read as the reverse complement.
CCGGAACAGCACAAGAGACTCGTCAATGACGACCTTGCGGAAGGGCTTGAAGTAGGAGGTGAAGCGTTCTCGCATCATCTCATACAACGTCCTAATCTTCCACAGCTTGTCTGGGAGGTGGACGTCAAGGTTGGTGACAAGATGGAGCGCTGCGAGGATATCAAGGTACCGGTCGCGAGACATATATTTCCCGAAGGCAGGGGTGGATATCAGATCATTGGTGATCCAATAGTCAGGCAACCTATGCTTCTTGACATGAGGCATTAGCATGGTGAGTGCCAGGAACACCATGAACTCTTTATGAGTCACTGGGGTCCACTGCCTCATGTGGCCCTTGGTCACCTTTCCCAAAAAGTGGACCTGGAATTGGTGCTGCTTATTTGTCTCTTTGACAACATAGCCTACCACCTCCTCATCAAAGAAGGCCTCAAACAGTTCGTGTGGTGGAGCATTGGGGCCTGCAGGAAAATTGGGGGTAACGCCTGAACCCTCCAGTACCTCATCAAAAGCTGGCACATCAGGGTTGTATGCATCCTCATCAACTACGTCTTGCCACTGAAAAACGTAGAATGGGTCTTGTCTACGCTGACGAGGAGCTCCAGCTGGTGGCCCAGCACGCCCACGGCCAACTCGGGAGGCGCGCGCCCTAGGGCGGCGAGGGCGGCGGCCAGGGCGGTGGGCAGCACGACGGGCAGCACGACGCCGGGCCAAGCGGATGGGTCGAGGGTCGTCGATGTCCATATAGTCATCGTCAGAGTGGTCATCTTGCCCTGACGGTGCACCTATGTAATCATGGCCAGAGTCTTGAGAGAGGTGCCCTTCATCATCAGTGGCCCCCACATAATCTGGCGGGGAACCAGTGATGCGTGGGCGGCGTGCGGGTGGGCGAGGTGGGGAAGGAGTGGCAGGTGAGGCTGTGTCCCCCCGAGGTCCCGGGCTCCTTGGCCTGCGACGAGTGACAGAAAGCAATGTTTCACTGTCACTAGGGCCAGGTATTGGTGATGCGAGCTCAAAGACTTCTTCAGGAAGACATGTTGAAGGCGGGAGAGGTGGGGAGGACCATGGGGAAAGTTGCGGGGACGTATGGCTGGGGCCGGCCGGGGTGGACGCCGCGGGAGCCTCGAACAAAACTCTCTTACTTTTCTTAATTTTCTTGGTATATTTCCTACCTTTCCCCTTTTCGGCAGCAGTATGTCTCCTGTCGGGGGACCTAGGAGGCAAATAGGCCGAAAGTGTGGGGTCCTCAACCCTTGGCAATGGTGGGGGTGGTGGGGAAGAATGCGGGGCATCCGGGTCATCTTGGGTGGCGTGGGTAGATAAGGGAGACAATGGCGGACGAGAAGGGTCACCACGCTGACCCTCACTCACAGCCTCATCCTCACCAAGTAGTTTTGCTTGTTCCCTAGCTGCCGCGGCCGCCTTCTCAAGTATTTTCTGCTTATACAAATGTAGCTTGAAAGGCGATTTACCTGGGGAAGGGCTTGGCGTCGTGTCACTTAAGCGAAATTTGGTGAGTGACCTTGAACTCTCCCACTCGCTCACTCTCTCAAGTTCACTGTCTTTAGGTAAACCAGCTTCCTCAACAACTGGTACATCACCTTCATCACTCTCATCACTGTCATGTTCTCTCGCAAATCCCAGGAATTGCTCTTCTTTATCACTCTCATGGCCATAATCACTCGACTTATAATTACTGGAGTCGTCACTGACTTCATCATCAACATTATGCTTGGCATCAGCTCGCTCATAAAGTCTCAATGTCGTCTCAATACCTCCGGGAGATAACACATTTAGGCGATGGCGTCGGGGTAAGGCGCGACGAACAAGCAAGGGCGTCGTAGGAAGCACGGTATCGGACACAGCGGAATCACTATTTGGCGTACTGTCCATGATGGCGTCGGGGTAGATACTGTTGCTGTGGCGGAGTTTACGCCTGGTGGCGCCACCTACCGTCCCACGATACCGATACTATAGAGTCTGCCGATGAAACCAAGTACGCTTAACCTACCAGAAAGGTAGCCGAAATGCTGTGCCCTGTAGTAATAAGCCTCCTAAAATACTAGTTAGGCTAAAATGAGAGCAGAAATAACAATAAACACATGGCGGCCGCGTTCATAGGGGAACGAGGGGACGCCAGCCTAAGCTCCCTTATAAAACACACTCCTGGGGGTCATGCCAATCGGAACGTCCAACCTATCTAATCTAAACCTATTCTAGAACATCTCAGATAATATAAATGAGCAAATGACTCGCTAGTAGAGACCGTAGAATGAAGAATGAAGAGAGGTCGGAATCCCACGTCCATCGGCAACGAGCCCCTGAGTGAGAAGGACGAATCGCGTTTGGCACAGCAGCGTCTGCGAGCACACCCACGCTATCAACATCCACACGATGGGAAGCATAACTTTTTAGTGGTTCTAATAATGTTTTCTTTTATTATTTTTTACGAATTTTTTCGTAGTGAGCTCCTGATCATAAGGACGATTCTGTAAGTGAACGAGCGTACGCTTACGATGTTGGTCTCTTTAACACTCTGGGGCGGGTGTTTCGAACAGCTGACGCATGAGTTCAAAGAGTGCCATTACTGTTTGAGGCATATCGTCAATGATGAAGGGGCCACTAATAAATACTAGAATATACCCATTTATAGGGTACAACATCAATCTGAATTGTATTGTTAAAAGTTAGAGTTAATGATTCGATATCTTGGCATATATATATGTTTCAAGACTCTTGGAGCAAGTTCAGCGGGTTCAGGTGTTTTATGAGATTATGGTGTTTGTAAATACGATACGGTATAGTACAGTTGCCCACATAAGTTCAGTTCTTCTCTGTAATGTCATTCACGGATATATAATACGCATGACTGAATTACAAGTGTAGTTTCTTATGGAGTTGCTAACTCATCACTAGTCAACTGATAATTAAACGAAACTTATTTGGGCAACTGTACATATCTTTCTATAGGCTATAGTCATGATGTTTCTTAGAACATCAAAATTATTTATAGAAGCTTGAGTGAAGATTATATGAATTGAACAAATAAACTATGTATCATCTTATTGTACAGTATAACGCTGCCTGAATTATGGGACGTGGCGGCCCATGCAACAACATGTATAAGTATTCAGAAGCATGAAATAAGGGATGTGATGGCCCATTAAACAACATGTACAAATTATTCAGTTGGATGTCAGGAATTCGTCTCATTTTGATACTGAGAACTGATATTAACCACAAAATATATCTTGTGTATCGCTTATATCCGCAACTTAGTCATACAATCTCTTCATCAATATTCAGTTATGGTGTTGGGGTTCGATAAACTAAACCAAGGTTATTCTTTTCTTGCAATTTATTTCCTAGTTGAACATCTATCTATCTATCTAGATTCTATACAAATTAATTCAAACATCATCAGGCAAACTAGCCCTAATGAGGCTGCTCATTTTTTAAACGAAAGGAAATGAAGCACATGCACCGGTATGTGCTGTATTCATCTATTGTACCTTGGGCTTCCTTAGCTATATAATGAACTATATGAGGATTAGTTTGCACAATTTGGTCTAAGCGTGCTTTGAAGGTTGTCACAGTATCACAATATATCACCAGACGTTCACGATGAGGTTGAAAAATAAATGTTTTTGCTTTATTTGACTTTAGTTGTTTTCCAAAAAAAATTAAATAATAATAATAATTTCTTCTTGTGTAATCAGGCTGCGAAGTACTTGTGAACGCCTAGATTATCATGACCTTTAAATCACCCTTCATTCTGCACTTTGTCAGAGTAAGCAGGTTCAAATATATAAATATATAAGACTACTCATACGGTTTATTTCTCAGCTCTGGTATCACTTTTTAACCTTTCTCTGAACTCTCTCCAATATATAAAATAATTTCTATAGTATGGGCACTAAAACTTAACACAGTACTCCAAAAGGGGTCTGACTATCGAACTACATTATGGTCGAATTATTGAATTATATATGCATTCAAATGACCTTCTAATGAGTCCAACAACTATATTTGCCTTCTTAATTGATTCTGAGACCTGCCTCGTGGCCTTTAACCCTTTGTGGATCATGACGCGTTTTGGCAGTTTATTCTGGCTATTATTAGACGATTTTATACAACTTAGGGTGAACTTGTGGGAGCTAAAGAGTTGATAGATAATATTTACCTGCTATTAATTCCTAGATATTCTTCCTAAATTGCATAAAATCGTCTACTGATAACCAAAATAAAATGGACAACTGCGTGTTAGATCCTCAAGGAGTCAAGGGATTAATCACTTAAAGCCAAATACTGTAACCCAAAGATATTTTACTTTTGACACACAGTCACATTGTGATCCATTCATGGTATATGCATTATCGTTTGTAATACTTGGCATTTTTCAATATTTAAGGCCGTTTTCCACTTTTCAGACCAGCATATTAGTCTGCTTAAGTCTCGTTTGAGTGTTTGTATTTCAAAGGTTGTGTATTTACTTCCTAATTTTTGTATTATCAGCTTCTTTAGAAATGTTGCAAGTGAAGTTTTGATCGATGTCATTAGTGTTACAAATGACTTTTGACAGTCACTGTAAGTATGGGTTTAAGATTAGGAAGACGTTTTGAGATACGAGCGTATCTCAATTCTATCTGTTAAGGGTAAAGTATGAACTCTTAGTAAGGATGACTTAAGGTGTCGATGTCCTTAGGAGTTAATATATTATAGGTTGTAGTTATAGGTTGATTGTAGAAGTTGTAGTGTAGGTTGATCTCAGCTCTCGTTCACTGCTCGTAGTTTGATAATTATATTAAGTAGATAATTGTATCGCCGCCACCACCGATTACCATATAAATATTAGATTGAATACTTATAGGTAAAAGGAAAGAATGTTTGGTATACAAAACCAACTTTGATATTTATTCAAATAACAACTGAATATAGTGTATTAAATATATAAGTAAAAGAAGATTTCCTATATTGAGAGGAATCTCTGGGCTATATTCTCGTGCCCGTGGTTAACGTCTATCTGCCAGATTACCTTCCAATCTAGCCTCACTATACACCTCCTCCCTACCTCCCAGAGGTGAAGGAAATTTCCCTCATACTTTCCGGTCATAGGATGACGGCATGAGAGAGAGAGACAAATGCACGATTGCTTAAATAGCATGGGAACGGATCCTGACTCATGAGTTTTAGAAGGGAGAAGTTACAAAGAGTTACAATGAATACCCCCTCAGAATGTATAGGTACCTGCATTAGATCATTCATAGTAAGTATATTATCATAACATTATATGAGAGATGGTTATAATGATTGCATATTAAATAGTACAATTTTGAGATGTAATACGCCCTCACTAAAATCCTTGCGTTACCCACTGCAAAGCAGGCACTTAAGACTTAAAGAGCGGGGACCGACTTAAGTCTGTATCTAAAAAGCAGCAAGTTAGGAGCATTATTAAGGTTTTTAAAGGGTTAAAATCAAGTGCAAATGGCCGGGAGAGCAGCAGGCCACACGGCCGACCCCCAGGGCTTACCGCCGCCCACTGACTCACGTTCCCTCTGTTCTCGAGAGGCCGGCAGTGTAGCCAGTAGTGAGTGTAGCTGGGGAAAATATGCCGCTATACGCTAAACTCCCATGTTGGTGGTACCACTGCATCAAAACGGCGAGTGCTACGTAGCTCGTTCTGGTCTCATTTTGAAGCTTGTAGCGCCTAGTTTTTTGGTGAATACATTTCTTTTCATGCAGATACTTGATTGATCATTCAGGAGGGCCTGAATATGCCCAAAATAGCCCAAAACCCCCCCCCGCTAGACGAGGGTTAAAGAGCATAGCTCGTCCAATATTTTGACTCGGGTATCACCAGAATTGTCATTGTCAATGTACACCATACTCCTATGTAAAATATTAGGTGGCTGAGTTCTATATATATACCGTATAGATAATATGCAATTTTGTGTTTCTTTTGGGGGGGTGAATTTCGTGACGTCACAGGGGTTATAGTGACGTCAGCGTAGTACCGTGAGTACCTATATTTTCACAATTTCACCCTCAGTCAAGCTAATTTTCCTTGTCTAGTTGTGGAGGTGCCAGTTTCTATAATATGTTTCCCAATAATAGCCCCATGGAAAATGAAGGGATATCTTACCTATCACATAATGATTCATATATTAGTAAATGAAAGTAGAGAACATTGGAAAAAACCTAAATAATCCATATAGCCTGGAAAAATACAATTGTATTTGGGAATCGGCTCATCTGTCTTTTTCTTCTTATGGGGGTCGGCCGGGTATACCTATTCCAGCCACGCCTTTGTATCGGCTTTCTCTCTTTTAGGGAAAGCCACAAAAAAAAAACAGGAAAAAATATATCCTTACATTTGTTTAGTAGATCCTTACATTTGGAAACCCATTACGCCATCAGACAGTATACTAGGACCAATAGAGAAGAAAGGAAGGTGGCTGTGAGGAAAGGAAGAAGGCACGTGTTTCGTCAATGAAGGGAGGCACCTTTGTAAAGGCCAAGCTTCCCGCCAAACAAATGAACTGGGAGGGAAGGGCCTGTCACTGATCGATCGATAATAGCAGAGTGCAATTTTAATTTAATTAATAAATGAACTGTGCATACAACTATTTTTGCATATCCGAATATTCTTACTATATATTTTAAGTACATACACGATAAATTAGGTAAAACAGAGAGGTCAGGAGTTTATTTAAAAGTTATCTTAACGTACGAAAATATAAGAGACGAAGCGAAACATGGTGAACAAACTGACCAGTGATAAATGTGGGAATCGACAGGTGCCACTTTATCTAATATGTTTCCCAATAATAGCCCCATGGAAAACGAAGGCATGTCTTACCTATATCACATAATGATTCATATATTACTAAATTAAAGTAGAGAACATTGGAAATAACCTAAATTGTCCATATAGCCGGAAATAATACAATTGAATTGGGGTTTCGTTTCTCGCTGGTCTCCAGTTAAAATTATCCAATGTATGGTACCATTCACAGATTGAGTTGCCAACGGCCACCAGACTTTTGCCTTGCTCGAATTCTAAGTAAATTCTCGGTAATTTCGTAACATATTCCATTAAGACTTCGTTCACAGATGCATTCTGATGTTGTGTAAGCGCCAATTACTATTATGTGTGATACAGCGTAAATTAGGGTGAATAATTTGTATTGCTATGCTACTTAATTTCAATATTTCTACAAGTCTCATAAATGCTATTAAAGAAAACGTTGCTGTTTGCGTTATTATAGAAACGTTAAAACAGGCCATATGCCTATAATTTGAACCAAAATCAGTTAAATCACGACTCGTTAATTTGGTATGTTACAATATGTAATCAAGTAAGGAAGTAGGCTATACTGTGAAGATACTTTACATGCATAGGTTTGCATACCTTATGTGTGTGTGTGTGTGTGTATATATATATATTAGTAATTCGATCACCTCGAATTGAGTAGGATGAATGAGAAGTTATAATTCGTTTATTACCATGACCGATACAGTACGCCTATACTGTATTTAGGGCTCAAATTCGCTTTGACCTAACTTTGCTATGAACCTATCTCTCGGTCTTATTGGGGGTTGACTGTATAACCTTGCGTGAAAAGCAGAAACAACAAAGTATTATGTTATAACATACTAGTATAGCGGAGTCAAGATGGCGTCTAGATGCTAACACCTGGCGGTAACCCTACAATATAAACTTACCCATAGCGGTCATTTCAAAGGGCTAATCTCTTGAACAAGCAGTAGTGCCAATGTAGCATATGTATAGCTTGATCTGGAGGAATTTACTTCGATCTAATAGCATTTTCTTGCATCCAGTGACATGAATTCTAGTTATATTTTAGGAATATTAGCGATATTGAACAATATTAGAGATATCATGGTATTATTCTATATATTGTTGCCAGTATTTCACTATCTAGCTACATTCCAGCAACTTTTGAGAATGGATCTAGCACTATTTTGTTTTTAGTTTTGGTAACCTGGGACCGAACTGGTTATTTATTTATCTCTTGGATATTTATTATCAACTGTCCAAGGCTGTAGGTGGGTACAATTGACAAAGGTGAAGGTAAATCTGGAGTCATACATAGAATATAAGCTAATTAGCAAGAATTGGAGCTGGAATGAGTGTAGCATTGGTTAGTCTGTAAAACAAATCCAGGCTAACTTGTGAACCACTGTGAACTGGCCTTAATTTCGGGTGTGTTTTCAAAGGTGGCCCCCCTCACTCAAAATAGAAATATCTAATGTGAATTTGTTTTCTATTTTAGGGTAAAAATTATACAAAGTCAAAGCACATGTGCATTATATGTCAAATTAACATGCTTTGAAGAGTGACAAAAACAGGATGAGATTTTTGGCGAGCTATGCCCTTTAACACCTTACGAGCGGCCTATGCGGTTTATTTATATGTACCGCCCAGCGGGGTGTTTTTAGCCAAAATAGGGCTGTTTACGTGATCATTTTCATGCCTAAATAAGACCCAGAACGTAAAACAAGTACCTATCCCTGAAAGGGCATAAACAGAGCTTTCGAATGACACCATAACGATCCTTTTATGATGGCTAGTTTTCTTGCAATAACCGTGCAACGCGAGTGCAAAAAGCATGTAATTCGGTACTTTCCCCATATAATTCAGTATGTAGCGAGTGAGAGAGGGAGGAGGGAGCTGAGATTCGTGTCAGTAGGTTCGCCGCGGTGGTCTGGAGCAGTCATACGCTCGCTAGTCTCCTGCCACCACTTGTCTCTCTCTCTCAGCAACATTACGTGCTGAAATTGCCACTCGACCTATGTCGAGCGCCGCCACATAGTCCAGCTTTATTTAACTCGACTTATGTGGTGAGCCGCTAATTAAGGGTTAAGATTATGTGAGAGAAAAAAAATTAAGTTAAAGTTAAAAAAAAAATTCAGTTGAAGATAAAATCGAAAGCGGAATGGAAATTTTCTGAGTATTTTGTTAATAAAATATAAAGGTTATAGAATTGCACCAATAATTTTGGCACAAAGTAAAATTATAAAGAACGGATTACAAATTGAACAAAGCAAACACAAACGCTAAGACAATGAACAAAAACAAAATTGCAAAAGAAAATACTATAGGTATTATCTTCAAACAAAATACTATAGGTATTATCTTCAAACAAAATCCCAATAAGAAAACAAAAACAAAAACAAAGACACATTATAATAGTGATATGTCTGCTGTAAATTGATTAACAAAGCAAAGATATACAGACTTAAAAAACAATGTAAAACTAAATTATACAGCTGCAAGCAAAAAATAAAATCCTAGGTAAATTATAAAATACTGCAGGAAAAATAATTAAGTCCTACTTAACTCTTTGGCTGCGGGCTGTTTTGGGCTATTTAGGGCCTATTCAGGCACTCCTGAATGATATATCAAGCATCTGCATTAAATGAAGTGTATTCTGCCGAAAACTAGGCGAAAATAGCTTCAAAATTACACCAGAACGGACCGTATACATGGTCTGGTTCACCCGCAGTGATCCCAGTGAAACGCGGGAACCCCGCTATTATGTAACACTCGCTCGCTTGGCTGCACTTATGAGAGAGACAGAGAGAGACTCGCCCGCCACACAGCCTTGCTCAGTGAGCCGCTCGGTGCTCTGAGGGTCGGAGGTGGGCGCCTCACGCTCCCACCCACTGACACTCGATTCTTACATTTTGTACAGGCTTTTAAAGCCTGGAAATTGCTGTAACTAGCCAAAACATTCCAGAACGTCACCCGCAGCGAGAGGGTTAATAGGATAAAAAAAAAAAAAAAAACACAAGAGTCCACTTATGTTAAACCCATGGTGTGAAAATAAATAATATCCAAGTTTATATAAAATAACATATTCAAACCTTCCAAGTTTGATATACCGAATTAAAAAAAAAAAAAACAGTTAAAACCTGATGAAAAATAAAAGGAATACACATCCAATCTATAGGAACATGATATATATCAATATTAAACACAGCAAGCCACATCCTCGTGGTGTGTAATATAATACCTTCCTATTCTGAAGAAAACAATTATTGCACAAATAAAATCACATAGAATAAAATTTGAATAAAATTCAGAAATAAATATTTTCAACCGTTAGCTAGACGGTACCGGTATTTCTATGGCCAAAACCCCCTGGCCATTCCTATAAAATATAGAATAAAATCACACACTCGTCCTTGCAAATACCAAAATTATTACAACCAAGTGCAAAATAAATTCCAAAATAAATTCCTAAACCCCAATAAAAACCAAAACTAAGGATTTACATTAGCCCCCACACCAAAATAAATGGCAGGCAAAAACCCATCCAAAAAAAAAGTATGCCACATCAAATACCCCCGAAAGAGATACCCATCACCAACCTTCCAACCAACAACCCAGTAACAATTCCGCAAGAACCAGCACGAAAGCCGGCCGGGACGAAAGGACCCAACAGCCGGAAGGAGCGGGACGCACCCACAAGATCAATGGAAGCCGACACGGCCGGAAAGCAAGAGATTCCAAAGGCACGTTGATCAAAAGTGGTATACTCCCAACCTTTCGAATATGCTAGGTTCGTGCGTCAGGACCGAGGGACCGACCCCAACACGGCCGGAAAGCAAAAGGCCCCAAAGGCACGTCGACCACAAGTGATACATTCCCAACCATTTTAACATCCAAGACACCCACACAACACACCTAACTATAATAAGATACCGTCACCCATGCAGGTATTCAATTCTTAGATAAGCCCAGACCATCCCCAATTTCATTATGCAGGCCTGTGCTGAGGTAAGGGTCGTGACGGACAACATTGTCGTATTTATTTCGTGTGAGTTTGGTTACGTTTTCAAACTCGGTTCAACCGCCTCGAAATGTCACTTATGAATAATCCAACCTCAAATCAACCTACCGAGATCGGATTTCTTAGAACGACGGCTAAGATGCCGTCATTTCATGCATGCATTCATTTCTAGGTTAACTCACTTTATCCACAATATTATTCCTCTTCCATTCTTTCCCACAGCTGTTATACGTCTAATCAATCACCCCTTCTAGTCCACAGTCCACACTGCTCTGTTTCGTATCTCTGTTGATTTATATAAATTAATCATGACAAATCTGCATACGATCCTCTCCAGAGAGATCCAGGGAAGCGACCTAGTTCTCTCTCCATTTAACCCGTTGAGCCCCGGCTAGTTATAATATTTTGTTCACCCCAGTCCCAAGCCATTTTCTCTTTTTTTTTTTTTTTTGCTAAAATGGAAGACAAGGATGAGAAATGAAAAAAAAATAAATAAAAAAATCACCTCGGATTTTTTTTTTGGGGGGGGGGAGCCTCAAAAAAATGTGTTGAGCCAAAATGGAAGAGAATGGTGAGAAATGAAAAAAAAAAAATCACCTCGGTCATTTGGGGGGCGGGGAGGGGGGGTCGAAAGTTCGTCTCCCCCGCATTACCACCCGCCCGGGAGCACTAAGGTAAAAACTGAGTATGGCATTGTACGGCATACATCCTAAGGAGTGTCTCACATAAATCTCAAGCCTCTAGCTCCCATACGACCGGAGTAATGAAGGTTCAAAGTGGCGGTGAACTAAGGGTGTAAAGTATCCCCACTAAGCCCACCACCACCGGCCGCGCGGCTGTCTTGGCCCGCTCACACCTACCGGCCCGGCTCCCACACACACTACGGTACCTCCCCCTCCTATTCTCCCGCCATTACCTACCTTACGAGCCACGTAAATGATTTTAATATGCCGGACGCATGTGTTGCGTCGCTGGGAGTTGGTGATAACAAACTGCCGACGCATCACGTGCGACGCTGGGTCTCAATGGGTTAAGAAGATAAATCGTATGTGGCCCCATGCTCAGGGGATCGTTTCTAGCAACTAAGTAATTATATATAATTGAACTTGAGTTATTCAACCAGGTTCCAAACTTTTATTATAACGACGGCTAAAGATGCCGTTATTCATGCATGTAAACATTCCCTAAGTTATCTCTCTTTTATCCACAAATACTTGCGTAGCAACAGCATGCCCATTTGTAACCTTTTGAGTTGCCCTGTCATTCTCCTCTCCCATACCAACCCAAATTCACAACCTCCCCTAATAAGACGCCATCAGGATGTTTTATTTTGTGCCGAGTAAGTCATTTCTCAAGCTCCCGTAAACAGAGAGTACAAACCTATTCTTGTACCTCCTTTCACTATCCTCTAACCTCACTAACCACCACTACAACCTGGGACAGTAAAGTCAAGCGCGCTAGGCTAGTCCCCCCCTCACTCCCCTTGAAGAGGGTAAGTGCCCCCTTCCTGACTTGCACTTTTTAACAAAATCACGGTTCATTATACCCACGAGCGAGTCTCGTGAGTGAGAGCTAGATTCAATGATCAATCATAACGAAATATATAACCCCCCAATATCCTCAACTAATATAGTAACCCCATTAACTTAAAAAATGCCATACCCCAATGTTCAAGGCCCAGCTGGCACCCAACCCAAGAGGATACCCCCAGCCCTCGGCCGGCGCACTGTCCCCCCTCGCGGAAGTCTGCAGGCATCCTGATGCCCACCAAATTCTTGCCAGAAATCCCGGGTGCCTCTAACCCATACCAACCTCCAAGTTCTAATTTCAGCCTAAAAATCCTATCCTTTCCCGCTCCTAACTAACCCCCAGAGTCCCCCTTAATCCGTCTTAGATTCCTAATAGCATTTCAGCTAGATCAGAGAAGGATACTTGAGTGAAATATTAACGTATACTGCATTCCGCCTAAGCCGGAAGGCACCAAGAAAACTAGAATTCCCCTCCCCAACATCCTCCTCTAGACCCCCTCTAAATAATTTGTCTTAGAGTAAAGATGTCAGAAATGTCAAATCATATTGCGGCCTACATACTAACTTTATACTAGACCTTTTTCATTACCCTCCTAAGTCCAGGGATTAAATTAATTTGATTTCCCCTCCGACATCCCAAATCTAGAACATTCGAAATACCCCCCTGACCCCCCCTATATAAACTTTTCCCGCGCAAAAGCGCATCAGTTGAACAGTAGACAGTCCACGTAACGTATGTGACGCTCTCGTGGATGCTTACAAAATGCTCCACCCTCAGGATATACAGTGATATTCGGTGCCCGCGATCAGAGTGCATCTGTAAGGAAGTGAATCAACCCTTTACGAATATTTTCTTGCAATTGGGAATCCAAGGGCAAGATTATACCCGTGAACAACCGATTTACAACTTGTTGATTAACTCATAAACTTACTGCAAGCCGGCCTCGCCACTACCTTGGGTTTACGAGCAATCATAACTCATAACCAGTCTAGGGTAGGAAGATCTCGTTATGTTAGAAGGGATTACGCGAGTTAGGAGAAAGCTCGATCAGAAGAATTCCTGGGCAATAATTGTCTGTTTACCGAAAGGCGTAAAGCCGCCTGCACGCCCCGAACCTCCCATAACGCCAGAATAGATAAGAAAAGTCGCTTCTCCCGACTGTCTTACGTTAATTCGATCCATTGTTCCTCTGGCCGTGCCGAGGACAGTGTCATTCAAGTCTTTCAGTAGGAGTACCATATCGGCGTGTCATCACCGGCTAGACAAGTTAGCCCAACTGTAAACTTCTCTACACTCCCGGACAACTTGGACGGCCAAGGAGCCGCTGTTAACCCCCGACACACCAGCTCAAGATAACTTGGAAACTATCACAGGCTAATTCTCGAAGTACTAGTGTACGGTACAAATAAGTCCACCAGTGTATATTAATTGCATCTTTGATTTCGAATCAGATTACCTGCGAGTTACTTAACGAGATCCCTAGCCCTTGTGATTGGTGTAACCTATGTATCGTTGAAGTAATGTGATCAGAAGAATAATTCCTGAATGTTGGAAGTGGGAAGCGAAAAGACTCCATCCAAATCCGCGAGCAGTGCTAAGAGATTATAAATGTCCAAAAGTACGCATCTGACTTATCCAATTTGCCATTGTTTCGAATGCACATATAACCAATATTCTACCAGTGTTCTTCGGAGAATAAAGCTGCATTATAAACCATTTTCTCTGATATTATTTATGCACCCTACTCTTTCCATTTGTGTCCTGTGCATGAAGTCCCATAGCCCAGTCCTCCGGAACCCACCTATACCAAGTTAACCCTGCATAAAAACAGGGCATAACATTGGTGGCAGCGGTGGTTCTCGATTCGGCTAAAAGATTTCATTGCAGTTCATTTTTTGAAACAATAGAAGCATAATAACATAGAAAAATGGCAGCCCGTTCTCACATTCCCATTCCGAAATACGATGGGGAGACCTACGAAATAGAAACATACATGGACATTGTGAAGCCCGTGCTAGATTTGGCATATACTACGGATCGAGAGAAAATTGCCGTATTACTTACGCACTTGGGAAAAGCCGTTTTCCTAGTCGCATCACAGGTAACCCCTGAACTTTCGTGGGACGAATTCAGGCCCATAGTTATTGAGGCCATCAAACCCTCATTGGGCATCTTTGTCGCCCACACCCGTATTCAGGATACAAAGTACGAAGGTGATCTGGATGCAACGTTGAACACCATTTCACAACATATCAAATCTTAATTCCAAACCCTACCTAGAATTCAACAGGATCAGCAAATCCTAGTAAACTTAGTATCAGTGTTGCCCTCAGCAGTTAAAGAATATTTCGCGGTGCACGACCCCGTCGGGTTCCAAAAGGATCTAATCACCATCCGACGAATCCTTGAAGTGCAACCCACGAAAACGCCAACAAATTTCCGCCATAAAATGGTATACCACCCACCCACATAGTGCTACGAACCCTAGAGACACCAGCCTCTATCGCCATCCGCAAAACGCCACCTCCAAGCCAGCCTATAACTCCGGAAAACCTCAACCTAGCAGACCACGATTCCAGCCCAACTCCTTACGGCGGATTTATAACCGCAACAAGGCCTACAGCGGCAGCCAAAGTAAGAACCCCACTCTTGTCATTATAAACCCCTATGATTTCCCTGCGTGTAGTCCAAGGTGTGCCCTGCATGAAATTTGCAACTCCGCAAAATCCCGACTAAACCAACCTCGCATTTCGGTAAATGAGGAGTTTGTTGAGGAAGAAAATGTCGATAATTTTGAACAGGAGGATATTGCTCACCTCATGAGCCCTGCAGCTACGGACGACATACTGGAAGATTCAGAAATAGAACACCAGGATTTTTAAATTCTCCTCCGCCCACAATGGCCTCGGCGGAGGACGCCCTCAATGACAGGACTGCCCCTGTTTATCATCTCGTCAGGATTAAGGACATCCCTCTCCGATGATTAATCGACACTGGCGCCGCTAGATCATGCCTGTTCAATTCTTTTTTTGACCAACATCACCGCAGGTTTGGGGCACTGTTGCCCACTAAATCCAAATTAATCAGTGCTGGAGATACTCCCTTGCAACTCCGGGGCGAAACACAACCTCTCAGCGTGACTACCCCTGCTCCCCATGCAAATTGCTACCATTCATTCATAGTCTTTCCATCCGATTGTCAACACTACGACGGATATTTAGGACTTGACCTCCTCCACAAGCTCCAGGCCCAAGTGGATTGCGGCCAACGACTCATCTCGTTCAAGAAAAAAAAGAATTCAAATCATAAACAAAGCCCCCCCCCCCCCCCCGAGTCCACTCGAGAGTCCTGTTGCACCCTGAGTCACAAGACACAAGAGTCACAAGCGGGGTACCCCAGGGATCGGTTTAGCGGGGTACCCCAGGGATCAGTACTAGGACCAATTATCTTTCTAATTTACATCAACGACATAGATGAGGGTCTCACCTGTACAATCTCAAAATTTGCTGACGATACAAAAATTGCAAATAGCGTACTCTCAAAAGAACAAGTTGACGATATACAACACAATCTAGATAAATTGTCATGTTGGGCCCAAATTTGGCAAATGAGTTTCAATGCGGATAAATGTAAAGTACTACATATCGGATACCTAAATGAGAAAGCAAACTATTCGATGAATGGCACTCAGCTTAAGAATGTAAACAGAGAAACCGATCTGGGAGTAACAATATCGAGTAACCTAAAACCGAGTCAACAATGTTCAGAAGTTGTTAAGAAGGCAAACAAAATAATTGGCTTTATAGGCAGGTCATTTGAGCATAAATCCAAAGAAGTTATCCTAACCCTTTACAATTCATTAGTCCGCCCTCTTCTGGAATACTGCGTTCAATCCTGGTGCCCTTATTACCAAAAAGATATAAACAAGCTAGAACGAGTTCAACGTAGAGTTACCAAAATGATACCTAGCCTAAAGAACAAACCATACGAAGAGCGTCTTAGAGAATTAAATCTATTTCCTTTAACCCAGCGCAGATTAAGAGGTGACTTAATTCAAGTGTTCAAAATCATCAAAGGCATCGACAATATGAACTGTAGTAAGTACTACACTATCGACCAATCTAATTACACGCGGGGAAACGGTTGCAAAATTATTGGTAAATCTTTTAACTCACACGAATCTAAGAATTTCTTCTTCAATCGAGTTGTCAACTTGTGGAATGGGCTTCCCCGAAACGTTATAGACTGCATCACCGTTGATTCATATAAACTCCGCCTAGACAAATATCTCGCATCAAACCCGCGACTGACTGCTTTTGTAAATGAATAACTTTATTTTATCCCCCCCTCAGTTACTAACCCCTCTGTCCCCTACTAACTTCCTAATCCTGCCACAGACATTAGTTCCAGGGCAGTAATTCCCTTTCCAATGTTCCCATACCCACTCTAAACCACTGTTTGAACACTTGATCCTCAGTGTTTTGGAGGACAAGCAACCTAGAAGGGTCACTAGATCTGTTGTTGCTTGATTTCCTTTGTACTCCTTTGTACTTTGAATCAGCCTCACACCCCCAGAGCCAAAATAAAGTAACCTCCACAAAACCTCAGCCTTCTCAAACCTCGTCTGGAAATAAAGAAAACCCTTCACCTACCATTCGCCAATTACCCCCTAAGAATAAGAGAAGAAAACAAAATGGTGCCACCCCCAAAAATCCTGCTCACCAGACCTCCATGAACCCTATACACTCAGTCCCTATCCCCCTCCCAACATCGAGAGATATAACCATATATTTATATAATGCCCATTCCCCTAACCCATATTCTGCTACAATTATTCCAGGAAATGTCAAACACCCTTCTTCACATGTTTTGCTGAATACTCCAAATAACAATGACCATCCTGTGCAACCTTCCATGCCTCCGGCTTTGCAGATCACCCCTGATACCTGTCCTATGCAGGCCCTATCCAATGACCAAATGAATGTGCATGTACCATCCAAATCATTCAAGTCCCCGTCCGAAATTCCGTTTTCTATGTTTCCCACTCTTCCGGCCCCAGCCGAAATGTCGCAGGTACCCCTCCCCTCCGCGTTTTCTATGACTAACCAAACACAGAAAACAAACCCCACCCCCGAACCCCTTCTAACATGCACTCCCATTGTGGTCAGCCCCGCCATCATCCAAGATAAATGCAACATTCCCCCTAACCATCAGAAATGGGTTAACCTCCGCCCCATTCCTCAGGACTCCATGATCTTGACACCCACTAACATGTCAATCAATCAAGGCCACTGCCTAATCCAGCCATCAATCATCTCCTCTCAAACCAATACCATATTAATCGCCAACATCTCGAAGGAGGTACTCACTTTACCAAGAGGCCTCATTATCGGGGACCTAGACACTTTTTGATGACCTAGCCATAGGTCACGGCCCCCAGTAGTTTGAAATTACCCTCCATTCCCGAATCCCTTTCATGCCAACAAAAACAACAAATGTATTCCCTCTTAGTAGAGTTTAGCGACGTCTTTGCCCAAACTTCCACCGAAATAGGGAAGACCAACCTTGAACAACACCCCATAAACACCACAGGACCGCCCTTGCGTTAACCCTCCCGCTGGAAGAACCTACTTCAGCGGCAAGAAGAAGAACAACAAGTACAAGACATGTTGGATACAGGCATTGCTACCCAATCCATTAGCCCCTGGTCCTCTCCCGTGGTGCTAGTGAAGAAGAAAGATGGGTCCACTCGATTCTGCGTGGATTATCGCCGATTGAACGATGCAACAATCAAAGACGCCACCCCTCTTTCCCGGATCGACGACTCCCTTGACTCTCTCCACGGCTCAAATGGTTCACCACGTTGGACCTTCAAGCCGGGTATTGGCAAATGCCCATAAAACCAGAAGATCAACAGAAAACGGCATTCTCAACCAGCGGCGGCCACTTGTACGAATTTAATGTCCTACCATTTGGCCTCTGCAACGGCCCTGCCAACTTCTCCCGCCTGATGGAATCAGTCCTCAAAGGGTTGACTTGGGAAACCTGCCTCGCCTACTTGGACGATGTAATTGTCTACTCTGATACCTGGAAGGAACACCTGCGTCGATTGAAGCAAGTACTACAACGTATAAGGGAAGCCGGACTTAAACTCAAACCCTCCAAGTGCGAAATGGTAAGGAACAAGGTTGAATTCTTAGGTCACGTAATATCCGACCAGGGAATAGCCCCTGACCCCAAGAAACTATCTGCCATCCATAACCAACAACCCCCAACCACAGTGAAAGGAGTCCGCTCGTTTCTGGGATTAGCCACCTACTACAGACGTTTCGTCCCACACTTCGCCGAAATAGCCCGCCCACTGCATCAACTCACCCATAAGGACACAGTATTTTCTTGGACACCTGAGAGAAATGCAGCCTTCGAGGAGTTAAAAGAAAAACTAGTACAAGCTCCTACTGTGTCATTTCCCGACTACCAGCAACCTTTTCGTCTCTACACAGATGTATCCTTATACGCCATTGGAGCAGTTCTCGCCCAAGTCCAGGAAGGAAAAGAGCACGTCATTGCCTATGCTAGCTCCACTTTAAATCTAGCTCAAGAAAATTATGCTGCCATCAAACGCGAGTGTCTCGGGGTCATTTGGGCCCTAAACCATTTCCGGTCATTTGTCCTAGGAGCAAAACTGGACAGTATTACCGACCACCAATCTTTGCAATGGCTACGAAAATGCGAGACCAATTCAGCATTACTCATACGATGTAGAGAAACGCTTGAGGAATATGACTTCACGATACACTACCGACCGGGAAAACTCCACACTAATGCTGACGCCCTCTCACGTCTTCCGGTACCAGAAGACCCCCCCACCAACCTAGCCGCCTAACAGCAAACAGAGTTTGTCAATACGTCCGTAGTTCAGGCCCTACACAAACCAGCTGTGTCACTGCTCCAATCCTGGGAAAGGAGAATCAAACCGACTTGGATGCCCAAGCATATATTCTCGAATTTGACACGTTGGGGAGATCAACTCGCCACGGAATCAGGCCACATAGTCCTTGACCCAACAATCGCACAAGAGTACATGATTGCCATTCATGAAGGGAACGGAATTAATCTCGGTCAAAAGAAAATGCTCAAAATCTTCCAAGACCAGTATTGGACACCCAAATCATCCGGAATTGCCAAGCAAGTGACCGGAGCATGCAAACCCTGTGCACTGGGTAAAGACCGATGCCGCACAGCAGGACCCGCTGGCACCATTTCCGCTCAGAAACCCTTCCAGATTTTTATTTTTTTCTATGTGATTGAGGGAGGCAAAAGGCATAACTGCCTATAATAGCGAGTGCCTCCCCCATAGTTGAAAGAGTGACAGGGCCAAAATCAAGGGACGTTCGAGCCAAAATGCCTGGACACACAGAGTTTGAAGCAATTTAAGTCAAAGGAAGAGGAAAATACTGATTCTGGGAGAGAGTTCCAGAGCTCAGCTGTTGAGTAGAAGAGAGTTTGAGAGTAACATTTCACTCTTGGGTTGGAGAGTTGCACAGAGTAGGGGTGGGATTGAGTTGCAAGACGGGTACCACGTGCCCTACGTAAAGGAGGTGGTATACACTGGGAAAGCTCTGAGGAACACTGATTATTATAGTAGCGATAGAATAGCGAGAGAGATTCAACATTGCGGCAGAGAGAGAGAGATTGCAGAGAGTTGGTAAGTGGACGGGAGTTAATGGTACGAAAGGCCTTCCTTTCAACTTTGTCGAGGAGAGCGGTGTGAGAGGAACCTCCCCACACATGTAAACAATACTCAATACAAGGATGCACTATGTCCCTGTACAGAGCAAGAAGCTGTGCAGGGGAAAAGAACCCTCTAAGGCGGTTGAGCACACCCAGCTTCTGGGAGGCTGCCTTAGCAAGACTGGTAATATGGTCCTTCCAACTGAGAGCAGAAGAAAAAGAGACACCAAGAATATTGAGGATGAAGATGAAGGATTGATTTTTGTATTGTTGAAGACTAAGGGATAGTCCGCTGGGAGTTCCTTACGGGTAGATACTTTCCCTTGATGTAATGGGCCCTTTCCCTGCTCGCGGCGGCAACCGTTATATTGTCACTTTTGTTGACATTTACTCCAAATTCCTCATAGCTTGCCCCGCAAAAGATCACACTGCCACCACAGTTGCTACCCTCCTCGCCACAGAAGTTTTTCCCATTTTCAGCTTACCTATTGCTATATTATCAGACAACGCTCCTGAATTCAGTGGTCAAGTTTGGAAAGAATTCACAAAGCAATGCGGACTAAAAATCAAGCACTCCTCCCCTTACTGGCCACACGGCAACGCCGTATGCGAGCGCAGTCACCGTACGATTAACAACCAATTACTTACCCGTATGAGACATTTAAACACCGCCGACCGGCCATCTCAATTAAAAATGATCCAGTGGGCTATGAATACCTGCCCCAAAGAAGACGGAATTTCCCACAATGAACGTGTGTACGGCGTAGCACCCCTCCTACTACCATTTCATCACCAAGCACAACCCTCCACTACGTCCCACCAAATTGACCCTTTGCAACAACTCCAGAACACCCTATGCACCGCCCAAAACTGCCAAGACACAAAGCATGACAATTCCCTTCGCCATTCACGATACCGTAATGGTAGATAAGCTTCCGGTCATCAATAAATTAGGCCCAAGATACGTCGGACCTTATACAGTCACCCAAATTCCAAATGCCTTCCAAACCACCATCAATTATCACGGCGAGACTCGCACCTACCGAAATAGATTCGTTAGAATTTTCAAACCCCTAACTAACGAGGATAATATTTCCCCTACCAACCCTGACTACGAGTTTACAACCCCCTGTACCCACTCGCACCTCTTGTGCAACCCCACCACTCCACCCAACATTCCAACAAAACCCAAACCTCCTGCACCACTTCTCCCTACTTTTTGCCATCACACCCCCCGAACCCCTGCCCCCTTCGCATTGTCACCCGCGGTAACACCCCCCCTTCCGTACCTATTCCTTCCACCTCACACAGCAAGTCACAACCAACAAATATCATACCTCATTAACGCTCTCAACCCACCAACCGTTACCAACTACATCCACGTGTCTCTTCCAAAACCTACCCTACCAAACCGCGTCTAACCAAACGCTTGCGAAAACAAACCCCATCATCACAATCCTCCTCGCCCTCACCTTCTACTTCAACCCGCAAACCCCCACCTCCCCGCCCTTCTCAAAAGAAAGATAGCCCAACCACTTCCATCGAAAAACCTCTAATTTCCTCGCAAACCCCATCTCCCCCTACCTCCACCCCGTCAACAACCAGACTCCTCCAAATCCACATCTCGCAAATCTTCTATTACCGACCCCCCAAACCCCCCAACATCTTAGATCACGATTACACCCTCAGGAATCCGACAACCGGCATCAACAACAACAAATCCAACTCCTCCACAATGACCACCAACTTAACCCCTTTTTCCCTACCAATTCGATTGGCACCCCCCTCAACTGCCCCCTTTCCTTCCACCATCCCTTCCTCCACAAAACACCTACCTCATCAACAACAAATACGCCAACTAACACTCCCCCCAACTCACTTCCTCACTACCCCAACCAAAACCGACCCCAATACAGGACCTCATCCAGTGACTCAAGCCCGGAAATCATGAACCGCCCTCCCATACGAACTGCATCAGGACGTTTAGTCACCCGAAATGTCCGATTTTCTCCTATTCACGAAACTAACACAAGTAAACCCACGACACCTCCGACAATCCACACACCTATACTAAGACTCGCCCCTATTCAACCCTCACCAACCCCGGCCTCACCAACAAAACCACACTCTGTATACCCAACCTCCCCAGACCCACAGAAAACATAACGGTACGCCCGTCTCGCCCTCCCACCATGACAACAAAAACCCAAGGTCAAGGCCCCCCCCACCAACACACTACCTCCCAGTACCCCAGACAGCCTCTAGACTTAAAGGGACACCCTACACTAACCGCAGACCTAACGGTCCGCCCAACTCTCCCTACCAAACTGTAAACAATCCCTCAGGTTTACAGCCCCGGCCACCACCCACCCCACCATCACAACACTCAGCCACCATAATAAGCACAACACCCTTCATAAAGAGAATCAAAATTTCTACTGACTCACGACAAATGGTCCGCATTCAAGCCAATCACGAAGCCATCACAGCCACCATAATAAACACCACCACATCATTCCTTCAAGTTATCATCAATCCCCTGAAGCCCCCGGATGCCCGCTCCATACACTGGTGGGAACTCCTCCATACTCTGCCTATGACACACCACCAAGGAACCTCTCCCTACTTCACCCTTGAGGCTCGGGGACGAACCTAGGACGAAGGGGAGGTAAGTAAAATACCCCCGAAAGAGATGCCCCCCACCAACCTTCCGACCAACAACCCAGTAACAATTCCGCAAGAACCAGCACGAAAGCCGGCCTGGACGAAAGGACCCAACAGCCAGAAGGAGCGGGATGCACCCACAAGATCAAAGGAAGCCGACACGGCCGGAAAGCAAGAGATTCCAAAGGCACGTCGATCAAAAGTGGTATACTCCCAACCTTTCGAATATGCTAGGTTCGTGCGACAGGACCGAGGGACCGACCCCAACATGGCCGGAAAGCAAAAGGCCCCAAAGGCACGTAGACCACAAGTGGTACATTCCCAACCCTTTTAACATCCAAGACACCCACACAACACACCTAACTATAATAAGATACCGTCACCCATGCAGGTATTCAATTCTTAGATAAGCCCAGACCATCCCCAATTTCATTATGCAGGCATGTGCTTAGGTAAGGGTCGTGCCAGACAACATCGTCGTATTTATTTCGCGTGAGTTTGGTTAAGTTTTCAAACTCGGTACAACCGCCTCGAAATGTCACTTATGAATAATCCGACCTCAAATCAACCTACCGAGATCAGATTCCTTAGAACGACGGCTAAGATGCCGTCATTTCATGCATGCATTCATTTCTAGGTTAACTCACTTTATCCACAATATTAGTCCTCTTCCATTCTTTCCCACAGCTGTTATACATCTAATGAATCACCCCTTCTAGTCCACAGTCCGCACTGCTCTGTTTCGTATCTCTGTTTATTTATATAAATTAATCATGACAAATCTGCATACGATCCTCTCCAGAGAGATCCAGGGAAGCGACCTAGTTCTCTCTCAATTTGAGAAGATAAAACGTATGTGGCCCCATGCTCAGGGGATCGTTTCTAGCAACTAAGTAATTATATAATTGAACTTGAGTTATTCAACCAGGTTCCAAACTTTTATTATAATGACGGCTAAAGATGCCGTCATTCATGCATGTAAACATTCCCTAAGTTAACTCTCTTTTATCCACAAATACTTGCGTAGCAACAACATGCCCAGTTGTAACCTTTTGAGTTGCCCTGTCGTTCTCCTCTCCCATACCAACCCAAATTCACAACCTCCCCTAATAAGACGCCATCAGGATGTTTTATTTCGTGCCGAGTAAGTCATTGCTCAAGCTCCCGTAAACAGAGAGTACAAACCTATTTTTGTACCTCCTTTAACTATCCTCTAACCTCACTAACCACCACTACAACCTGGGACAGTAAAGTCAAGCACGCGAGGCTAGTCACCCCCTCACTCCCCTTGAAGAGGGTAAGTTCCCCCTTCCTGACTTGCACTTTTTAACAAAATCACGGTTCATTATACCCACGAGTGTGTCTCGGGAGTGAGAGCTAGATTCAATGATCAATCATAACGAAATATATAACCCCCCAATATCCTCAACTAATATAGTAACCCCATTAATGTAAAAAACGCCATACCCCAATGTTCAAGGCCCAGCTGGCACCCAACCCAAGAGGATACCCCCAGCCCTCGGCCGGCGCACTGTCCCCCCTCGCGGAAGTCTGCAGGCATCCTGATGCCCACCAAATTCTTGCCAGAAATCCCGGGTGCCTCTAACCCATACCAACCTCCAAGTTCTAATTCCAGCCTAAAAATCCTATCCTTTCCCGCTCCTAACTAACCCCCAGAGTCCCCCTTAACCTGTCTTAGATTCCTAATAGCATTTCAGGTAGATCAGAGAAGGATACTAGAGTGAAATATTAACGTATACTGTCTTACCGCCTAAGCCGGAAGGCGCCAAGAAAGCTAGAATTCCCCTCCCCAACATCCTCCTCTAGACCCCCTCTAAATAATTTGTCTTACAGTAAAGACGTCAAAAATGTTGAATCATATTGCGGCCTACATACTAACTTTTTACTAGACCTTTTTCATTACCCTCCTAAGTCCAGGGATTAAATTAATTTGTTTTCCCCTCCGACATCCCAAATCTAGAACATTCGAAATACCCCCCTGACCCCCCCTATATAAACTTTTCCCGCGCAAAAGCGCATCAGTTGAACAGTAGACAGTCCACGTAACGTATGTGACGCTCTCGTGGATGCTTACAAAATGCTCCACCCTCAGGATATACAGTGATATTTGGTTCCCGCGATCAGAGTGCATCTGTGAGGAAGTGAATCAACCCTTTACAAATATTTTCTTGCAATTGGGAATCCAAGGGCAAGATTATACCCGTGAACAACCGATTTACAACTTGTTGATTACCTCATAAACTTATTGCAAGCCGGCCTCACCACTACCTTGTGTTTACGAGCAATCATAACTCATAACAGGTCTAGGGTAGAAAGATCTCATTATGTTAGAAGGGATTACGCGAGTTAGGAGAAAGCTCGATCAGAAGAATTCCTGGGCAACAATTGTCTGTTGACCGAAAGGCGTAAAGCCGCCCGCACGCCCCGAACCTCCCATAACGCCAGAATAGATAAGAAAAGTCGCTTCTCCCGACTGTCTTACGTTAATTCGATCCATTATTCCTCTGGCCGTGCCGAGGACAGTGGCATTCAAGGCTTTCAGTAGGAGTACCATATCGGCGTGTCATCACCGGCTAGACAAGTTAGCCCAACTGTAAACTTCTCTACACTCCCGGACAACTTGGACGGCCAAGGAGCCGCTGTTAACCCCCGACACACCAGCTCAAGATAACTTGGAAACTATCACAGGCTAATTCTCGAAGTACTAGTGTACGGTACAAATAAGTCCACCAGTGTATATTAATTGCATCTTTGATTTCGAATCAGATTACCTGCGAGTTAATTAACGAGATCCCTAGCCCTTGTGATTGGTGTAACCTATATATCGTTGAAGTAATGTGATCAGAAGAATAATTCCTGAACGTTGGAAGTGGGAAGCGAAAAGACTCCATCCAAATCCGCGAGCAGTGCTAAGAGATTATAAAAGTCCAAAAGTACACATCTGACTTATCCAATTTGCCATTGTTTCGAATGCACATATAACCAATATTCTACCACTGTTCTTCGAAGAATAAAGCTGCATTATAAACCATTTTCTCTGATATTATTTATGCCCCCTACTGTTTCGATTTGTATCCTGTGCATGAAGTCCCATAGCCCAGTCCTGCGGAACCCACCTATACCAAGTTAATCCTGCATAAAAACAGAGCATAACACCACACATGAACAACTAATTTCACCAGAAAAACCGAAAAAAAAAACACGTTTAGAAGTTATAACGCCCCCACCAGCCTGTTAATATTAATAGAGAACTTTAAAGCAATGTAATAAGAGTCTAGGGATTTTAATCAACTAACTGGAGGTTACGCCATAAGATTAAAGTGAGTTTTATGAGTTAACACTTAATTGGCGGGCTAGGCGGTATTTTACACCGAGCCGCCCAGAGGGCACAATCCCGAAATATTCGCTCACTTTCACTCGCCCTAGCGCCGTTACTATGGCTCCAATCGGAACGAAACAGATCGGAGACAGAGGGTATTGGTGAATGGAATAGGCTCGGGGTGGAGGGAAATTACAAGTGGGGTACCTCAGGGATCTGTGTTGGGACCATTGCTGTTCGTTATATTTATCAACGACTTGCCTGAAGTTATAACTAATGGAAGTGAGGTATACCTGTATGCGGATGACACTAAACTGTATAGAAGAGTGAGGAGTAAGGAAGATATGGGTTTGCTTCAAGGAGATGTGGAGGGCATGAAGGGATGGTCTGAGCATTGGTTAATGCCTTTTCATCCAAAAAAATGCAAGTACATGCGGATTGGGACCAGCAAGATAGACAAGGTAGGATACAGTATGTATGAAGCGATGGAGGAAGTGAGTGCAGAAAAGGATATAGGAGTAGTGATAGATAATAAGTTAAATTTCTCAGAACATTTAGCGGAAAAGATAAACAAAGCCAATAGAATTGTAGGGCTGATAAGGAGGACATTTGTGTCACTTGACGAAGAAATCTTCAGGAATCTATATACAGCGCTGGTTAGGCCACACCTGGAATATGCAAACCAGGTGTGGGCTCCATATATGGTAAAGGATATAGAAGCAGTGGAGAAAGTGCAGAGAAGAGCTAGCAAGCTGGTACCAACGTTGAAGAACGCGGGCTATGAGCAGAGGTTGAGGACACTGGGACTTCCGACACTGGCATATAGGAGAAAGAGAGGGGATATGATAGAGACTTTTAAGATAGTGTCAGGAAAGTACGATGAGGATGTGTGTGAAGGTATCTTCTTGATGCGGGAGGGAACAAGAACGAGAGGACACTCTAAGAAAATTTACAAAGAAAGAAATAGGCTTGAGAAGGCGAAGAACTCATTTTGTGATAGAGTGGTAAATGAGTGGAACGCACTGCCCCAGTATGTAGTCGATTCCGAATCAATAAGGGAGTTTGAAAGTAATCTTGATAAAGCATGGGGAAGACAAGATTTGAAGTTTGATTATAAAACAAAAATACAGAATAGTAAAAATGTTGCGTCTGCTACCGCCGCCGCCAACACCGTGAACGACCGCAGCAGTGCAAGCACTGGTACTGAGCTGGATACACAGGCATAGTTTGCCTTTTTCCAGAGGATCTACTGTAAGAAACTGTAAGAAACTGTAAGAAACCATCATTTTTGGAACAAGGAACTCTCCGTCTTCCCATAGAAGTCTATTCTGAATGAAGTGAGCGAGTGTGGAGGGTGGGAGGAGGTGAGGAAGAGAGGCTACTCTTTGGTCTATTTCCCGGGCGCTTTCGGATGCGTTCGCTTTGTCCTGACTTCGGCCTCACACGCGTCTATTATTCCTTAAGTAAGCACTCTTATTTTCTCTTGTTTCTCCTTATTTCTGTATTCTCTGTATTCTCTCTCTCTCTCTCTCTCTCTCTCTCTCTCTCACTCCTCTTGTCTGTCTGTCTGACTCTCTCTCTCTCTCTCTCTGGCTAGCTCGCTTTCTCTCTCTCTCCCCCTTTCTCCTTCGTACGCCCTCCGTCTCACTCTCTCTCCCTTCCTCCCTTTCTCTCTTCTCTAATTTCTCTCTTTCGTATATGTAATTCTCATTATTCTTTTCTCTAATCCCTCTTTCTTTATTTGCTTGTAATATTTCTGTATTATTATATCTTTTTCACTCTTTCTTCAGTTCAGTTTCTGTATTCTCTTTCATTTATCATCATTCTCTATATTTCATTCCTTACAATCTACCGTACATTGTTATATATACGCCTATCAAATGATTGCAATCAATACACAGTATATATATATATATATATATATATATATATACTGTATATTGGTGTATATTGATATCAATCATTTGATAGGCGTATATATCACCATGTACGGTATATTTCTTTCCTTACAATGTACCGTACATGGAGATATGTACGCCTATCAAATGATTGATATCAATATACGGTATATATTTATATATATATATATATATATATACTGTATATAGGTGTATATTGATATCAATAATTTGATAGGCGTATATATCACCATGTACGATATATTTCTTTCCTTACGAAGGTGACCTTGACATTGCTAGGACTCCTCTCTCTTTGCGTAAGGAAAGAAATCTACCGTACATGATGATATATACGCCTATCAAATTATTGATATCAATATATATATATACTGTATATTGGTGTATATTGATTTCAATCATTTGATAGGCGTATATATCACGGTATACGGTAGATTTCTGTCCTTACAATGTACCGTACATGGTAATATGTACGCCTATCAAATGATTGATATCAATATACGGTATATATATATATATATATTTTTTTTTTTTTTTTTTTTTTTTTTTTCTATATTCCAACTTACTTCCTCTCGGGCATAGGCTGAGAGCCTTAACATTCACCGCTTTACAATGAACAGTGAAGCCCGTGAGGTCTTGTTCCAGTATAGGGAGTGGGACATGTGAAGCACGTAGAGTACAACGAGCACCTGCCATCTTGCCTTCACATGAGGCACGGTGCTCACTCATGGCCCGAAACGACCCCATCTCTGAAGCCACCTCGTTCCCGTGCTTCACTGTCTCATCCCCTACACTCAGACTCACACTTACACACACACAACGCCACCTGTTGAGCAGATAACTCACCAGGCATTGCACCCCTATAGCATATTTTGAATATGGGAATATTCATACAGTGCTATTTAATCAGGGAACAATGAGGGTATTTTATTGACGTTTCGGTGGGCTTGTGGTAATGCACTGATACCAGGTACAGCACAAATTCCATCCCAATAATATCTTCCCATTGATACATCGGGATTTGAACCCGGGACCTTTGGATTACCAGGCCAGTGGCAAGACCACTCCACCACATATATATATATATATATATATATATATATATATATATATATATATATATATATACTGTATCTTGGTGTATATTGATATCAATAATTTGATAGGCGTATATATCACCATGTACGGTATATTTCTTTCCTTACGAAGGTGACCTTGACATTGCTAGGACTCCTCTCTCTTTGCGTAAGGAAGAAATCTACCGTACATGATGATATATACGCCTATCAAATGATTGATATCAATATATATATACTGTATATTGGTGTATATTGATTTCAATCATTTGATAGGCGTATATATCACGGTATACGGTAGATTTCTGTCCTTACAATGTACCGTACATGGTGATATGTACGCCTATCGAATGATTGATATCAATATACGGTATATATATATATATATATATATATATATATATAGGCGTGCATTTTCACTCTCTCTCTCTGTTTCGCTTGCTTTGCAGGAATTTTTGTTTTGTTTTATAAATAATATTATTTCAACACATTTCCAAATCACCCTATGGGGTAGTGTTGACGACTCATTTTTGTTTTTGTGGTGTTCCCAGGAGGTGTAATCCACATTTCATTGAGGTAGAAAAGGCAGTTATATGATTGAGGTAGATAAAAGGCAGTTATATGATTTAGGTAGACAAATGACATGGATGTATGAGGTGGACCAAGAAGCAGATGGATGGATGAAATTCGAAACTTATGGATGTAATGGGTGATGTTGCTGATGATGATGAATGCACTTGTGTTTGGGTAGTGTGCTATTCCACCATATGAATGATTGAATGACATGAATTCATGAGGTAGTTTGAAATAGATGAATGAATGATTGAATGAAGTTATGAATGATTGGCAAGAGGTCTAGAGGAGGAGGAGGTCTAGAAGTGTTCCAGTGTGTGGTACTCGGTGTAACAAGGAGAAGCGCATAGTCCCACATTACAATGACTACACATGAACGTGGTTTCCCTCCTGATTTGGTTCCTCCTTGTTGTGTGTCTGCAGACGTGGCACTGCTTCAGTCCGTGCTTCCGGTTGGCTGTGATTTGTGATGCTGAGTGGGGGCAAAACACAAGCATGTGGGTCGAGAGGTAGTCCCGGCTCTCAGGGCGGTCAGGCAGATTTACGATCGGCCTCGGAGGTGGTAGCATACGTGTGGTTCCGTGCTTCCTGAGGATGGAGTCGATGATTTCCTTCTCGAACAGCCTTACAGAGCTCTTCCTTCCTGTTCGCGTCATCCACAGGTTGTACGCGTTCAGGATAGTGACATCAAGAAGATGGAGTACCACCTTCTTATACCACTTACACGTCTTCCTGAGGCAGTCAACAGCAGTGATTTGCATGTCACTCTTATCCACCAACCGCATGCTTATGTTGTAGTCCATAACAAGGTCAGGTTTGGAGATAGCTACTAGATGCTTCTCGCGGGTGACAGGGTCCATGTGGTATCTCTTCTTCCCGCTCTCTCGCATTGTGGACTTGTGGAAGGTGGAGAGGACATTGACTGGCTTTGTGTCATGCCAACAAATAGCCAGTATACTGTCACTGCTGCTCTTCTTCCGGAAGATGTCTCCTTTCCGTGTAACATGAAACTTGGGCCAGTGTTTCCTGTTTGCCCTGACAGTTCCACAGCTTCCCGTGCTCCTTGCAAGGAGATACCTGGCAATGAGAGGAGAGGTGTAGAAATTGTCGGTGTACAAGATACGGTTGGCATCCAGATACGTCTCCATCAGTGTCTTCACAACCGCCCCTGAAAGACCCAGAGGGTCGTTTGGAATGTCCACATCAGTAGCGGTGTAGATGATGAGGTCCAGCACGTATCCTGTCTCGCAGTCACACAGTACAAAGAACTTGATCCCGAAGCGGTGACGCTTCGACGGAATGTACTGCCGGAAAGAGAGACGTCCACGGAAGAGGATCAAGGACTCATCGATCACGACATTCTGAAAAGGTTTGAAAAACCGGCGATACCTGTTCAGGAGAGAGTTCAGGAATGGCAGGATTTTCCAAAGCTTGTCAGCTCTGTGTGCCGCATTGTTGTCGACAAAGTGCAAGCACTTGAGAATTTGTCGGTATTGGTCCCTGGGCATGTACATGTTGAAGACTGGCGTTGATCTAATGTCATGCATCAGCCAATAATCCAGCATGTTGTGCTTTCTCATGTGGGGCATTAGCATGGTGAGGGCCAAAAACACGAGGAGCTCAGGGATATCGATGGGCGTCCATCTCCTCATGTGGGGCGAGGCCATGTCTTCGAAGTGCTGCCTTGCATATAGGTTTGTCTCCCTTACCATGTCCCCGAGCAATTCATCGTAGAAGAATGCTCGGAAGTAGTCGTAAGGGGTATCATACTCTGTGCAGGGAAAGCCAGGCTGGATGCCATTTGTTCCCTTATCAAAATTGGGTGGAACCCCAGGCATATCCCGAGGCTCGCAGTGCTCCCACTGAAAGAGAGGTGGCTCGTCCGGCCTCCTGCCCCTCCCGACCACTCGTGGGGCACCTCCTGGGGCACCTCCCGGGGCACCTCCTGGGCCACCTCCCGGGGCACCTCCCGGGGCACCTCCTGGGGCACCTCCTGGGGCACCTCCCGGGGCAACTCCCGGGGCACCTCCCCAAGCACCTCCCCGAGCACGTCCCCGAGCACCTCTTTCGGCCCTTCCTCGGGCCCTTCCTCGGGCCCTTCCCCGGGCACCTTGCTGTGGCTCTCCCTGTTGTGGCGGTCCCTGCTGTGGCTGTGGCTGTGCCTGCTGTGGCTGTGCCTGCCCGCCATTAGAGTCGCTTGCTGGCGTGGGGGATATCCTGGCTTCAGGCGAATCGGGAGAGCTTGAGCCGGTGCCGGTATCACTCTCAGACATCGTCAGCCGACGCCTGGTCCTCCTGATCCTCCTCATCCGCTGCAGCCCGGGTGGCGTTGACAACCTGGGAGGAGCATCAACAGCTGGTGTTGACGTCGCTGGTCCTGGTTGTCCATGGGCGGGGGTTAGTGGTAGCTGCACTACCCCCGAGATGTTCGCTAGCTGAACGGGCATCACTGGAGGCTCTGACGAGGCTCGCTGCCTGGATGTGGATGGGCCTGGCTGTGGGGATAACGATCTTCGTCGTTTGGCCAGTCTTCTGTTGCCTATGAAAATTGTGGGAATGGTATTTCGTATGAGGGATGTGCAGACTCAAACTTGACAACTAAGACATGATTGATTTGAGAGAGAGAGAGAGAGAGAGAGAAAGGAAGAGTCCTAGCAATTTCAAGGTCACCTGCGTAAGGAAAGAAAATATGTACCGTATACCGTGATATATACGCCTATAAAATTATTGCAAGCAATATACACCAATATACAGTATATATATATATATATATATATATACCGTTTATTGATATCATCATTTGATAGGCGTACATATCACCATGTACAGAACATTGTAAGTAAAGAAATGTACCGTAATTATGGTGATATGTACGCCTATCAAATGATTGATATCAATATACGGTATATATATATATATATATATATATATATATATATATATATATATATATATATACATATATATATATATATATATACTGTATATTGCTTGCAATCATTTGATAGGCGTATATATAACGTGTACGGTACATTTCTTTCCTTAAGAAAAGAGAGAGAAGAGTCCTAGCAATTTCAAGGTCACCTTCGTAAGGAAAGAAATGTACCGTATACCGTGATATATACCCCTATCAAATGATTACAAGCAACATGGAGTCACACGAATAAATGAATAAATACATGAATAAATGAAGGGAGAGAAAGAAAATGCTACTTGGTGGTAGTGCCCGGGGCTAATTGTCAAAAGGGTATCCTGGGGATTGACCTGGTAAACAGTGAGTCACACAAACAGAGATGGGAAGAAGGAAAGAAAGAGAGAGAGAGAGAGAGAGAGAGAGAGAGAGAGAGAGAGAGAGAGAGAGAGAGAGAGAAAGTAAATTTCTCCAAAATATCATATATGGA
Organism: Paralithodes platypus; assembly: GCA_032716605.1. NCBI lineage: Eukaryota > Metazoa > Arthropoda > Malacostraca > Decapoda > Lithodidae > Paralithodes > Paralithodes platypus. The sequence goes on along the minus strand of CM064501.1, from coordinate 21,077,254 downwards.
ACAATAAATATACGGTATATATATATATATATATATATATATATATATATATATATATATAAATTTATATACCGTTTATTGATATCATCATTTGATAGGCGTACATATTACCATGTACGGTACATTGTAAGTAAAGACATCTACCGTACATGATGATATATACGCCTATCAAATGATTGATATCAATATATATATACTGTATATTGGTGTATATTGATTTCAATCATTTGATAGGCGTATATATATCACGGTATACGATAGATTTCTGTCCTTACAATGTACCGTACATGGTGATATGTACGCCTATCAAATGATTGATATCAATATATGGTATATATATATATATATATTTATATATATATATATATATATATATATATATATATATATATATATATATATATATATATACTGTATATTGCTTGCAATCATTGGATAGGCGTATATATAACGTGTACGGTACATTTCTTTCCTTACGAAAAGAGAGAGAAGAGTCCTAGCAATTTCAAGGTCACCTTCGTAAGGAGAGAAATGTACCGTATACCGTGATATATACGCCTATCAAATGATTGCAAGCAACATGGAGTCACGCGAAGAAATGAATAAATAAATGAAGGGAGAGAAAGAAAATCCTACTTGGTGGTACTGCCCGGGGGTATGTGATAAAAGGGTTATTTGAGGAGTGGCCTACAGTAATCAGTAAGTCACACAAACAAAGATGGGAAGAACGAAAGAGACAGAGAGAGAGAAAGAGAGAGAGAAAGTAAATTTCTCCAAAATATCATATATGGAACAATAAATATACGGTATATATATATATATATATATATATATATATACCGTATATTGATATCATCATCTGATAGGCATATATATCACGGTGTAGGGTTGATTTCATACTATGAAATCAACCCTACACCGTGATATACGCCTATAAAATGAATGAAAACTCGCAAACAATAAATAATAATATCATTGCCATCATTTGATAGGCGTATATATCACGGTGTAGGGTTGATTTCATACTATGAAATCAACCCTACACCGTGATATACGCCTATCAAATGAATGAAAACTCGCAAACAATAAATAATAATATCATTGCCATCATTTGATAGGCGTATATATTACGGTGTAGGGTTAATTTCATACTATGAAATCAACCCTACACTGTGATATACGCCTATCAAATGAATGAAAACTCGCAAACAATAAATAATAATATCATTGCCATCATTTGATAGGCGTATATATTACGGTGTAGGGTTGATTTCATACTATGAAATCAACCCTACACCGTGATATACGCCCTATCAAATGAATGAAAACTCGCAAACAATAAATAATAATATCATTGCCATCATTTGATAGGCGTATATATCACGGTGTAGGGTTGATTTCATACTATGAAATCAACCCTACACCGTGATATACGCCTATCAAATGAATGAAAACTCGCAAATAAATAAATAATAATATAATTGCCATCATTTGATAGGCGTATATATCACGGTCTAGGGTTGATTTCATACTATGAAATCAACCCTACACCGTGATATACGCCTATCAAACGAATGAAAACTCGCAAACAATAAATAATAATATCATTGCCATCATTTGATAGGCGTATATATCACGGTGTAGGGTTGATTTCATACTATGAAATCAACCCTACACTGTGATATACGCCTATCAAATGAATGGAAACGTAATATATGAAGACCAACACCACAATCTTCAATCGCTTGCAATCAAACTTGCAAGCAATTTCAGACACATGCGTAAGGAATGTATTCTACTGTACACCGATATATATATATTATATATGCCTATAAAATGAATGGAAACGTAATATAGGAAGACCAACACCACAATCTTCAATCGCTTGCAATCAAACTTGCAAGCAATATCAGTCACATACGTAAGGAATGTATTATACTGTACACCGATATATATGTATTATATACGCCTATAAAATGAATGGAAACGTAATATAGGAAGACCAACACCACAATCTTCGTTGCTTGTATTCCCGTAACAAATGTACCGTATACGCTGACATAGGCCTAGGCCTGTACGCCAATAATAAAATTATTGCAATCGCTTGCAATCACACTTGCAAGCAATTTCAAAGTCTCATGCAGATAGCCTATACTGTATATCCCATATGTATAGAAAGACCAACACAACAATCTTCGTTGCTATAGGAAGACCAACAACACAATCTTCGTTGCTTGTATTCCCGTAAGAAATGTACCCACATTACGCCAATAATAAAATTATTGTAGGCTACATCAATCTCTATCAATCTCTCAAATAATACAAATGTACATTGTACTTACCAACACCCACACCAGTGTGTTCGCCAAGCTCCTCGTCATCATCTTCACCATTTTCGCCCCGCAAGTTATGGCGTCTGTGAAAACCGATGACAGGTTTATCTTCCAGTTCTTCTTCCTCCTCACTTCCCCCACTCTCACCAAGCCTTCCATGGTTTCATTCAACGATATTCTAGATACCGCTGAAGAGTTCATCAGCAGAACTAACTCCTCGGCTGAGAGCGGGGCCCTACGGCTTGGCTGGCGCGACGTACTAGGGACGGGCACCGAATCGAACAAAGGCAAATCTTGTCTCTCCATTGTGGCGGCTAGAGCGGTACTGAGCCAAGCTCACGCGGTGGGGATGTGGGGGTGGGACCTAGTAGTACACTGCCTGACCGCTAGATTTTGCTTGCCACTTAAATTAGGGCGGGAAATAGCAACTCGACCTATGTTGAGCGCCGCCACATAGTCCAAATTTATTTCACTCGACTTATGTTGCGCGCCGCCAGTTAAGGGTTAATAAGAAAGTTATTATAAGGCAATCAGGATGGAAGTTATTAAGATAAGTTAAGGTAATAATAAGTTAATAAGAGAATAATGAGATTTATTAATAAGGTAATAATACAAATAAGGAATTATGAAACAATTAAGTTAGTTTAAATAGTATATTCTTAGGATTAATGATACATATAAACAAATAATTAATATGTAGGAGATTCCTATATCCCCACTGCACACAAAAACATTATCAATGTTAATTCAACCCCAATCAACCCCAATTTAAAAACAGGGAACAAACAAACTTACCCATTGGTATGGTTAATTTAGATAAGTGGACTGTATATTATTGATAATGAAGAAGTTTTAACCATATAGAATATTTACCCTTTGATGAACTCAGCTGGTGATTGGAGGATGGCGGAAAATAGGCTAGATGACTTGAAGTGGTTAGTAAGGTTAACAGCGTATAAAAAGAGGCTACAATAGGCTAGGATAGGCTAGATATTTACGTTAAGTTTGTGCTAACTAACAAAGATGATGATGTAGTGACTATATGGAATATAAGATGAAAGTGAAGCGAAAACACCTGGTGAAGTAACTATAGGAAGAAAGCTTAGCGTGTGTAGCTGGGACGGAGGTTGGTTGGAGAGTGAGCGAGCGCGTTATGTTTGTCTCTGTCGTGACATATCGCGCACGCGCATAACAGATGGAAAATGTATCCCATCTTTTTTACAATGAGATACTTATGAACAATCTTGAATACAAATATATATATATATATATGGGAATTATAATCCTACAATACTTTCCCATATACAACTATAGAATAATATATTCTACCTAATCATGGAACGTTCGACCACGGTAATGGAAGCGTTCCACTTAAGACAACGGAACGATACGTAACGCTACATCAACCCAGATTACGTAACATCAAGATTGTTCATACTAGTTTGAGTACACTAAGTATGGACATATTCCCACCAACAGAAAATATACAAAATTTACATGATTAGATTTGCCCGGAGGCAATCTTATCCCGCCATGCTTGGGAGGATATCTGGGCTGCCTGTCGACGTGGGCGTCCGCCGGACGCGTCAACAGGCTGCGCCGAAGTTGAAGCCAGAGAGGGGACATCAATGGATAACTGATCCGAGGAGGTGTCCTTGCGATCGAGGTCACCCTCAAAAGGATATAGTCGTACTGTTGGCCGTGTTATTACTCCAGTCCTGGTGCGAACCTTCGCTACCCGAACCTCACCATCACGACCTGGTAACAACTCCTCTATCCGACCCAATTTCCAAAATGCGCGCGGGCCCTCTTCATGGATGGTTACCACGTCCCCTACCCTAGGCCAATGACCTTTTAATGGTGTTAGTTTATTTTGTTGCGCTTCCCTTAAAGTCACCAGATATTCTGTTGACCAGCGATGCCAAATATCTCGCGATAATTTACGAATATATTTGTAGCGTGCCGATATCACGTCCTTACTTATGTTGTCTGGATCTTCCATAGTATCCTCGTCATGCTCTTCAGGAAGATCCCACAGTCTGTATCCACGTACCAGTACTGAGGGTGTGATTGGGGTAAGGTCTTCCAAATCACCAGAAGCATAGTATAGAGGGCGATCATTTACGGTGGCTTCAATCTCCAAGAGTATGGTGTTGAGTTCCTCAATCGAGATGAGAGCTATACCCAATACCTTCTTCAGACCCGCCTTCACGATGCCTATGGCTCTCTCCCATATGGCGCCAAACCAATTCGCTCTGGCGGGAATGAAACGCCATTCGCATTTTACATCCGCTAGGCAGGTCTGAATCTTAGGATTGTTGCTCACTTCTTTGAGATAATATTATGTAGATGCCCTATGAAAGTCTTTGCATTGTCACTCAGCATGATACGTGGGTATCCCTGTCTACTGCAGAATCTTCGGAAGGCATGTAGGAAGCTATCACAAGTGAGGTTGGTGACCAGTTCCAGGTGAATTGACCTGGTAACAGCACAGGTGAAAAGTATCATATACACCTTAAGATTGGGTGAATCTTTCACAGGGATTGCTCCACTGTAGTCAACCCCGGTAACTTTGTAAGGGTCACCTGGGGTGGTTCGCAGGTTTGGTAAGGGAGGAATTCCGACGGGATCATAATGTGTTCCCTGTACTCTTCTATACTTTAAGCATTTGCGTAGGACTTTCTTGACCACCTGCCTAATTCTAGGCACCCACCATCGTTGTCTTACATAGGTGACGATATGACCAACCCCATAATGACAACAGAGTCGGTGACACCTATCGATGATAAGATGGGTGAAGGGATGATTGGATGCTTACTTGCCTCAGAGAGGGCTGCCAATCGTAATCTGCCTCCGCAATGTATCAAGTCCCCCTTCAAGTGTAAGCCCAACTGGTTGATCAGGTTATTCCTAGACTTTGTTCCCTTAACCAGTAATTTATATTCCTGCATATATATTTCTTGTTGACAGAGCTTATGTAATAATTTATCTGCAATTCTGATCTTCACATTGAGGTATGCACTACCTGTGGGCGGTGTGCCTTTTGTTTTTGCTTTTACATTTTCTACAAATCGTATCACCCATGCTGTAACACGTTGTAACTTCTCATAGCTGCTGAATCTATCCCAGTCCCATAACCGTGTGTCTTCGTCAGGCACCGAATCAATTACCAGTGCCACAATAGCAGTGTGTTGCTCGCTCAAATCTATATTCTCTGGCCATTCGTTGGGATCATTAAGCCAGCATGGGCCATTCTACCACAACGCAGAAGATTTGAGAAATTTAGCAGAGACACCACGAGTAATGCAGTTACTTGGATTCTCTTTGGTAGACACATACCGGAACTGTGCGGTTGGGAGCAGGGTACAAATTTCGTCGACACGGTTGGTGACGTACACTGGTAGCTTCTTTCGGCTATGTAACCAGTAGAGTGTAATTTGGCTGTCACTCCATATAACTGTCTCCGAGATATTTAGCAAATTTTTAAAAGTTTCCTCTACAAAGAGAACGAGTCTAGCAGCCAACAGAACTTCAGTTAGCTCTAATTTTGGGATGGAAAGGGATTTGATCGGGGCGACTTTCACCTTCGCCATGACTAGACGGCTGCCACTTGTGTCAACAAAGTATATGGCAGTGACGTACGCGACCTTGCTAGCGTCTGAGAAGGCATGAATGGAAACAGGATGGTCCATGACAACTCTCCGAGGAAAATTAAAACCCTTACAGAGACGAAGATCCAAAATAATGTCTTCCCACTCCTGAACCAGATCGCCAGTCAAAACCTCATCCCAACCTAATTTTATCCTCCATAATTGCTGAAGGAATAATCTTGATTTGATCGACACCGGTAGAACTATCCCCAAGGGGTCAAAAAGTTTAGCCGTCATACTCAAGCAAATCCGTTTTGTAATCTGCAAATAATGTGCGCACTGAACGCCGAATGAGAGGGTATCGGTGTCCGTTTCCCAACACAACCCTAGCACTCTAACATGTTCCTGCTGTACAGCCGCCACACCATCCCATTGCAGTACAGTCCGCAAAACAGAATTATTTGTCGCCCATTCACGCAAATGTAGATGGGCATCATTCATAATTTCTCGGACTACACCATAGGTATCAATCAGGAAATCTTCTTAATTTCCTGTACCCAGTAAATTGTCGATGTATAGCCCTGACCGAATCTCATGAATAACCTGCGGATCTGCACTGACATTCGACAAATGTTTTAAAATGGTGGCGTTTAAAAGAAATTGGGAACACGTCGCGCCAAATAAAACTGCCCGGAACCGGTAACAAATTAGGTAACCGGTAACAAATTGGCCTTGGATATTTAGGCCACATAAACCGCGTATAGTCCTGGTCGTCTTCATGGAGTCTTAACATCAGAAATGCCTTCTCAATATCAGACACCCAGGCATATTTACCGAGTCTAAACCGGAGCAAAACCTGCGCCAAGTCTGGTACCAGTGAAGGTCCAGTGTACAGGCAGTCATTAAGACTAGGCTGACGATCACTCATCCTGGCGGAACAGTCGAAGAAGATACGCACTGGCGTAGTTTTGCTCTCCTTGACTACACCATGATGAACCAAGTAATGTCCGGTATCTCATGTATCAAAAGGCACCTCTTCTATAAAACCCTGGGACACCTGTTCCTTTATGACTTTTGAGTATTCCTCGCAAAAGTCAGGCTCATTGATGAATCTTTTCTGAAGACCCCGAAGACGGCCTATGGCCAAACCCTTGTTAGTTGGCAGCTGATCCTTGGAATTGTTCCAGGGCAGTCTCACTTTATACTGTTGGCTGTCGGGATCGTAGGTAACGGTATCCTCATACGATGATAGTGCTTGACACTCAACCTGTGATTATTCCTTAGGGGTTATCCCGATGTGATCTAATTCCCACAAAACATTTAAGTCATTTTTGCATGGTGGAATATTACCAGTGGACATGTATTCGTCCATTGGGGTTACTGCTACTTTTAATACAGTAATTACTTCTGTGCTGGAGCTGGTAGGTTGTGCCACATATGAACCACTTATAGCGTACCCGTACTTGGTAGGAAGCAGAATTAGGCTACCTGACCTTTTATACCCAGGTCGCACTATCTTGTAGTAGTGATCCGCACCGATAAGCAGCTCCAGCTGATCTGTGTCCGTTGCGTGAGGATCGGTTAATTTTATGCCTTTACTTTGTAAACTAACCAGTTTAGACTTTACGTTAAGTTCACCTTTATGTTCTGGCAATTCATCAACCACTATTGCATCTAGATGATGAAATTTACCTCTGTGTTTGTATTGTAGTGCCACAACATTATATTCCCTAGCGGCTTGTTTTCCGGTAAATCCGTGAAGACATAACTCCTCAGTTCCTTTAGAAATGTAGGAAAGGGAGGATAGAACAGAAGACTTCACAAAGGTCCTCTGAGAACATTGGTCAAGTAGCGATCTGATTTTAACACAATTATTATCCTTACCCTTTACCGGCAGCTGTACGGTGGGCAAGATTACTCTATTTTTACCTGTGGCAACAGACATTGTAGTTGAAGTAGCAGCAGTATGCTCTCTCTTGGTGTTATCCTCCGCTGGTCTACTTTCCTTCCCTTGTTTTTGTGTACACAGGGAATGAAAGTGTTTGCCCTTACAAAACTTGCAGCTTCTTATGTTAGGATTAGTACAACCCGAATGGCCATGCTCCTTTGACAAGCACCTAGTGCAGAGACGCAGTTGACTGGCTCTTTTAACTTTAAGACTTTTATACTTCATACATTTGTACCATAAATGATTGGTGCCACTACACAGAACACAGTTGAATTTCCTGTACTCACTCTGGGCGGTAAATGTTGCCATAGCCATGGGTGTACCCCCTACTCTGTCTTGACCCGCCATATTGTACACTTCAGCCTGGAGGCAATGAGTGAATTTCTTATAATCCAGGCTCGAGTCTCCCATTTCCCGTTTTATGGTTTCTTTTATTGGTGATGGTAATTTATTGACAAGAGTCACCACACAAAATTCCTCCAAACAAATACCATGGCTAATGATTGACCTCATCACACTCTCTGTATTGGCATAGAAGTCCTTCAGGTCAGCTGTTTGGTGTTTGGGTGACACTAATTGATTGAATTTAGTAACATAAGCTGCCTTGATTCGATCTGGATGCCCATATGTCTCTTGCAGGAGCTCAATTGCTGGGGCATAGCTTGCACCTTCGATAATGAATACTTTGACTAGCTTATGTGTATCACCCAGAAGCTGACCCTTTAGATAGGTGAAGCATTGTATATCTGTGAGGTCGGGATTGTCATGGATGGTACACTTGAACATCACCCAAAATCCCGACCACAATGTGGCATCACCCTCAAATTTTTGAAGAGTAAGATGTGGTAATTTGACTGTGGACTTCTTTGGCTCTTTCTTGACCTCCTTCTTAACCTCTGGAATCAAGATCCCCTTCAGTGTGGCAACGATTACTTGTATGCCCTCCATATATAAGGTATCCTCTCTTATCACCTCGATATACTTGGCGTCCGTCTCGTAAGTGTCGGCCAGGTCCTCCTGTGTGACCTCATACTTGTCAAGTTGCTTTTGAATACTGAGTAACCTGGCCTCCACCTCCACTCTAGACGCTGAATCAAGGAATTCGTCGATGTCAGAGGTCAAGACCGTCAAAGAGCCCTTAAGCCCAGCCCGACGCTTTTGTAAACTTTTAGCCATGATTATACGGGAAGGAAATCTATTGACGTTAAATCAAACTATCAATGCCAGACCGAATAAGTTGCGGACAACAATACAGTACTCCGGGAAATCAAATTAAATCGCGAGCCGAAAATAAAACACCCTCACGAAATGCGGAATAAGAATTGTGCGCAATGTAGACTAGCAATCTGGAGCTTTTCAATTTAACTCCTTACATAATAGTTATGATCAAGATCCAGAAATTACAGAATCATTAACTCATAAGTTAAGAAAAGCCGGGAGGGAAATTAAGTACAATACAGTATAGGCCAAAAGTCTCTAGATGTAAAAAAAGAGGTACCGTTTTAAAGTTATAATAAATTCAAGAATTTTTAAGAGAGAGCCTATAGGGTAATTTAAACAGGCTAAACTCAATGGGTACCGCTAATTTAATATTATTAAATTTAATGAATGTGAAAATTATACACAAGAAAAGTTCATATCAAGAAGTCACAAGGAAAAGTTTTTTAGTTGGATTAACACACACTCAGCCTATCAGCTATCATATTACCCCGCCTTCAGGGCACACGACGAGAGTAGAATTTAGAAAGATATGTGAATGAATAAAGAAGTTATTTGACAGTATAATTTTGATCTAGATTTAAATTATTATACAGTACAGTATGGATGAATTTAATCTTAATGCCGTGCCAATTGTGCAATATTTTCTAGGGCTAAAGTAGTTTTAATATAATTTAATTAGCCCAAAAAAGCATTTAAAGTAATTATTGTTTGAGTACTGTACTGGATCAGATTTATAACTTTTCATTCTGGGTAAAACTCCCGTCGCAGCCCTGACCTATCCACTAGTTTCCACATCCTGTCCAACTGGTGGTCAGGCACCTGGGGCGGCCAGAGCAAAGGGCGGACGAAAAAAAACCTGAGAGCCCCATGGGGCCAAAAGACCGGGGCCTGGAGGATGTAGTAGGACTCATGACAAAAAACAGGGATAGGCCAGCCCCACTCCAAGCAAGGCAACTACCGACCCCCGAATAACACCCAAAAAAATGGGGGGGCGCTAACTAGTGAAAGGTTTAAGGACCAATTATATGGTTAATTTAGATAAGTGGACTGCATATTATTGATAATGAAGAAGTATTAACCATATAGAATATTTACCCTTTGATGAACTCAGCTGGTGATTGGAGGATGCCGGAAACTAGGCTAGATTACCTGAAGTGGTTAGTAAGGTAAACAGCGTATGAAAAGAAGCTACAATAGGCTAGGATAGGCTAGATATTTACGTTAAGTTTGTGCTAACTAACAAAGATGATGATGTAGTGACTATATGGAATATGAGATGAAAGTGAAGCGAAAACACCTGGTGAAGTAACTATAGGAAGGAGGCTTAGCGTGTGTAGCTGGGACGGAGGTTGGTTGGAGAGTGAGCGAGCGCGTTATGTTTGTCTCTGTCGTGACATATCGCGCACGCGCATAACAGATGGAAAATGTATCCCATCTCTTTTACAATGAGATACTTATGAACAATCTTAAATACAAATATATATATATATATGGGAATTATAATCCTACAATACTTTCCCATATACAACTATAGAATAATATATTCTACCCAATCATGGAACGTTCGACCAAGGTTATGGAAGCGTTCAACTTAAGACTACGGAACGATACGTAACGCTACATCAACCCAGATTACGTAACATCGAGACTGTTCATACTAGTTTGAGTACACTAAGTATGGACAATTGGTAATGCCTTCTCTAGTCCAAGCTCGCCCCTCACACCTTGGGGAGAGTAAAAGAGACCTCGTTGTCGTGTTGAGATGAGACTGACTAAACTCAAATTCTGGGAGCCTTGTATAGCTTTGGATGAAGCCTGGCCTGTCTCGAATAACTAAGGTCAGAGCTTCATCCAGGTCTCAAAGTTAAATGGATAAAAGTCTTGAGGCTTCACTCAATTCGAACATAATTAAAAGGAAATGAGGCTTCATTCAATTCGAGTTTATGAAAAGGAAACTGATTCATATTTAAGGTTGAACAATGAAGCATGAGAGACTTAACTAAAACTGAGGAATAACATAATTGAGACATGAAATAGATAGGGCCATGACACCTCCCCGCAAAGAAGATTAAGCTTAATAGAATGGATTAATCTTAAAAATATATGGCGCTATCCTAACTATCTTGATCCGGCACCAGTCCTAGAGAGAACATCCGCGATCTTGTTGTCTGATCCCTTGATGTGCTTGATCTGGAGGTCATACGGCTGGAGGAATAGGGACCATTGCAACAACCGTTGGTTTGAGAACTGGTTGCGAGACAAGAAGGTCAGAGGATTGTGATCCGTATACACCTGCAGGGGATGGTTTCCGTCCATTAGCACTCTAACTTCTTTATTGAGAGGATGAAGGCCAAAAGTTCCTTCTCAATCATACTGTAGTTTCGTTGGTGTTTGTTGAACTTTGCAGAGTAGTAGGCTAGTGGGTGAAGAATTCCCTCTTTCTCTTGTAGTAAGACCGCCCCAATGGCAAGATCACTGGCGTCAGTCTGTAGAGTGAAGGAGAGTTTGAAATCGTGTGCCAGCAGGACTGGGTCGTGCGCCAAGAAGTCCTTGAGTTGTTTGAAGGCAGTCTGGCAATCTTCAGTCCATTCGAAGGTCACCTTGCCACTGGTAAGACGGGCGAGGGGAGCAGCAACTGCCGAGAAGTTGGGACAGTACCTCCGATAAAAGCCCGCCATACCCAAAAAGCGCATCAGGGCCTTCCGGTGAGTGGGTACAGGGTACATCATGATGGCATCCACGTTGGCAGACTTCGGTCGGACTCGTCCTTGCCCCACCTCTTGTCCTAGGTAGGTGACCACAGCACTGCAGAAGGTAGTCTTGGCCAGCTTGATCGTTAGGTTGGCGCCTCTCAGTCGTTCCAGCACACTAGCTATTTTATCAAGATGTTGAACCCAAGTATTAGAAAAAATAATTATGTCATCCAAATACACATTTACTCCTTCAAGATCTTGTAAAATTAAATTCATAATTCTTTGAAAGGTAGCTGGACTGTTACGCATTCCAAAAGGCATAACCAAATACTGATAAGAGTCCAAATGGGGTAACGAAAGCTGAAATAGGTTGAGCCTTATCTGACAGTGGAATTTGGTAGTACCCCTTTAACAAATCAATCTTTGTGATATAAGTTGATTGTCCTACTGCATCAATAAGATAATCTATTCTGGGTATTGGATATGCATCAGGCAAGGTTACTGAGTTCACGCGTCTATAGTCTGCAGAGGCGCAGGGTCCCATCCTCCTTGGGAACCAGCAGGCAGGGAGAAGCCCAAGGGGAATTGCTGGGGACTGCCAACCCATTCTCCAGGAGGTAATCCACTTCTTTCCTCATCTGGTCCTTCTGCTGAGGAACTCTGTATGGTGCCTGACGGATGGGAGTAGTTCCAGGGATTAGCTCATCATCATGACTTATCAAGTTACAATGACCTGGGGTATCTGCCAATACTTCTGGGTAATTTGATAACATGGTGGAGACCTCATTCACCTGTGTGCTATTTAAGTGACATAGGTAAGATGATTGTTTCTGTAATATCTCAGAGTTTGAACAGCCACTCCACTCAAACACAGGGTCATTAGTCTCCAGCATGTCATCTTTTACATTTATGACTGTACATGAAAGTCTCAAAGAATCAGATGCAGGGTTAGGTTTTTATATGGCTTAAGCAAGTTGACATGTATTAGCTGAGTTGCCTTACGGCGGTCAGGAGTGTAGATTATGTAGTTCAAATCACTGACTTTACTCTTAATAGTATAAGGGCCATAGTATTTAGCTGACAAGGCAGAACCAGGGACTGGAATGTAGGCTAGCACTTTGTCACCCTCTGTGAAGTGTCTTACTTTAGTTTTAAGGTCATAATTAGTCTTCATCTTTTCCTGAGAAAGGTTCAGGTACTCACTGGCAAACTGTCTATTTTTTGCAAGATTGTCTCTAAGTTGTTCAAGATATACAGTAACAGTAACAAGTTTAGTTTGAGATGGGCTAATCAACTTGTCCTTTAAGTGGGCCTCTCACCTTCCTACCAAAGACTAACTCAAATGGTGAACAGCCAAGTGATTCATGAGGGGCTTCTCTAATAGCAAATAACAAAAAGGGCAAACCTTCATCCCACCCCTGGTGTCTCTCAAGACAAAATTTACGGATCATGACTTTCATTGTCTGGTGAGCTATCTCTAAAGCTCCCTGGGACTGCGGATGGTAGGCGGAGGAGAGGGTTTGCTGGACACAAAAGTTCACTCAGTACCTGCTGAAAAAGGTTGGTTGTTAAATTTGAACCTTGATCGCTTTGCACCTCCTGAGGAATACCAAATTGAGTGAACATGTGGGTTAGATGTTTAGCTACAGTCTTGGCTGTGATATTTTTTAGGGGGAAAGCTTCAGGGTATCTGGTGGTAGGGCATAGTTCAGTGATAATATATTGATTCCCTTTCTTTGTTTTGGCAAAGGGCCAACTACGTCAATTATGATCTGGAAAGGTTCAGATGGAACTTTAATTGGTTGCAATGGAGAAGGAGGGATAGGTTGATTTGATTTACCTACCATCTGACAGGTATGACATGAATTTATATACTTTGTTACATAATTTTTCATTCCTGGCCAATGAAATTAATTGCGAAGCTTGAGATAAGTCTTCTTAATACCTAGATGACCACCAAATCCCTGATGAGCTATTTCCATGATTGGCTTCCTAATAACCTGAGGTAGTACAACTTTATGCGATTCGGCCCAGTGGTCCTCATCTGAAAGCTGAGGTGGCCGATAAAACCTCATGAGGATGTTGTCCTTGTAGTAGAAGGAAGGCGAGTCCAAGATGTCCTCCTGTTGAATGGTCCTCTGGTGCAGAGTGGCCAAGGTGGAGTCCAACTTCTGTGCCTCCTCTAGTTTTTCCTCAGTTATTACCTTACCCAAAGTAGCAGTTTCTTGAAGTGGTGTAGGCGTAGTCGATTTGAGTGAAGAAGAGTCTCCATCCTTTCTTCCAGCTAGTTTAGTTTGGGCACGGGTGACAGCACAGATGGGAAAAAGGTTGGGTTGGTCCTTCTCTATGTCCTCTGTTGGGTTATGGGCAACCCCTGGCAACCAACAGTTATTGTCGTTACCGAGTACTTGGAACTTTTTGACGGATAGCAACAACAGATGGCGTTAGCATCTAGTAGGCCTTAGGGCAAGCTCTAGGGCATTTACACTATAGAGTCTGGTTCCTGACCACTTATTGCCTCCTGGTACACGAAATCTACACTTGCACTTTCGGTCCTTTGCAGACAAGGACAATCGGGTTTGCCATTGTTATAATTGACTTTCTATTGCAAAATAATTTATATTGAAGTTGGAGTAGAAATAAGGGTTATGTATTCAATGGTATACAATTATTATGTGGTATTTATTATGAGATAGTTGCTAATTTTACCCGGAATGCCTGAATATGTTAAAAGCCGAACTAGTGATCAGCTTGCAAAACAACACGAAACAGCTACTGGATTTGTGAAGGACAAATCAGTGTTTTTTGTGTTCTAAGTCAATCAGTAATCTTCCATTCTTCCACTGGTCTGAAAGCATTGTTGCTGTGACATATGCAATATTGATTGATAATTTCAAGTAAATCAGCTTGTAAATAGTCTATTTTCACTGGCTCCGGACACAAATCAACTCGTTCCCTAGTCGTTTCGCTATCATAACATGATTTATTCTTTAAATAACTTTAATAAGCAAGCCATAACCAACCATATCATAGCCTACGCTATTTCATATTGGGATAGGCCTATGCCTATCCTCTTATTCCGACAGTAGTAGTAGGAAATCATGAAAGAAAGATACGGTGATGTCATTTCCCTGAATACCAATTTTCGTTTATATTCCGCAGGGAAATTGAAGAACCTAATCAATCTAGTTTGGGATAAGGTAGGATAGCTGTCCTCTCTGATGATGTATAGATACATTTTATTTTTAGTCATTGCCTTCGTCCAGTGGAAGAATGAAATATATATTAATCGAAAAACAGGACGAAATAAAGTATATTGAGTATGTTGTTTTTATTTGTCCTTGATATGTATATACAGCTAAGGCCATATGGTGAGCGTTCGTTATTGTAGGGAATAATTATTTTAGTTGGTGACGTGAGCTCAAACAATGGTTTTAATTATAAAGTATGTTCTTTTACAGTATAATATATATATATATATATATATATATATATATATATATATATATATATATATATATATATATATATATATATATATATATATATATATACTGTATAGTTCGTTCATGTCAGAGAACATTACTTATGTACATAGATGTTGTAACAGGATATATTTGAGGCTACATAATGTGGGTCTTGCCATTACGTCACATTTGTGATTAATACAGTACAGAAGTACTAAATATATAAGTAAAAGAGGATTTCCTATATTGAGAGGAATCTCTGGGCTATGATCTCGTACCCGTGGTTAATGTCTATCTGCCAGATCACCTTCCAACCTAGCCTCACTACACATCTCCCTACCTCCCAGAGGCGAAGGAAATTTCCCTCACACCTTCCGGTCATAGGATGAGGGAATGAGAGAGAGAGACAAATGCACGATTGCTTAAATGGCATGGGAACGGATCCTGACTAATGAGTTTTAGAAGGGGGAAGTTACAAAGAGTTACAATGAATACCTCCTCAGAATGTATAGGTACCTGCATTAGATCATTCATAGTAAGTATATTATCTTAAAATTATATGAGAGATGGTTATAATGATTGCATATTAAATAGTACAATCTTGAGATGTAATATTAGTGTACATTAAACACAGGACAGGACCCAGCACTGAGCTCTGTGCCAAACCACTAAGTACACCCTGCCAGTGAGATTCTTTATCAATAATGACAACTCGCTGCTTTTAAACTGTGAGCCATTCGCCAATCAACTGTAGTATCTTCCCTTCAATTCCAAGAGCTTTTAATTTTAGGAGTAAGTGTTTGTGTGTGACTTATTCAAAAGCTTTTGAAATATCAAGCTAAAGTACATCTGTAGTTTTGCTTGCATCATACATATTGTAAATATGGAAAAATCAAGCAAATTCATATTTTGTTCACCAACCAACTTTACTTCTAAACTCAATTAATGAAATCAACTAATAGATGTGGCACTCCAAGAACTCGAACCTAGGATACTCACACCGAAATTCGGCGCATTTATGCATTACGCTATCAAAACATTACGCTATGTAAGGCATTAACGTATATACCGAAAACCATGTTGTGAATCTCCTATTGTGTTGTTTCAACAAGATGTATGACTATTTTGTCTCTATTTATCGTTTCCTTATGCTTGTAACTGCAGAAGTTATACTAATAGATCGGTAGACTCCCAGGACAGTTACAACAGAAGACTGCAGTGATATCCCTATAGCATTGCCGATTCAGATTGATAATTCTGATGTTCTAAGCAATATCACCATTACAGAGAGAGAAGTATTGAAATGTTTAGATAAACTCAAGGTAAATATATCGCCTGATACAATCTCACCTAGAGTTCTAAAGGAAGTTAAGGATGAGCTCTCCAAACCACTGATATTGCTATTCGATAAATCCTTGCAGTCTGGAACTATGCCTGATCAGTGGAAGCTAGTCAACGTAACACCGATGTTAAAAAAAGGCAGCAAATCACTACCCAGTAACTATCGTCCAATTAGCTTAACCTCAGTTGTATGTAAAATGCTAGAAACACTCATTAGAGACAGACTCGTAAATCACTTAGAGGAAAATAAAATACGTAACTTAAAGATACTTAACACGGTTTTCGTAACAAACTTTCCTGCTTAAAAAAACTCTTAGACGTTTTCCACGATATCCTCAACCTCTATGATTAGAGAAAATCTGTAGATATTATATACCTTAATTTTCAATAGACCTTTGACAAAGTTCCCCACAAACGTTTACTACTAAAACTAAAAACACATGGAATACAAGACGGTGTGTTGAAATGGATTGAAAATTGGCTCAGTGACAGAAACCAAAGAGTAGTCATAAACGGTAAGGCATCTAAATGGACCATTGTAAGTAACGGGGTACCCCAGGGATCGGTACTACGATCAATTATGTTTCTAATTTACATCAACGACATAGATGAGGGTGTCACCTGTACAATCTCAAAGTTTGCTGACGATACAAAAATTGCAAATAGTGTACTCTCAAAAGAACAAGTTGACGATATGCAACACAATATAGATAAGTTGTCATGTTGGGACCAAATTTGGCAAAAGAGTTTCAATGAGATAAATGTAAAGTACTACATATCGGATACCGAAATGAGAAAACAAACTATTCGATGAATGGCACTCAACTTAAGAGTGTATACAGAGAAACCGATCTGGGAGTAACAATATCGAGTAACCTACAACCGAGTCAACAATGTTCAGAAGTTGTTAAGAAGGCAAGCAAAATAATTGGCTTTATAGGCAGGTCATTTCAGCATAAATCCAAATAAGTTATCCTAACTCTTTACAATTCCTTAGTCCGCCCTCTTCTGGAACACTGCGTTCAATCCTGGTGCCCTTATCACCAAAAATATATAGACAAGCTAGAACGAGTTCAACGTAGAGTTACCAAAATTATACCTAGCCTAAGGAACAAATAATACAAGGAGCGTCTTAGAGAATTAAATCTATTTCGTTCAACCCAGCGCAGATTAAGAGGCGACTTAATTCAAGTGTTCAAAATCATCAAAGGCAGCGACAATATGAACTGTAGTAAGTACTTCACTATCGACCAATCTAATTACACGCAGGGAAACGATTACAAAATTATTGGTAAATCTTTTAATTCACACGAATCAAAGAATTTCTTCTTCAATCGAGTTGTCAACTTGTGGAATGGGCTTCCCCGATACGTTATAGACTGAAGCACCATTGATTCTTTTAAACTTCACCTAGACAAATATCTTGCATCAAACCCGCGCCTGACTGCGTTTGTAAATGAATAACTTTATTTTATTCCCCCCTCAGATTCATCAATGATTATTGCATACATATATTACTAAGACGTTACTCTCTTTTTCCCAGATATACGAAAGATCACTTATAACTGTCTTAGGTTACTAACCCATCTGTCCCTTACGAACTTCCTAATCCTGCCACGGAATTAGTTCCAGGACAGCAGTTCCCTTTCCAATTTTCCCTTACCCACTCTAAACCACTGTTTGGAAACTTGATCCTCAGTGTTTTGGAGGACAAGCAGCCTAGAGGGGTCACTATATATGTTGTTGCTTGATTTCCTTTGTACTCCTTTGACATGATATGCTTCCAACCCTAAAACACTGATTCTTTGTTCCAGACAGTGGGTGAGGGACTCGTACCAGCATTACTCCCGCCTGCTGGACTCGCCTCAGGCAGCTGCCATTGGAGTCAAACAAATCTCCGGGTACCACTTCTCTAACAATTACCCCAAGGTCGTCTGGGTGGGTACCAATTAACCCTTTTTCTTCTAAGGTCATTCCTGAGCTTCATGAAATTGTCTTCACTGTAAACATTGAACGCTTTAAGGGGAGATCGTTTATTTTTCTGGCCCCCCTTCTCCCTCATGTTTAGCCACATTAATTTTCAGATTTTACGACGTTCGGCATATTTGTTTGGTGATTTTAAGAATGCTTGCCCCATTTCTTTGTCAATATTAGGACTTCGTGCCATTTAGGTGTCGATTTTTTCCAGGCGAGTGAAAGCGAGCCTGTAATATTAAAACATTTGCAAATTTATCAAATTTGTCGGGATGTTTTTTTTTTTTTTTAAGCTTGATGGAGGTGTAGAGAGGAAACTTTAACTAAAAACATGTGAATTATATCAACTAATAAACAAATCCTCCCCCCTTAATCTAACAATAATTATATACAGTACATGATAAGTGTTTCCAAGATATGACATGACTATAGTAGAGGTGAGAATGTAGGTCTGAGTCAGGGTTGTGTAATGTCACGTGGCTGTATAATATGTTTATGTATGGTGAAAGGGAGGTGAAAATGAGAACTATGGTAGAGGATTGGGTTTAGTAAGAAAGAATGGTAGAGATTGGGAGTTGAATCAGTTACTGTTTGCTGATGACACAGAAGAGAGCCTGCAGCGGGTAGTCAAACAGTTTGGTGTGGTTTGTGGTAGGAGGAGGTGAACGTCAATAAAAGTAAAGTGATGGTGTATAATATGGATGATCAAAAGGTGAATCTAGATGTGAGGCTGGATGGGGAAATATTGGAACAAGTAGAGGGTTTTAAATATCTAGGAGGAACGATTATCAGGAATGGAGGTATGGAAATGGAGGTAAAACAGAGAGTATGTGAAGGAAGGAAAGTTTTCGGAGCAATGGGAAGTATGTGGAAGGTGAGAAATCTTGGAAAGAAAGTTAAAGGTGCAATGTATCAAGGGATTGTTGTACCAATAGTGATGTATGGGGCTGAAATATTGGCTCTAAAGACAAAGGAGAAAAGAAAGCTGGATGTGTTGGAGATGAGCTGCTTGAGGAGTATGTGTGGAGTGACTCGTAGAGACAGATTGAGGAATGAAGAGATACGTAGGAGAGTGGGGCAGCAGGAGCATTTGTCGGCCAGAGTGGACTGAAGGGTGCTGAGCTGGTATGGTCATGTTGAACGAATGGAAGATGTAAGGCTTACAAAGAGAATTTGTGAATCAGATACAAGGGGAGATAGAGGGGTAGGAAGACCCCCATTGAGATGGAGATACTGTGTAGGAGAAGCTTTGAAAAATAGAGGAATGACTATAGATCATGCTAAGGAAGTGGTAATACACAGGAATGAATGGAGAGTTTCTTGTGAATAGATGAGTGAAAACGTGGTCATTTGGGAGAAGGGGTCGGGCGCCACTTGGACTAGAGAATAGTCCATCAGGTGCCTGGCCCGGCTGCCCGGGTGTGCCTGGAATTGTGGTGGTAGGGCTTCGCTGCATGTCTGCCTGCTGAGACCGGAACATCTCCGGGAGGTTGGGGGCCGGGGGTGTGCTGGAGTGACCTTGGTGATCCCTGGTCTCTGGGTCTTTTCCTGGGTGACCTAGATGTGTCTGAATTAGTGTTTTCGTTTTTGTGTGTTCATTGTATTATTTTTTATTTTTTATTTTGTTTCCCTATTCGGGCTCTGTCTCGAGTCGGCCACCCCCATTAAAAAAAATTGGGATTTGGCCTGAGTAAATAGATAGATAGATAGATAGATAGAGACAAAACATTGTTTTGATCACTTGATACCACGAAGCAAGTCAGAGGACAAAGGAAGCAGTAGGGAGTGAAGAAGGGAGCTGGAGGAGGATATGAAGGTGTCATGGCTTGACCCAACGTTAATTTGTAAGTTGCCCTATACAGGGGCACTGTGCCCCCATGGTTCGAGTACGGTCCGCATGTGTGAGGAGGTTCACCCAAACCGCACTTCTCGAAAAACATTTCATCATCTCCACTCCCCTCTTCTTCTAAATATCTACAATCTTTCTCTACACGCCCCGATATTGCGTCTCTCTCTCTCTCTCTCTTCCACTCAACAAGAAAACACTGGTAATAATTCCCTCGTCCTATGACTTAGACTAAGTATCTAGACATTTTGACTCCATCACATCTTGAATTTAGCTCTCTATCATGCTTTCAATTGGTGGGGGGGGGGGGAGAGACTTGTTACAAGCTACTTTGCCTCTTGTCTCCTTCATACACATAGGGACAAACACTACAGTATAACTTATTCATTATATTCAGACCAGAACTGTTGACCATTAACTTCCTTAACAAGAACCAAGGTAATCGAGCCAGCATTTCTACCATTTGCAAAAAATCAGCCAGGGCATAAGTGGAGTATATGCAGCCCATTTGCTCTAGCCCTTTTCCTAGTTACAGAGGTTAGGGATACAAATGTTGCCTTATTATAGTGAACAGACTTTATACTTGACCACTTCTGTGCCAGCAATGTATTTGAAATTTTATTATATCTATATTTAGACGATTGTGTGCAGTTTAAGAAGGATGTATGGCAGTAAAAAGGGTTAAGTTATATAATTTGAAAACATATTAATTGCTGGAAGCCCTTATTAAACTGAATATAATCGTATAATAGTAGCCAGAATAAAGGTAAAAGAAAGGCACCAGTACAGAAGGGGTTAAGGGGAAGTATTTGTATTTTCCTGAACCCACTTCTCTTTCATGTTTAGCCTTATTAATTTTCAGATGTTAAGACTTACACCCGTTTTTTGTTATCAATATTTAGACCTTTCGTGCCATTTAGGTGTCTATTTTTCCTGGCGAGTGACAGCGAACCTGTGATTTAGGAGGAACCGGCATTCAGCCAGGACATTGTTCTTTTGAACAATGTATACATTTATCTTGAAGGGGGGTCTTCGGGATGTTTTGAACAATGTATACATTTATCTTGAAGGGGGGTCTTCGGGATGTTTTGAACAATGTATACATTTATCTTGAAGGGGGGTCTTCGGGATGTTTTGAACAATGTATACATTTATCTTGAAGGGGGGTCTTCGGGATGTTTTGAACAATGTATACATTTATCTTGAAGGGGGGTCTTCGGGATGTTTTGAACAATGTATACATTTATCTTGAAGGGGGGTCTTCGGGATGTTTTGAACAATGTATACATTTATCTTGAAGGGGGGTCTTCGGGATGTTTTTATATATAGCTTGATAGAGGTCTAGGGAGCTAACTAAAACACATGTATATACCGGTAATAATAAGCTATACTTAGATAAATATAATAACGTCCCCTT
Organism: Paralithodes platypus; assembly: GCA_032716605.1. Taxonomy (NCBI): domain Eukaryota; kingdom Metazoa; phylum Arthropoda; class Malacostraca; order Decapoda; family Lithodidae; genus Paralithodes; species Paralithodes platypus. Next base: position 21,055,424 of record CM064501.1, on the reverse strand, counting down.
AATTGTTTCCCAGAACCCAAAGATGGAGTCCGTGGTCAGCGAGTACCGAGCTTGTACAGCGGCCGAGTTGTCCCTTCATGGCTACAAGTACGGTACCTTCCATACCACCCTACTGACCGAGTGTAGACGATACCTGCCGTATCTAACGCAGAGGTGGGTCTGGAGGGAGAGAGTGAGTGTGTGTATGTGTGTAAGAGTAAGGGAGAAAGAGACTTGGGGGGGGGGGGGGGGTATAAAGGAGACAATATATAAACCTGCCTGTAACGAGTGTTAAGTCATGGTTATCAAAGTTTCTAATAAAAGAAACTATAGTCTGTATATTTTCAGCTGTTGATAAATTGAATCCTTTAGTAACAAATTTTTTAATACGCAATGTAACATTAAGAGTCGACTATGTCTCTGTCATAATAGCCGAGGGACATGGTGATTTACCGATAGCTGAGAATAAACAGACAATAAAACATTTAGATTCCAGTAAAAAATAGGTGATGATGAATATGATGATAACTAAGAAGATAAAGCAGCGTAGCTACTCATCTCTGCAATGGGATTCGCCAACATTATCCTATATATTGATGCAGATATTGTTTATGCTTATGTATAATATATCTCCCACCATGACAGGGACATATTGTTGGTGTGATCATTGACTCCGGAATATAAAACTCACTTTAGCAGAGAAAAATATATTTATTCCAAAAAATTTACTCCAGACCTTTAAACTATAGCAAGGAGGACAGCCCTCAACCTTTTACTCCAAACCTTTAAACTATAGCAAGGAGGACAGCCCTCAACCTTTTAAACTATAGCAAGGAGGACAGCCCTCAACCTTTTAAACTATAGCAAGGAGAACAGCCCTCAACCTTTTACTCCAAACCTTTAAACTATAGCAAGGAGGACAGCCCTCAACCTTTTACTCCAAACCTTTAAACTATAGCAAGTAGGACAGCCCTCAAACTTTAAACTATAGCAAGGAGGACAGCCCTCAACCTTTAAACTATAGCAAGGAGGACAGCCCTCAACTTTTTACTCCAAACCTTTAAACTATAGCAAGGAGGACAGCCCTCAACCTTTAAACTATAGCAAGGAGGACAGACCTTAACCTTTTATTCCAAACCTTTAAACTATAGCAAGGAGGACAGCCCTCAACCTTTAAACTATAGCAAGGAGGACAGCCCTCAACATTTTACTCCAAACCTTTAAACTATAACAAGGAGGACAGCCCTCAACCTTTAAACTATAGCAAGGAGGACAGCCCTCAACCTTTTACTCCAAACCTTTAAACTATAGCAAGGAGGACAGCCCTCAACCTTTAAACTATAGCAAGGAGGACAGCCCTCAACCTTTAAACTATAGCAAGGAGGACAGCAGTCAACCTTTTACTCCAAACCTTTAAACTATAGCAAGGAGGACAGCCCTCAACCTTTAAACTATAGCAAGGAGGACAGCCCTCAACCTTTTACTCCAAACCTTTAAACTATAGCAAGGAGGACAGCCCTCAACCTTTTACTCCAAACCTTTAAACTATAGCAAGGAGGACAGCCCTCAACCTTTAAACTATAGAAAGGAGGACAGCCCTCAACCTTTTACTCCAAACCTTTAACCATAGCAAGGAGGACAGCCCTCAACCTTTTACTCCAAACCTTTAAACTATAGCAAGGAGGACAGCCCTCAACCTTTTACTCCAAACCTTTAACCATAGCAAGGAGGACAGCCCTCAACCTTTTACTCCAAACCTTTAAACTATAGCAAGGAGGACAGCCCTCAACCTTTAAACTATAGAAAGGAGGACAGCCCTCAACCTTTTACTCCAAACCTTTAAACTATAGCAAGGAGGACAGCCCTCAACCTTTTACTCTTCTATGTTGCTCTTTTTTCCTCCTTTACTTTTCTCTAATTTTTAGAGACCTTTCACCTCCCTAACCTGTCTATCCCCCTCTACTTTAACTTAACTTTAACTTTTACCACCATTTGTGGAAAACGCTAGTATGATATAAATAATTTCGCTGGCGAATGTCAGTTATATTTCCTATTCCACTCCCTCCTTTGCAGATTCACTAGTCGAGGTGGTAACATAGTACAGCGCCACCTGGAGAGCCTGGAGGATCTGGCTGGTCACTACGATATTGTCTGTAACTGTTCTGGGTTCGGTGCCAAGAACCTTGTAGGTGACCGAAGTGTGGCAGCCATTAGAGGACAAGTGTACAAGGTTAGCCCCTTTCTGGAGACAAGGACACAATTTGATCTTATTCTGGCTATGATATGGTGAATTTTATGCAGTTTAGGAAGGTTCATAAGGGGATATAATTAAACTCTATTATGCCTCTGACATCCACAAATCCTTCATAAGCTGAATAACATGGTCTAGTGATAACCAGACTCAAAATAATGCGTCATGATCCCCAAGGGGTTAGTTGCCTCTAAAAGAAAACAGATTTTCCGTATACTAAACAAGTTCAATATTAAACTTAGGAACTGAATTATATAGTCATTTAATTTGCGAGTTGGTTTAATTTCTATCCAGGCAAATCCTTTTTTTTTTTTTTAACTTTCGGTAAAAAAAATATATTTTAAAGTGCTACATGGTTAAAAGATTAAGCTTACGGGTTAAGGGCCTGTCACACTATGCCGATTTAAATGCCGACGCACCACGATTTAGTGGTTTTAACGAGATCGGCACCTAATGCTGCGCATATCACTAATGGAAGGCAACACACGTCGTAGGAGCGCGGTACGGGTCAGAACGGGTTAGACCGGGAATTGAAAAAAGTTTGATATGCTCAACTCGAATAAGCTTGGGTCGGCGATTGTGAGGTTATGGCGATGGACGCAACGAATGCAGGACGGCGTTGAAGAGTGGCGGCGGCTGTTATGCGACCAACGTAACAACGCAGCCGGTCATTCGCCGTAATACGGCGGAGTAAGGTAGGTCACCGTGGGCCTGCGTGAGGCGGCGGCCTCGTTACAATTTAAAAAATACTGCTGTGGCACCGGGGCGTCACACAGCATCACAAGTTTCTCGATAGGGGTTGCACGGAGAGGCACAGGCTACCACCCACGGAGGCAACAGCGTCAGAAGGCGCCAATAGCTATCTCAGTCTTGGTGTTGTCCTGTTCAAGTAATAGTATCATTATTTTATAGGTAGTTGAGGGCACGTGTGCGGGTGGTTGGGGCGATGCAGGACATGGTGGTAGGCAGCGATATGGTCGTGGCTGTACGACAGGGATAGTGTGACTGAGGGTGGGAGTCTCGGGGGGCGTGTTTTTATATACGACTCGGCCCATTTTTTATCTGGTCGGGTACAGTAGCCGACACAAAATCGGTGATAGTGTGACACCGTGAGTGTGTGTTGGCACAGTAATGCAACCTGCACCATGCATTTGCACCCTAGTGTGCACTTGATGGGAGGGGTCCGGCGCTAACCACCGGCGTGACGCCTGCATGCCGGCGCCAGTCGGTGGCCTTTTTTTGTTTACATTCCACGAATGTCACCACATGAGGCCGTTCGATCCCGTCGACTATGCGTCAGACGCCAGTGCAGCGCATGCACGTCGCGTGTGCTATGCACCCCGATACTCTCCACCACCCATCGTGCGTCGGCCCCTACACACGGTACTCGTTAAGTCGTGGTGCGTCGGCACTTAAGTCGTCATAGTGTGACAGGCCCTTTAGTAATTTCGCTAATGGTTGTTGTCAGAATGATTGAAATAAAAATCCTACACCTCAATGAACCTCATCAAGGTCACTGGAAGTGCATCTGAAAATATGCATATCTCCAGCATGTGTAGGCTACAGCTTTTGGACGAAACTTGTAGTTTCGTATAACTAGGCCCTCAGGGGTGTATAATGTAAATATGGGCTGTCTTGCTACTTACCAAACAATCTCAATTAACCCTCTTTGTACCGGCGACATCTTGTAAGCTTTTTTCTGGCAAAAAATTGACGACTATATTCATCTAAAAAAGAGCCTCTAGGAATTAACAAGCTTCGAGTTATCTCACTTAACCAATTTTACCAACACAGAGCCTTCATAATCCCCCCAGACATATTATGTTCCAGTAAGTCCACGGAGGCAGGCGCCCGGTATCATTGCCACTGCACCACACAACTGTCAAACCACACTGCTGGCCGTTAGAATTGTCGGAGGAACCTGGGGTTGCCACCAACCGACAGATCTTCATCTAACTTACCAGACTTACTGAGCTCCATATGATGGGTTAAGTTATTCGAATTCCATAGAAAATTTCAAACCTGCACAATATCGAACTAAAATGTCAAATTATGTCATATAAGTCAAGAGATATACGGTAGGGTTTCCACAAGTTGGATGCTTAGTTTGTTCTTGTATTTAATTTTATTGGATTTACCCCCCTAACCCCCTGGGGGTTAGAGAATAGAATATGCCCCACGTGGCTTCTGCATGTCGTAAGAGGCGACTAAAGAGGTTGGGTCGGTGGGCTTGCGACCCCCACCCGGAAAAAATATTTAAGCAAAGAAAAACGAACGAACAGCCTCGGATGCGGACGGAACCTACGTTGACGAACCGCGACCGACTAAGGACATTCCTTCGGACATTCTGAGAATGGCTACGTGGAATGTCAGTGGCATGAATGATGGCACAAAAGAGAGAGAGAGGTTCTGGAAGTGTTAGTGAATGCCAGGCTGGATGTGTGTGGAATGACAGAGACCAAATGGAAAGGTTCAGATGTGAGAGAGTGGGAGTGTGGAATGGGTGTGTGTGCTGGAGTGAGTGAAGGAACAGCGAGAGAAGGTGCATGTTTGTTTGTAAGTAGCAAATGGAAGGAATGTGTAAGAGAGTATGGGTCTGTGGGTTCAAGGATTGTGTGGAGGAGAATGAAAGTAGGAATACAAACGTGGGTGATTGTATGCGTGTATGTCCCGACAGAGGATATACTTGAAAGACAGAAAGAGGAGTTCTGGATGAATGTGGAGGCGTGCCTGGAGAAGTTTGACAAAAACGAAAGAATATTTCTGATTGGGGATATGAATGGTAAGGTGGATGATAGGAAAGTTGGGGGAGTGGTGGGAGGGTGGGGGGTACCATCAGAGGTGAATGGGAATGGTAGTGCACTTGTGGACGTATGTGTGGGGAGGAGGCTGTGGATAGCCAACACCTTCTTCCAACACAGAATGATCCACAGGTACACGTGGAAACGGATGTTGACGATGAAGGATAAGACAGTGGTGGAACGAAAGTCATTGATTGATTATGTATGTGTGGATGAACGAATGAAGAAATCTGTGATGGATGCTAGGGTGTATAGGGGTATTGGAGGTGGTCTGTCTGATCATTATGTAGTGGTAGCTAAGGTTAGCATACAAAAGAAGTGGGTGAGGAGAGCTGGAGGGAGGCGAGAGGAGGGTGGAATGGTGAGGAGGGTGGAGAGGTTGCAGGAGGAAGAAGTCAGGGAGGAGTACAGGAGAGCAGTGGAAAGACGACTAGGTGGGTTCGACCTGGAAGTTATGGAGGAAGTGGAGGAGATGAGCAAGGTGTTTAAGGATGAGATCTGTGCAGCATGTGAGGAGGTGTGTGGAGTGAGGAGAAGAGGGAGGGGAGTGAAAGGTACAGCATAGTGGACAGAAGAGGTAAGAATAGCTGTGGAAGAAAAGAAGAAAGCATATAGAGAGTGGTTGGGTAGTATAGGGAATGAAGATTTCGAGAGACAGAAACGAGCGAGGTACGTGGAGAGTAAGAGGGTGGTGAAGAGAGTAGTGAAAGAAAGTAAGAGAAGAGTAGATGAGGAATTTGGAAGGAATCTGAGTGTAAAATGGAAAGAGAGTAAGAAACTGTTCTGGAAAGAAGTCAAGAAAGTTAGGGAAGGTAGCAAGGGAAACAGTAAGGGTGTGAAAGATAAGAATGGGAGAATGCTAGCCGAGAAGCAAGAGAGAGTCGAAAGATGGAGGGAGTACTTCAATGAGTTGCTAAATGTAAGGAATGAAGAGCCAGCAAACATAGCTGGATATGGTATGGGAGGGAGAAGAAGAGAAGTAGTGGAGGAGGAGGTGGGGATCAGGAGGTCAGAAGTGTGGGAAGCCATGAAAAGAGTGAAGTTGGGGAAAGCAACAGGAACAGATGGAGTGTGTGGGGAAATGTTGAGGTATGGTGGTGAGATAGTGATAGAATGGGTATGGAAAATGTGCAAACTAGCATGGGAGAAGGGGAGTGCACCCGATGACTGGAAGACTGGCATAATAGTCCCCCTATATAAGGGCAAAGGGGAAAGAGGAGTGTGTGTGGTAACCACCGAGGAATATGTCTTCTAAGCGTTGTAGGGAAGGTATACAGTAGGGTAGTGATTGAGAGAGTGAGAGTGAGAATGGAGAAATGAATAGGCGACGAGCAGGGAGGTTTTTAGGAAGGAAAGAGGATGTGTAGATCAGATTTTTACCCTGAATTGTGTTGTGGAGAAATATCTGGAGAAGAAACAAAAGGTGTATGTTGCCTTTATGGACTTGGAGAAGGCCTATGACAGAGTGGATAGAGAAGGTTTGTGGAAAGTACTTAGAATATACGGAGTAGAGGGCAAGTTGCTGAAAGCAGTGAAGAGCATGAATGAGGGTGCAAAGGCGGCAGTACGTGTGGAGAGTGAGCAGAGCGAGTTCTTTGACCTGAATGTTGGTTTGAAACAGAGGTGTGTGATGTCCCCGTGGTTGTTTACTGTATATATGGATGGAGTCATGAAAGAAATACTATCAAAAGCAGTGGATGTTGGTGTATCGCTGAAAAGGGAGGGAATTGAGTGGAAGCTACCTATACTGCTGTTTGCGGATGATACAGTTCTGATGAGTGATAATGAATGGGAGTTGCAGGGTCTGGTAAATGAGTTTGGAACAGTGTGCGAAAAACGGAATTTGAAGGTAAATGCGGGGAAGAGCAAGGTTATGGTCTTCGAAAAGGGGTGAAGTCACAGAGTGTGAGGTGAAGCTGAATGGTCAGGCTATGGAGATCGTTAACTCTTTTAACACCTTACGAGCGGCCTATGCGGTTTATTTATATGTACCGCCCAGCGGGGTGTTTTTAGCCAAAATAGGGCTGTTTACGTGATCATTTTCATGCCTAAATAAGACCCAGAACGTAAAACAAGTACCTATCCCTGAAAGGGCATAAACAGAGCTTTCGAATGACACCATAACGATCCTTTTATGATGGCTAGTTTTCTTGCAATAACCGTGCAACGCGAGTGCAAAAAGCATGTAATTAGCCACTTTCCCGATACAATTCCTTATATAGCGAGTGAGAGAGGGAGGAGGGAGCTGGGATTCGTGTCAGTATGTTCGCCGCGGTGGTCTGGAGCAGTCATACGCTCGCTACTCTCCTGCCACCACTTGTCTCTCTCTCTCAGCAACATTACGTGCTGAAATTGCCACTCGACCTATGTCGAGCGCCGCCACATAGTCCAGCTTTATTAAATACGACTTATGTGGTGAGCCGCTAATTAAGGGTTAATTATCTGGGCAGTGTGTTGAATAAAGATGGGACTATGGATGAAGAAGTGCTGGAGAGGGTACAACAGGGGAAGAGGGTTGTAGGAATGCTAAAAGCAGTAACAAGAAATAGGGTGGTCAGTATGGAAGTGAAGAAGTCCTTACATGACAATGTGGTAATCCCGACACTGACTTACGGAAGCGAAGCATGGACATTGGTTGAGAGACTCATACCAAGAGTGAGAGCAGTGGAAATGAATTACTTAAGGAGTGCGTGCGGAGTTACATGGAGGGATAGACAGACTAATGAGGAAGTAAGAAGGAGGTGTGGTGTGGAGGTAGATGTGCTGGAAAGTGTGAAAAGGAACAACTTGAGATGGTTCGGCCATATGGAACGTATGGAAAGCGAGAGAATGACTAAGAGGGTGTACAAGAGCGAGGTGGAGGGACAGAGAGGGAGAGGTAGACCGAATGAGAGGTGGAAGGATGGAGTGAGGAAGTACATGAACGAAGGTGGTGCTGGTTGGGGGAGGGGCGTCGACTGACTGGGGACAGAGGTGCATGGGGGCGGTTCGTTCGTGGTCACCCCTTCGGGGATCACGTCGTCAGGCAATAGATAGATAGATAGACTTATCCATCTCTTTTCAACTGTCAACTAGAGTTTCGTGCTGTAAGAAAGTTCGAGCTCTCAACCATATTTGGTCCGAGGGGAGTCTGTGTTTGGCCTTCCCAGTTTAGCTTCATTAGTTTGAAGATCTTAAGATGCTTCACCCCATTATGTTGGCGATAATAAGACGCTTAATCCCATGCAGACATCGTGAATTTATTTACAAGTGATAGCGAGCTTTGAAGAAATCGGTCTTTGGCCGAGGTATATTTCTATCGAAATATGTACAAACATTGCTTGAAGGAGGTCTTAGTGGGAATTTGTCTTTATGTTTAAAGAAGTCTGGGAAAGCGTTTTGTTAGCCTAGGGGACAAACTTATATGCATTGTTCGAACATGGGGAAAAAAAGCGAGACTCCCAATAATAATTATAGAAAATATTCTAGTAATCCACAATATGTCGGACCAGATAGTGTTAACATCGGTATTAAGTGTAAGTACGACGTGAAATAGTGTTTAGATTTAAGGGGATATGAATGTTTTTTTTGTTCATGACTCCCTTCTCCCTTATAATATCTGAAAACTAATGGGACTAAACATGAGGGAGAAACAGAAACTACTTCCACTTACTACATGACTCGAACAGAATATGCTGCAGCTGTGAAGAACCCCAATTCTCTCCCCCAGGTTAAAGCTCCTTGGCTGAAGACCTACTACATGGTAGACACCGGTACCTACATCATCCCAGGCATAGAGCACATCACGGTCGGTGGAACGATGAACTTTGATAGCTACGATGACCAAGTAAATCCCCACGATTCTCAGTCCATTTGGGAGCGATGTGTGAAAATCGTGCCAAGCTTGAAGGATGGTGAGGTATGTGACCACTGTGAATTGAATTGAATTGATAAATTGACCACTTGCGAGCTTCTTGTTATAAGGAACTTGGAGCCGTAAACGTAGATATATAACAGAAATGCAATATTAACGTAGGTTTTTGATGGATGAAGAGTATGATGAAGTTGGTTTTGTATATTTGTAAATGCACAACGACCGTATTTTAGCTGGTAATTCTGCTCTATACTAATATCTACAACTCCAACTTCCTTATAGCCTGAAACTCTCAAGTGACCAATTTAGGCACAAAGGCCAAGCACTGGTACCTGAAGAGATCCGTCAGCGCTACATCAAAAACTTAAAATATCAGTACAGGAAAATCAAAACTAAAATATAATATGAAGAGATCAGTCAGCGGTACAGTCACTTATAAACATTTGTGGACCCCCTATGATTGTATTTATGCGATTATAACTATCTGGGTTGATATTGGGATGGAACTCTCTTTTCAATTAATAGTATATATATAGATTTCTGCTGGTTGTACAGAAAATTGTATTAATAAGATCGTGTCCAGATATATAATTCCATAATTAAAAATAGGTGAGGTCCACGAATGTTATGAGTGACTATACATAACAAAATTAGAATACCATTATAAGGTGATCGCTGTGTTTCATGTTCAGTCATGGGAGTAAATTCTTTACCACCCTGTGATTTTCATTATGCAAGGATTGCGTATTGCTGGACATAGTTAAGAAATAATAGTTACAAAGTAATTCACTCAACAGTTTGTAAAAATATACTAACGAAAGTTTAATCGAAATGGGATTATACTTTTTTTGTTTAATGAAAATTATAGGGTGGTAAATAAATTACTCCGACGATTGTACAGACGGACAAATTAGTGATATATCGGGGCACCAAGTAGTTTGATCAATAATTGGTGTCAGCCATATCTAAAATGTATTTCTTTGTTGTGAGTAAGACATACAAACATGTTTCTACAACTACACACCCTATTCAACATCTGAAAGACATTAATCCATTCAGCAACAGTCACATCTTTTTTCATTGACTTATTTGGCTGACTGTACTGTATAGCTGAAGTCAATAGTTCACTGACAATCTTGGCCATAATCTGTGTGATATCTAGAGACAGAGACACTTAATGGGGAGATCATTGTTTTTTTTCTGAACCACCCTCTCCTTTATGTTTAGCCCCATTTGTTTTCAGATGTTAAGACTTTCGGCCCACTATATTGGTCATTTTAACACCTTTCGCCCCATTTCGTTGTACATTTTAAAATCTGTTGCGCCATTTCGGTGTCAATTTCATCCTGGGGAGCGATAGCGAGCCTATAATTTTAAGAGGAACCGGCCTTTGGCTGGGAGACCTTTCTACTGACTAATATACACATTTATTTGGAAGGGGGGGTCTAGGGGGTGTTTGTTTAAGGGGGGTCTAGGGGGTGTTTGTTTAAGGGGGGTCTAGGGGGTGTTTGTTTAAGCTTTATCAAGGTCTAGCGAGGAAGCTAAAATATAAATAAATAAATAAATAAATTGACCAAAAACTAACCACCAACACATAAAACACGTGAAACCGACAAATTGGTCACAGGCTTGTATGAACTCTAAAGACTGGTCACGGATAGGTTTATAGTTACTGGAGATGATACAGCTTATAGGAAGACGATTATGGGTGAACTATATATTTTGACTGTGCTGTATATTTTGTTCACTATAAGTCTGTCCTCCATGTGTTGCTGATTTTCTGTAACGGCGCCGTCCTTTTAACTATATTCTGGCTATTATTTGCTGTAACGGCGCCGTCCTTTTAACTATATTCTGGCTATTATTTGCTGTAACGGCGCCGTCCTTTTAACTATATTCTGGCTATTATTTTCTGTAACGGCGCCGTCCTTTTAACTATATTCTGGCTATTATTTGCTGTAACGGCGCCGTCCTTTTAACTATATTCTGGCTATTATTTGCTGTAACGGCGCCGTCCTTTTAACTATATTCTGGCTATTATTTGCTGTAACGGCGCCGTTCTTTTAACTATATTCTGGCTATTATTTGCTGTAACGGCGCCGTCCTTTTAACTATATTCTGGCTATTATTTGCTGTAACGGCGCCGTCCTTTTCACTATATTCTGGCTATTATTTGCTGTAACGGCGCCGTCCTTTTAACTATATTCTGGCTATTATTTGACGATTGTATTAAGTATAAAAAGGGCCTCCAGTCATTACCAGACTTCGAACTATCTTACTTAACCCATTTATTGCCACAGATCCTCAAATTTTAAAAAGGCGTCGTCGGTACAGAAGGGGTTAAAAGAAGGGGAAAATACTATGATCACCAGCCTTTTAAAGGGTCAAATTTCCATTACGTAGTGACAAGTGTTCAATATCTTTGGTTTGAATCATACCTTGAAAATAGATAACAATATATTCACTAATGAATGCCATTATCACATGACGTCCCTCAAGGATCCATACCGGGACCATACTGTTTCTATGTTATATTAATGATATTGAACACTCTCGCGAAGTCTTTTCATTTTTTTTTTTTTTTTTTTTGCAGATGATAGTGTCCTATAAGTTATTCACCCTAACCATACCCCATTGTGTACCGGCGATATTGTTTGTATTTCATTTCAGCTACATTTAGACGATTTCATGAAGCTTATGAATGATAATACATGGGTTGCTAAAAGGATTGTTGGAGATAGTCTGTAGATTTGTAATTGGTAGACGTCCTTCTTATGGTGAATAATATCATATAATGGTTGCCGGTACATAAAGGCTAAATAACTATAGTAAACAATTAAGTAAATAGCGTCAGAAACTTGTTAATAAGTAATAAACTTACCTTGAATATTTACAAAAAGGCTTTTATAATACTTCATAGAAACAAATTGATACCCGTGAACCGACAACCAATAAGAATAGGTGAGGCATTACTAAATGAAGAGTGAGAACAAATGTGGGTGTAATTGTGGATAAATGGCAATCAAAAGTAGATAATTTTTCATGTTTGCACAACAAGGTGAATAACCAATGCGGTATACTTTACTAGCTAGTTAACTTAACACGAAATTGCCGAAAACAATAATATACATAAATAAAATGCAACACATTAATTATTTCTTATTATATTCTCATATATTTTACTGCAATGCAGTGTGGGGAGCTGCAGCGCAAAATAGAAGACAGAAAAACTGGTAGTAGCTCAAACGAAAGTAACACTTACACACAGATATACTGTATAGGCCTACAAACACAGTAACGATTTATTATTACAACTTGGATTACTAAAGTTAGACATTACACATACTGCTTTGCTCCTTTTGTCTGTTAAGCTTTGCATATCCACATCGAAAGTTATATGTTCAAAATAAGAGTTAATTATGGATATATTATGAGAAACACCATTTCTTAGACATACCACTAATGTTAGCAACACAATCCCAATCTGTTATTAGCTAAGCAAGCGACTTTTGAACATGTTTGAATTTATCCGGAATTCCTTAAATCATATTTTTATTTCTACTGACTGCATCACACTTCTGATTAATAGTCATATATATAATCTCCATATCAATGTATATATCTTCTAAATTATGTTTTTAATCTTTGAAGGTAACTTCCTACTGCAACTATTTACGCAGGTTGGGTCAAGCCCGGAGTCCATTATCTACTGCTAATATTCCCTTTTTTCACCACTTACTACTTTATCTGTCTTCCTCGTTGCTTCCACACATTTGGGCAATCAAATATGCTATGGCTTCTCTCATGTTCCTGTAAATGTATATACAATTCCTACCTTCCAATCTCTCTCTCGCTCTCTCCTGTCTGGGTTTTTTCCCATTAACTTCAGGCTGCGCAGGAGGAACAAGACATTCTGGAACTAAACTGCCAGGTGTGCCTGGTTTCTCCCCTCCCTTCCCTTGCCCCCCCCCCCTCCCCCCCCTCTCCCTCACACCCTGAGATTCCACATATGCGAACATTGCTAAAGCTGATGTCACACGAACACATTTTCTGGCAATTTTCGATGAACAAGTTAGTGCTCGTACTATTTTGAGGTTCCTTTGCATTGGAATCGAAACTGTGATCGAAGGCAGATTGTGTTAGATCGTTTAATTCTTATGAAACTTAAATTTTGAAGCAGCCAGAACACACCTGCCCGTTAAAAATTATGGAAATATCGCTCGTGTGACATCGCCTTGATCATTCTTTCTTCTAGTCATGTATTTGATTTGGGTCAACTTTTATGCCTAATTAAATTATACCCAGCCAACTTCAAGGCTGGAGGTTCAAAGATGCTATTAGCTACAGCGCGGTGAAAGGCATATAAATAGTTAATAAATCCCTTCTGTACAGGCGACGTATATTTAATTTTATTCTCGATCTATTCAAACGATGTTGTGCAGCTTAACTCGGCAAGTGCTGGAAGATTCTTAAGAGTTTCCCCGGGCGACTGCGAGAAAACTCTTAAGAGTCTGGGGGAAAAAAACAATCCATTTAAAACACCCCCCAATTTTTTTTTTTTTTTTTTTTTTGGGGGGGGGGGGGCCATGCCAAATATCACTCCTCCACCTCCTCTCCTTCCCCACTTTCCTCACCTCCTTCAGTTATCACCTATTTTCCCTGTTATTCCCTTATTCTGTGGTCTATTTTCGTGCTAACATTAGCGAGTTGCAAGCAGGGCATTGTCATCACTGTTACCAAGCAAGTGCAAGAGAGAGAGAGCGAGTATCGATCGACAGTCTCTCTCCAGACGTGGGGAAAAGTGGGGAGGTTGCCTCAGCCATACATCATGTAACTCCCGGCCTGTATCGCCGATTTTGACCATCCAAACGCTGTTTCCACTTGTTTTATTGTTGTAACAGGTTAATTCCTTTTTAATCAACCTATAATAGGCGCATATGGATAAGTATTAATACTATTTATGGTAAAATAATGATGTTGGTGATGGGAACAGCTCAAATACGTGCACACAGGAGTGTGGTGTCTCATACCCCCCATGCGCACGTCTTAGGTTAAGAAGGATCTGTGATAGTAAGAATGGTTAAGTCGAATAGTTCGAAGCCTGTCAATTGCTAAGCTGAAAACATCATCTAATAGTTGCCAGAATGTAATAAAAAGAATCGGTTCAGAAGGGATTTAAAGTTTATTCCTTCATATTCCAAACATTAAACTATCATTAATCATAATACTCAGTTATAACTTACTTATGATAACATACAGTAGGCTCCAGAAATATGACGTTGGCATTTTGAGCAGGGTGATTGTGCGTTAAAAATGTTATCCATTTCCGGGCCTTCTATTTGTGTCTCCCCTACACAGAGTGTAATCCAAGTAACTCTCAATCACCTCCTCCTCCTATTCATTACACTAGAATTACCAGCCACACCACACTTCTTTCCAACATACGTAAATTACCTCTATAACGAACCTTGATTTTGGCTCTCTATCACTTTTTCAACCTTGGGGGGGGGGGACACTTGTTACAGACAGTTTTGCCTTGTGTCTCGTTCATGCACATAGGAAAAACATGGTATGGTACCATTATACAAGCTTATAACTGTTCCTGCAGGTCTTAACTGAGTGGGTTGGTTGGCGGCCGTACCGACCAACCATCAGGGTGGAGAAGGAACTCATGGACTTCGGGAGAGGCAAACAGCTCAAGGTGGGTGCAACATAGAATACAGGTACCCAGAGATGGTGTCAGTGCACTTTCTCTCGCTAATTAAGGCGGGTTGGTTTATTAATTGGTCGATGTATTTCATTATTTACTATTTTCTTATTTTCCTCCCTAGACCTCCATGAAGCGTATACAACATCCCCAAGATAAATTAGTTAATTTTTCAGTAGAAAAATGTCCCGACCGAAGGCTGGTTTCCCCTATTTTACCGGCTCGCTATTGCTCGCCAGGAAAACATTGACACCTAAATGGCTCGAAAAGTCTGAATATTGGCAAATAAATGGGTCGATAAGTCTTAAAATCGGCAAACTAGTAGGCCGACCGTTTTAAAATCTGAAAAATAAAAGGGCTAAACATGAGGGAGAAGGGAGGGCCAGAAAAAACAACCATCTCCCCTTAAATAGATAGATGTACACACCGGTTTTATATTCAAGAGCGAGTGTTCTTGATTTTGATCTTCATTCTTGATTGAAGGGTTGTGTGGACAGGCCCAATTAATCCTGTGATGGTATCAGTCAGGCCGCAGTGTCAGGGACCTAGGAAGGCCAACAACACTCCCAAGACAGAGTATGGAAGGGGAAGGTGAAGCGATGAACAATGGCACCCGGCAGGAAGAAGACGCGTGGAGAAGGGAAGAGACGAGGAAGGTGGGACCAACACTAACCCCAGAGGCTGAAGGCAGGTCTGGCACCAACGGGAATGTGGAGCCCATGAGGAAACCCCGTAGAAAGCTGAAGATTGTGCCGGGTACAGAGCCGACCACCGTGGGTACCGCGTCCCTCCAGCGGGCAAGCCACGGGTCACAGGTCCAAGGAAGCGCCGGGCTCCACCAACCGGAAAGGAAGAAAGATGGCGCAGAGTGAAGAAACCGACACAGACGGATGATCAGAGGATGACTGAGGCAGAGCAGGGCAGCATGGAGGAAAGGGATGAAACCGGGAGGAGAGGCCATAGAACCACCGACGCAGCAGACCGGGACTGACTAAAGTTCCCCCAAATATAGCCATAGATTGCGCCAGGCACAGGGATTTCTGCATGGGACCACGGACCAGCAGCAACTCCAAGAATGAGTGTTGGCTGTCTATGCTTTCGGAAGAAGGCTTTTTCTTTAGTTCTATATATATTTGCTTTTGTTTATTTGTTATTTTTTTGTTTTGTTTTTTGGTGGGAGTTTCCTCCTTTTTTTTGGTGTTTTTTTTTTGGTTTTCTATGTGATTGAGGGAGGCAAAAGGCATAACTGCCTATAGAGAGTGCCCCCCCATAGTTGAAAGAGTGATAGGGCCAAAATCAAGGGACGTTCGAGCCAAAATGCCTGGACACACGGAGTTTGAAGCAATTTAAGTCATAGGAAGAGGGAAAGACTGATTCTGGGAGAGAGTTCCAGAGCTCAGCTGTTGAGTAGAAGAAAGTTTGAGAGTAACGTTTCACTCTTGGGTTGGAGAGTTGCACAGAGTAGGGGTGGGATTGAGTTGCAAGACGGGTACCACGTGCCCTATGTAAAGGAGGTGGTATGCATTGGGATAGCTCTGAGGAACACTGATTATTATAGTAGCGATAGAATAGCGAGAGAGATGCAACATTGCGGCGGAGAGAGAGAGATTGCAGAGAGTTGGTGAGTGGACGGGAGTTAATGATACGAAAGGCCTTCCTTTCAACTTTGTCTAGGAGAGCGGTGTGAGAGGAATCTCCCACACATGTGAACAATACTCAATACAAGATCGCACTATGCCCCTGTACAGAGCAAGAAGCTGTGCAGGAGAAAAGAACCCCCTAAGGCGGTTGAGCACACCCAGCTTCTGGGAGGCTGCCTTAGCAAGACTGGTAATATGGTCCTTCCAAATGAGAGCAGAAGAAAAAGAGACACCAAGAATATTGAGAGAAGATGAAGGGTTGATTTTTGTATTGTTGAAGAATAAGGGATAGTCCGCTGGGAGATCCTGACGGGTAGATAGATGGAGAAATTGGGTTTTGGAAGCATTAAAGTTAACAAGGTTTTCTCTGCCCCAATTGGAAATAGTATTTAGATCAGAATTTAAGAGTTCTATGGCTTCATTACGTTTGTCGTTGAGGGATTGCTGGCTGGGGCGTTCTGAAAAACTAATGGAGTAGTGTAAGATTCAGTCGTCTTCGTATGAATGGATGGGAATTAAGGTACAGTTAAGGAGATAATTTATAAAAATTAGAAAGAGAATAGGAGATAGGACAGAGCCCTGAGGAACACCGGAGTTTATAGGGTGAGGAAGTGAACAATGGCCGTCCACAATCGCGGCTATGGAATGGCCGGAAAGGAAATTAGAGACAAAGGCACAGATGGAGGGATAGAAACCGAAGGAGGGTAGTTTTGAAATTAAAGATTTATGCCAGACTCTATCGAAGGCTTTCGATATGTCTAGTGCAATAGAACTTAGCCCTCCATAAAGTTAAAAACCTCCCCTTCTAGATAAATTTGTACATTTTTTGCTAGAAAAATATATCGGCCGAAGGTTCCTCTAAAATTACAGGCTGCTTATCGCTCGCCAGGAAAAAATTGATACACAAAGGTCACAAAAGTTCATAATATTGACAAAGAAAATGGGGTGAAAGGTCATATATATACTGTAATTGTCAATATAATGGGCTGAACGTCTTGAAATCTATAGACAAGAGGGGCTAAATATGAGGGAGAAGGGAGGCCAGAAAGAAAAAAAACGTCTCCCCACAAGGCGGCAGTATGTGTGGAGAATGAGCAGAACGAGTTCTTTGACCTGAATGTTGGGTTGAAACAAGGGTGTGTGATGTCCCTGTGGTTGTTTACTGTATATATGGATGGAGTCATGAAAGAAATACAAGGAAGAGCAGTGGATGTTGGTGTATTGCTGATAAGGGAGGGAAATGAGTGGAAGCTACCTGTACTGCTGTTTGCTGTACAGTTCTGATGAGCGATAATGAATGGGAGTTGCAGGGTCTGGTAAATGTGTTTGGAACAGTGTGCAAAAAACGGAATCTGAAGGTAAATGCAGGGAAGTGCAAGGTTATGGTCTTCGAAAGGGGTGAAGCCACAGAGTGTGAGGTAAAGTTGAACGGTCAGGCTATGGAGATAGTTAGCTCATTTAAGTATCTGGGCAGTGTGTTGAGTAAAGATGGGACTATGGATGAAGAAGTGCGGGAGAGGGTGCAACAGGGGAAGAGGGTTGTAGGAACGCTGAAAGCAGTAACAAGAAATAGGGTGGTCAGTATGGAAGTAAAGAAGTCCTTGCATGCCAGTGTGGTAATCCCGACACTGACTTACGGAAGCGAAGCATGGACGTTGGAGAAGAGACTCAGACCAGGAGTGAGAGGGGTGGAAATGAGCTACTTGAGAAGTGCGTGCGGAGTTACATGGAGGGATAGACAGACGAATGAGGAAGTAAGAAAGAGGTGTGGTGTGGAGGTAGATGTGCTGGAAAGTGTGAAAAGGAACACCTTGAGATGGTTCGGCCATATGGAACGTATGGGAAGCAAAAGAATGACTAAGAGGGTGTACAAGAGCGAGGTGGAAGGACAGAGAGGGAGATGTAAACCGAGAGAGAGGTAGAAGGATGGAGTGAGGAAGTATATGGATGAAGGCGGTGCTGGTTGGGAGGAGGGGCGTCAACTGACTGGGGACAGAGGTGCATGGGGGCGGTTCGTTCGTGGCCACACCTTCGGGGATCTCGGCGTCAGGCAGATATATTGATAGAACAATACAGCGAGATCCTGTGTTTTTGAGTTGCAAAGTAAGTGACCACGAGACGACATGGGTCTCCTCGTTCATCAGGCATCCATTTCCACACTAATTACATTACTGAAAAATGTTGGTGTTTTCTAAAATCATGGTTGTGTATAGTATGATAAATATCAATATCCAATATCCATATCATTTGGTAGTCAAATAAATGATCATATAGAGCATATTATGGAGTTTAAACAGTCACCCTCCTTTTCCCGACTATAATAGCCCCATTAAAACTATTTATCTAAGATGGCTACGGTTATCATTGACTTACATTAATAGTATGGAACTGCATGCAATGGCTGGAATGTATGGTAGGCATAGAAATGTCAATATATAGCATATTCTTTCTGTTTGAAAAGCTACTCTGTGGTAGATAAGGCCAGAGTGTCGACATATTATTAACGGTCCCTAGGGCGGGATAACAGCGCCAATTTGTTGTAGCGGCCACTTATGTCATTATATTAGTAGGGATAATTGAGCTTCTTTCGTACACTGTACTTTGACCTACTGCATAGTTTGAATGAGAAAATCTATGCAATGCTACTGAATTTAAAACATCAAGAGTGATTATTAAGGCGTGTCGGTGGGCGATGTATACAGTACTCTGTTCTTTGTTTGTTTTCCAGCTGATTGTAAATTTAGTATCTTAGCAGCTGATTGTTCGATACTTGATGGAAACATATGAAACTAGTATGTCTCTTATGTCATATATATACGAAGTTTCTGAAATTACCCACAACTATCAATTCCAAACGTTCATGATAGCTGAGTAATCAAGATAAAGGCATGGCAATTTATCCTTAGCTGGACATAGACAGACTATAGAAATATACCTAAACTAAGTGATGGTTGGTACAATCCTTAGGGAGGTTTGGCATCCTCTACCCAACCTTAGACGTTTCTGTCAGTCTCTGTTACTGTCCTATTATTTATCTTCTGGGGGCAGGGGCTAGGAATCCTTCTCTCCTTGTAAATTTCACCTACTAGATGAGACAGTGTAAGCGGAAAGGGAACGTGAAACTGGTCCCGGACCTTAGGAACTTGAACTTTAAATCTTATTTCTGTTCGGGCTCTGTCTCGAGTCGGCCACCCCCAGCTATGGGGTATGTGCCTGAGTATATACGTACATACATACATACATACAAGGACAGCACACATTTCATCCCAATAATTTCTTTTGACACCATAGGGGTTGAACTGCGGAACATTGGTATAACACAGACAATATTACCATCTTCTTGCCAGCCTTCAGTCTATGTCCAGGGGCACTAACTTGGAGGAACTGGCTGACTCGCTTTTTTTTTTTTTTTTTTTTTTTTTGAAAGAGTGAGCTCTTACCCTTCGCCGAGGCTTAAAGGCCTCTGCTCTTCCTTTAGTACTTAAAGGTGAACAATATGTTCATGAAAATGTTTAACATTATTTATCAACTAAAAATACACAATACTATGGGTAATACAAGATAATAACAGGTATTTCAACATTTAATTATTTTAAAGGATATATTCCTTCTTATTCATGAACCTCCACCAAAGAGTTTATGGTTTCTGCTGTTGTGTCATGGATCTGGATTAAAAAAATATATATTATTATTTGTTACCTTTCTAAAAAAAAAGTAAGAATATTCTTTGGTAATACAAACACACAATCATAAACAGTAAAACAAAGTTTACTTTCTTCAATTAAAATGATAATTCATCCTCCTCATCATCTGACACACTATTATGATAATTGCAACATGTAGATGATGCATGACATGACCAAAATACTGTACATGACAATTTTCCTCGGTTGCATCTGCATTTTGAAGATTTACATGGGGTTTCACTTTCACAGCTGCACCTTATCAGCTTTAGAATCCTGTCAGTCGCAATTTTGACATTTGTGGGAAGAGTTTTTGGCAGCAATGAATTTGTTTTGTCGTGTTTTATCCAGCCATAGTTAGTGGCCTCCAGCTTCGGTGGATGAAACTGTGGGGCATTCTTCCAAATAAAAGTCTGCAGTTGAGCACGCTTAACATTCTTAACAAAAGCCTCTGTCGTCGGGGGTAGTGTGGCTAGCGGAGGAGTACTTGTTGCTCCACTCCTGCCAACTCTTCCCATCCTAACTTTAACTCTGGCTTCTGACATAGATTTAGTCTTTGGCTGTCCGTAACATGCACCTATGAACTTTGTTGCCTGTTCTAAGACATCAGACCATTCAGCTTCAACATTACCAATATGTTCCAAAGATGAATCATCACGTTTCAAACCATTCAACTATTTTCCTTTCCCTATGCCAAAACATGCAGCAACAGTATCACAACCTGTTAATGCATGGCCTGCTAGCATTGTGGGAATAATACTACGGTGTTTCTGCATAGTTGATTTGGTGTCAATGACAGTTCTACCCTTGATTGGTGATTCCATAACCATTGGTGTCTGTAAACCTTTGTGCAGATAGTGATATAGTATAATGACATACACGTCGGTGTCATCACAAAGGACAGTAACCTGTTTCTGATAAGTATCTGCAAGATGTATGGCGTATTTTACGATTATGGTATCTACTTCCTCGTGACTTGTTGAAAGATCTGATCTTTGTCTGCATCCTCCCTCTCCAATTTCTACAGGAATGTCCTCTTGACCCGTTACAACAAGTTTGTTCTTAGTTTGGTGGAAATCAACATCTTGATGGAGGCTTTTGCAAAGGATATCAATCAACTGCTTCTTATTCTGTTACAGTAACGGTAAGATTCTGTGAGGGCAAAGGTGATGTGGGACTCAGTTGATATACTCGGGTGCCTTCTTTTCTTCTTGAGATCCTTGTTGACCTTTTGGTACTATAATCATGATATCTGTCAAAAACTAAGTAGACATCCCCTGTTTTTAGTTTCACTCATATCAAGTTTTTGAATTTACACACAAAATCCTGGACTGTAGGCTGTTGAAAAGAACAAGATGATGGCCAGTGGGGAATCCACAAAAGAGCTGAACCATCAATTACTGTCCACAAAGTATCTCTTGCAACATGTCTAGCAGACTGCTCTACCCTCGTGTGATTCTTTAAGACTGATTTTGACTTGGATATACGCAAATCTCCTGAGCCAGTGAAAATAGCTGTAGGAACAGGAGAGAGCTCACATGAGATAACTCTTCAATATTCATATATCTTGACCTTTCTTTAAGTCCTATTACTCTAGAATATATTAAGTCTGTATCATAGACGAGACACCCATCTACATTGATTGACTTCTTTATGACTGCCATTGTTTGCTTTTTCTTTGGTATACTATCATAGAATCCTTTAGGCAGTTTCTTCTCAAATCCCTCCAGTTGTTTTGTACCAATTTCAATTGTTCTGTAAACATTTACTGATGGTGGTGCAATTAAAGCATTCACTACATTCATAAGGCCCTCTGAATGCTGTTCAGGAATTCGTGGGGCTATGCAGAGATTGAGTTTATGCATTAGTCATTCTCTGTAAGCTTTATCAGCAGTGAGTTTTGCTTTGGCTTCCTCTTTGTGAGCTGTTTGCACTCTAGTTGAAGATTCATTCTCTCGCATGTTGGATATATCTTCAACTACCTTACCACATACATGCAAACTAAGTGTCCAAGTCTTCAGGGTTTTAGGTCTCAGTGTGTTGCCTATTATTCCAAATTTAGCAAGACCGAACCGCTTGAAGGTGCTTTCTATGAACATATCACTCCATATACCATTCCAAACACCTTGTTTGTGTCTCATCACATGTGAACCTTTCATGAAGTGGGTAAGGATATTATCAGGCAAGGATGTCATACTTCTTAGATAGTATACACCATACCTTGCATAATTTACATGTCTGGAAGCAAAGCAGTATGACAACATGAGTTCAATTGCATACAGGTGAAGAGGCCACACACCTCGTTCTGCCTTCAAAAATAGCATCATTATTAGTACTGGCTTAATTAAAACATCAATCCACAGCTTTGCAGTACGACTTCTACTTGCCAGGCCTTCCAACACAGTCAAAAGGTCGTTGTAAGAAGTTACCTCATCTTGACTGACAATATCTCTAAGCATCTCCTCAGTCAATAAGCGCAGAGCTCTCATATACATGGGAAACTTCTTTCCGCTTAGCATTTTTCCAACTCCTCTAAATGCAACTTCTAAAATTTCTGCCAGACCAGATCCTGCCATCAGTGTTCCAACAGCACCAATAAAACTCATATGCATTCCTCCTAATCTTGGAATAAGGTTTGAAAATAGACTTGCATATGCACACTTGATCTGAACTGCAACCTTGTACAGTTGCTGGTCGGCTGTGAAGAGTGTAAAATGTTGTCCTGTCTCTTGACTTATTGTTGTGCTTTGGTCATGGCAGTCATGATTGTATCTGGATGTGCAGGTGGCATGTCAATAAGTGGGAGGTAATCAGCCTTAGTCTTGGGTTGGAGAGGTTCTCCTTGGTCACGACATGAACGGGTAAAATATCCATGAAAATCGGGACATCCTTCACACTTTGTGACATCTTTCAAGAAGGATATAATGCTTGTCTTAAATTTTTGGTTAGCTACAGCCATATGTGCAAGAAGGTTTAGTGAAGGAACCTGTTTTTTCAAGAACTGTGGTGGAATGTCAGGTTTATTTGGGCCATTGTACCGGACGACTTCAAACTCATAGTCAATTGCCTTTGTCATCATCGTCTTCTGTAAATGACGATGATTCGCCTGCTCAACATGGTTACAGTTATTTTCTGGTTGAGTTATGAGCATTTCCAAGGAATGTGTTGATATCTTGCTATTTTGAGATGCTATGTCAGCATCAAAGTTGTCCACCACACACTACACTAAACTGTCTGTAGCCTTAGCAATGGACTTCAGTTCACTATGTTTAGCTACTGCTGTAGCTGCAGACCTCTTGAACCGTAACAACTCATCATAAGTGCAAGTAACACCAAAAGAGTTCATAGTCTTCACTACTGATTGTTATTCTCGTAGAAAGACCGCGAGGCCTATCTGAAGGGGTGTTGGATGATTTGTTAATGCTGATGTAATTATATTGCCTACTAGGAGCGCAGGTAGAGAGTTATTCAGTTTGGGTGACAATTTACCCAGAAGATCAAGAACAGTGCTGCAAACATATTTGGAGGCTTTTTCGTAGTCTAAAGATGTGCTGTAGTTTTCTCGTGCAAGCATGATTTCCTTGACCTCATGACAAATCTGGGTCTTCAGCATTCTTATTGCCAGGTCAGTGGAATCGCCTTCTGGGTCTGAAACGATGCATAGAGTTCTCTCAGCCTCTCTATGAAATGCAATTATTGTGGCTATCCCTGGTGAAGAAAGACACAAAAGATCTTTACCAAAATACTCAGAAAGTCTATGTATAAGCATTTGGCGGAATAGTACACAGCCCCCATGTTCTATATGCAAATTGTGTAGATCAACTGAATTCCAGATATGTGTGTTGTCAGCTTTGAGAACCCTGAAAATGCCTTCCAGTGCTTCATCTGACATATCCACCCCTAGTACTACGTATCCACATCTTCCTGTGCAGAGGGTGTTGCATTTTTTGCAGCAGTTGTTGTTGTTGTTGTTGTTCCCCAAGCTGCCTGGCTGAACAGCCCCGAGCAAGGCCAAGGCCATAACCGAGCGCCCCCAGAGAACCCTCCCTGCCGGCCACAATAAAGCCTGGGTGACCGAAGCCACTCCATGGCGGGGAGCTGAGGAAGGTGCGGAAACGCCCGGGAAACCGAAGCCCCACCCAGGGCCCTCTGCCCCTCAGCAATTATGAAGACAAAGTTGAGGGGCAAAGGAAAAATGTGACGCTTTGGCTTCCAATCTTGGTATATTGGGATATATAATTAATCCACGGAAGAGACGCCGTCACTTGAGATCTAGAAAATATATAAGTAAAAGGAACAGTCAGAGTAAGCTATGGATATGGCAGAGATCGCTCAGTTCTCACTCTGATAAACCAGCCCATCACCACATGACTAGAACCCAATCCTCTCAGCATCAGCTAGGAAAGGCCCTAGAAAGCCGCCTTTGGCGGGGGGATAGCTCCCCTATTTCAACCCCTTTCGGGGTTAGGCACCCGCCTTTTTGCAGCAAATATGGATCTTGTTGACATAAACTTTGTGCGGCAGTCTACGTGGTACCGAGCATCAGCCTCATGTAAATCACTCACTGCTCCATTTACCCTGACCATAACCTCTGAGGCCCATTTGTCATTTCGTTCTTTACATTTGTCTAAAATGTCTTCCTTTAGTGGTGTGCTGTGTCCTGTTCTCTTCACTTGTCTGCAGATATACAGTATGCTGGTCTCCAGCGAGAGGGATTTTTAGGATTATAATTTGAACCAGGAAAAGACAGAAATAATTAGATATATCACAAAATATTAGGAATGCTAAGCGATCAATTTTACCCTCGCATTTATTGTTGGCATTTCATACTCTGTATTATATCCAAAATTGCTCAATACTGACAGCTGTCCAGTAATGATAGTTGTATAATAGAAGGTTTAAGCAAGGAAAATCCACTATAAAAACACTTAAGACCCCAAAACAAGGTTCACCCTAAAAACAGCATTTGGCTGCCGGACTATTATATTCGGTGCCCAATGTTCTGGATAGTTATCTCTCTCAGTATGGTATGAATAATTCCTTCATTGTAGTATGAATATCATTAGACCATTATATTCCAATTAGGATATAGTATTGGAATATATTGTTAATAATTTCACTTCAACACCAAGCACCTCCCAATGAAATTAATGAGAGCAAGCATGTGATCCACCGGGATTCGAACCTCGGTTACCACATACAGATTTTAAACACTCTAACTATTACACCATCATGACAGTTAAGCCAGAAGCCCATAAACTGTGGCTAATGTTACATAAATTCAGAAAAGCGTCTGCATAATGCAAGGTTTAGTGCAAGAGAGAGAGAGAGAGAGAGAGAGAGAGTTACAAGGAATAGTAACTCAGAGACCTACCGACCCTGTAGTCTATCTTCCAACGACTACTGAAACAGCAGAGGACTCAACAAACCCTGTGGATGTCTCCCAAGATGAAGACACTGATCATTTGAAGGCATTAAGCAAAGAAGACCTAATATCAACTGTGTTTCAATTACAGTCTGAACTTGCAACTGCCGGAAACATCATCAGATCACACAAAAATCAACGGGAACTTCTGCTAAGTAAAAGACCATTATTCGTAGAGGTACTCAACCTGATTGACCTAATTGCTGCAATGGATGTATATAATAATGAAACTGATGTGTCATCAAAAGAAGACCAGTGCCTCCCCAGCAAAGATAGACAAAGATTGGGAGCATATATGTTCCAAGAGTGATAAATGGAACAACTGGTGGGAGTCAGACAAACCAAGGAAACTAACGAACCCATCCAATCAAGTGCCATCTCAGACTCCCTCCCTTTCAAATACTGGTACTAAAGAGCTAAATAACAGAAATACTACAAATAACAACAACAACAAGAGCAGCAACGGAAACAGCATCAACAACAACAACAACAACAACAACAACAACAACAACAACATATCAAGAGGCAATATTAATAACAGAAACAGGAACAATAACAACAATAATAACAGATATAGTAGCTATGAGAACAACGAGAATAACCATAGCAGCAGAAATAACAGCAGTAGGAACAACAATAACACCACCACTAACAGGAGCTACAACTAGAGCAACAATAGCAACTACTACAACAGCAGCAGTGAAAATAACCAACGGATACAGAGAGGACCAGATCCTAACCAGTACTGTGACTGGTGAAAATGCAGTGGTCACAATGATAACAATTGTAGGTCAAGGACCTGTGATTACTGTGGAAGACGTGGCCATGGCTATGATCAATGCCGGACCTGGTTAGCTGATCAGAAGAAGAAAACCACCTGCAACTTTTGTCACCGTGCAGGACACACAGAGGAGATATGCATCACTAGAGCTTCAGAACAAAGACAAGAACAGTTAATAGGGAGACTATTGGCAGGACAGGCACATGCAAATAGTCAGTTACTAAACTCAAATAATAACCTGACTCCAAGTCCACCACAGCCAGTCTACCAACACCCAAGCACCTGGCACCAAAATAATCCTGTGTGGCAAACATCCAACATTCAGCATAATGGCTACCACCAGCAGTTCATCCCCACAAGACAGACATCACCAACTGAACATTTTGTCTGCTAACATTCGTGATTTCCTCACAAATGTAGGGGAGTTAACACATAGTTTCATCATGAAACGTAATATAGACATTGTTGTGACTGTTCAGACTTTCCTGGACAATAGTGTACAAACAACATTCGGAAAGATTCCAGGATACAGCCACTGGATAAGAAGAGACCGTCAAGGGATGCAGGGAGGAGGAATTGCTGTTTGCCATAAGGAAAACATGCAAGTTCAAACACTATCAGTACACCTTCCAACTGTGATGGAAATCATGTTTTTTTCGAATCACTTTGGAGAATGGTAGTGGTCTATTACTTTGTGCTGTCTACCGCCCCCAATGGCAAGGAAGAGATCCAATAACATTTCTCATAGATAATTTGGATACTATTATGGAAGAGCATAATTGCCAATATATCATAATCTTAGGAGATTTAAACCAACATCTAGTTCAAAGATCTTTCAATGACCTACTAGCTGTGCATGGCCTCTTAAACTATGTGGACTTCCCTACACATATTCTAGGGAGCTCTCTTGATCCTGTACTTACGGATCTAGGTGCAGGGACTGTACGATGTAGACCATTAGACAGTGTAGGATCATCAGACCACTTTGCAGTCCTGTCTCAAGTGCACCTCACAGCTGCTTTTGAAGAAGGATGTGAAAGGAAAATATGGCTCTGGCAACATGCGGACTGGGTGTCAATGAGGGAAAAAATACGCCAAGCAGGCTGGGAGATGATGATGACTGGAGATCCAAACCTAGATGCAGACACTCTGACCTATACTATTTCACAGTTACAACAGGAATTTGTACCACATCTTACTTATAGCACAAAACCTGAAGATCAGCCATGGTTTGGGTACAGGTGTCGCCTCGCTGCTCATGCAAAGTATAGAGCCTGGAGAAAATTAAAGCATCGCTCTACACAAAGAAACAAGTACCTACATAAGAAGGCCTGTAAGAAAATGAAAGCTACCATCAAATGGGCTATGAAAAAACAGGAACAAAACACAAAAACGAAAAGTATGTGGCAATCAAATTGGCACAAAACAATGGTGGTCACTAATAAAAGAACGACAAGGTCTTGTATCTCATGAAAGAATTCCAGCCCTAAAAAAGGAAGATGGTACCTTCACTACCAGCAACAAAGAAAAAGCTGAACTAATAGCTAATATGTTTAGCAAAAAGATGACTGTGCCTGAACCAAACAGACCTACCCCAGTCATACCACAACCAAATAATGTTCTGCTACAAGAAATAGATATAAGAGAGGAGGATGTGCTGAAACATCTTAAGGCACAAAACACAAATAAAGCGACTGGACCTGATGAGATTAGTCCACACACCTTGAAAAACTGTGCCTCAGAACTAGCTAAGCCTCTGACCAAGCTTTACCAATCCTGCCTACTCACAAAAACATGGCCAACACTTTGGAAACAAGCAAGAATAGTACCAGTACATAAGAAGAACTCTAAATGTGGTCCAAAAAACTACCGTCCTATATCCTTACTGTCTTTTGTGAGTAAAATATTTGAGAAAATTATTGCTGAACAACTTACAATCTTCTTGGATGAACATCACCTAATAAGCAACAAGCAATATGGCTTCAGACAGGGCCGTTCCACATCTGACCTACTCCTTTCACTCTCACAAGCACGGAACAACGCTCTAGATGCTGCTAACACCACTCTGGTCATAGCACTAGATATTGCTGGTGCATTCGATTGTGTATGGCACCAAGGACTAATGACCAAACTTAAGGCACTTGGCATAGCTGGGAACATGCTTCAGCTATTTGGAGACTACCTAATTGGAAGAGATTTGACCGTGATAATAAATGGTCAGATCTCTACCAGTCATCCCATTGGAGCCTCAGTCCCTCAGGGATCTGTTTTAGGACCCTTTCTCTGGAACATTTTCATTAATGATCTCATCCAGGGACTTCCATCATCACATGCTTATGCAGATGACTGCACTCCTCATTTAGTAGAACTAAGGCTTCCATGGAGACAGTCAAACCGAAGCACGAGGTCGGTGATATCCAATAGCTGTCTGCTGGAAGTCCCTAGATTTCACACCAGTACACACCAACGTTCTTTCCAAGCTGCAACCTCAAGATTGTGGAACCTTATGACAAATATTATAGATGTCAGAACTCTAAATACCAATCAAATAAAGATTGTAGCTAATGTCTGGTGTAGACAAATATCATAAATTTCATAAAACGTGATAGACAAATTAACTCAAGTGTTCATATAAAAAAGATAACAAAAAAAAATAATAAAAAATAATAATAATAAGAAGAAAAATAATAATAATAATAATAATAAAAACAAATATATATATATATACTGTATATACTGTATACAGTATGTGTATATACTGTATGTGTGTATGTATAAATGTAAAATATAAATAATATATTGAATGATATACTACCAATACATATAAGAACATAAGAACATAAGAACATAAGAAAATGGGAGTCTGCAAAAAGCCGATCGGCCCATACAAGGCAGATCCCTGTCACACCCAAACCCAATTACAAGGCCCAATTATAGACCCATCTCACCCTGAGTACTGACCCCACCAAAACGGTCAGAGATTAACACAAGATTACGAGGGTCTGCTGAGCGCCGATTGGCCCACACCTGGTAGATCCCCCTCACAGCCAACCCATCTCGTCCATATGCCTATCTAATTTTGTCTTAAAGCTCCCTATCGTTCTTGATCCCACATCACTTGGTAGCCTACTCCACCCATCTGCAACTCTGTTACCGAACCAATATTTGCCTATATCTTTTCTGAAACGAAAATTATCTAATTTGAAACCATTTGTACGAGTTATTTCGCTATCACTGAGCTTTAGTAAATTTTTCATGTCTCCTTTATTAATTCCACTAACCCACTTGAATACCTCTATCATGTCACCTCTAACTCTGCGTCTCTCTCACGAATGTAAGCCTAATTTCTTCAACCTTTCTTCATACGGAAGATTTCTAATATTATGGATAATTTTTGTCATTCTACGTTGTACTCTCTCCAATGAAACTATGTCCATTCTGTAATAAGGACACCAAAATTGAACAGCATAATCCATATGGGTCTCACTAATGACAAGTACAGCTTTAAGATAACATCAGCAGTTCTGTTATTCACACTCATAGATATAAACCCGAGAATCCTGTTTGCCTTGTTACGAACGCTTATACATTGTTTTCTAGGCTTCAAATCATTGCTAACAAACACACCTAGATCTTTCTCACAGTCTGAGTTTTCTAATTCCATATTAGCTAGTTTATTTTTAAAATGTGTATGCATCTTCCCTATCTTTAATACCTTGCATTTGTCAATGTTAAACTTCATCTGCCATTTTACTGACCATTCGTGTATGGTATCTAGATCCCTTTGCAGACACTCTATATCTCTAACTGAATCAATTTTTCTCCCCATTTTGGTATTGTCTGCAAATTTACTTATCCTACTAGTTATACCTAAATCAAGGTCATTTATGTATAATAATAATAAACAACAGAGGACCTAATACAGATCCCTGGGGGACACCACTCTTGACTGATCCCCATTCTGACTTACTACCATTTATGCTGACTCTCTGCTTCCTACCAATTAGCCATGACCTAATCCATCCTAACAACGCCCCACCTATTCCATGTGCCTCAACCTTTCTCATCAATCTCTCATGAGGGACTCTGTCAAAAGTTTTACTGAAATCTAAATATATAATATCATATGACTTGTCATTATCTACTGCTTCATATACCTCTGAGAAAAAACTAAGCAAACTAGTAAGGCAAGAACGTCCCTAAGTGAATCCATGCTGAGAAGAATTGATAAAGTTAAATGTTTCTAAGTGGTTTCTCATTTTCCTAGCAATAATTGACTCTAGTAGCTTTCCTATGATTGAAGTGAGACTAATGGGACGGTAATTGGATGCTATTGATTTATCACCTTTTTTGAAAATCGGAACTACATTTGCAAGCTTCCAAGCTTCTGGAACTATACCTGTTTCTAATGAATTGTTAAAAATAAATGTTAATGGGTAACTTAACTCATCTCTGCATTCTTTTAATACTCTAGCATTATACTTCATCGGGACCAGGCGATTTCTGAGGTTTTAGTCTGTCAATTTCCTTAAGCACATCATTTCTACTTATAGTAACCGTACTTAACCTATTGTCTATGCTATTGCTATATACCTTACGGACTTCTGGAATCTGTGCCAAATTTTCATTAGTGAAAACGGATAGAAACTGACTATTTAATGTACTGCACATTTCTAAATAATTTTGTCATTTCTCCTATCGAAGTTTTAAGGGGGCCTATTTTATCTCTAACTTTAGATTTATATAGCTGGTAAAAAGCCTTAGGGTTATTTTTTGAGTCATTGGCTATCCTGATTTCATAATTTCTTTTGTCTGTCCTTATACCTTTTTTAACCTTTCTTGATAGATTCTGATAGTAAGCAAGTAGGTGAATTTCGCCTTTCTTAATTTGTCTATATATTCCTCTCTTTTTTCCTAGAAGGTCTAATAGTCTATTATTCATCCATTTGGGTTGGTTCTGTGTTGATCTAAATTTTCTTTTGGGGATATATTTATTTTGCGCATTGTGGAGTGAAGAAATAAAATGATTATATGTAGCTGTCAAATTATCTGAGTTAAGACAGGTATCTGAGAGAGAGTATGTTCATTAGCGCACCTGGGTCCACTTAATAGTTTAACCATAGGATCGACTCTTAAGGCTCTTCTTAATCCACCATAATTGGCTTTTCTGAAATCTGGGATAAGTGTCGTATTCTCTTTAGCCTTTCCTGTCCATTGTATGTTAAAATAAATTTATTTATGATCACTATTTCCTAGTTGGTCTCCTATCTCTACATTATTTATCATTTGTTCATTATTATTGAGAACTAAATCGAGGATATTATTACCTCTAGTAGGCGAGTCTATGAATTGAAATAAAAAACTATCCTGTACCGCCTCAATAAACTCTTTTGAATCTGAGTCGCCGATTTGATGCTGCCAATCAATATTCGGAAAATTAAAATCCCCCATAATACACACATTGCTAAACCTTGATGCTATTTGCACTTCCTGCCATAAAGCTGTACCTTCGTTTCTACTCATATTTGGTGGTCTATAAATAACTCCAATAATTATGGTCTCACTACCTTCGCTAACCTCTACCCAAATACTTTCGTTATCAGTATTTAGTCTAATACCTGATTGAATACAGCTTGTTAAAGAACTCCTGACAAACACTGCTATTCCGCCGCCCCTCCTACTTGTTCGGTCGTATTTAACAAACTATATCCTGGTATATGGAATTCTGCTAAAAAATTTCTTGATTCTGTATTAATCCATGTTTCAGTCAGTGCTATAATGTCTATATATTCGTTACTAACAAGTGCTCTAAGTTCATCCATTTTGTTACATAAACTCCTACAGTTTGTATAATATAATCGCAATGAATTTATTTTACTGGTATCGGATTTACCTTTATTTCTAACTGAATTCCCATCTTCTGTTACATCTTCAATATTTCTACTAGCAGTACAATTAAAATCCTGTGACTGAAATTTTCTATTCCTATCTGATGTACCAGTACGGCAATTTACCCTATCTAGACAATTATTCTTACTCATATTCTCAGGCTTTATTTTCAGCGAAACCCCGCGACAATCCTATCTATTGACCTAGCTAAATTTGCCACCCCTAGCCAAGAAAGATGAACCCCGTCCTGTGCGTACCACTGATTTTTACCATAGAAACGGGTCCAGTTATCAAGGAATGGTATTGCATTTGCATTGCAGTGTTTTTCCAGCCGACAATTGATACCAATTGCCCTAGATGACCATTCCTTGCTGACCCCTCTCCGTGGCAAGATACTGTGTACTACAGGTATGCCTCCCTTCCTCCTAACTTTATCTAACACCTCCATGTACTGCCGAAGCAGTACTTCCATCCTACCTTTACCAACATCATTGCTCCCTGTACTGAGACAGATAATGGGGCTATCTCCAATATCTTTCATGATGTAATCAATTTCCTCCAACACCTTCCCAACCCCGGCACCAGGCAGACAGACAAGCTTCCTAATATCAGTACAGGTGGACCTTGCTAAGTGTCTGACCATGGAGTCCCCAACAATTGAGAAGGACTTGCCTCTCCTTGTCGATGACTTGGTAGCAGCTGCGGCAGCGGCAGGAACTCCTGGGGCAGCAGTTGAAGGTACTCCTGGGGGGGCAGCAGTCACAGCATTCCCTGTGTTTGGAGGCAACTTACTTACCTTTCTCCTGGTTTCCTCGCCGAAGGAAGCACTCGCAGCCTCACCATCACATTCGTCATCTAAGGTGATGAACTTGTTGGTGAGGGCAACTGGCTGCCGTAGAAATTTGCAGGTTGTTGCACTTGTTGGAACAACTGTCCAGGGAGCATCACGATCCCTAACAGCAGTTGCACTATCTTCACTTTTCTTGTCAGCCAAAGTTAGCTTTAAGGCTAAATTCTCGTCTTTGAGAGACTGTACCTCTCTCTCCACATTATCCAGCCTTTCTTGTAAAGCAAGACAAAGCTGGAGAATATGAGAGGAGGTAGCAATCTCGTCAACACCAGCCATTTTAAGAATGCGTTAACACTATCACCACACTATGGGCAAAGATAATTCACTGGGAGTCACTAGGGACAGGTCCTCACTCAGCAAAGGTCAGGCAGGTACTGCCTGACCTAATATAATAAATATATTCATAATATATACTATAATGAAACTTATATAATCAGGACAAATGTATCCTACTTGGAAGAGGTTGAGCTTTAATATAGACATCAACAGAAATGTTATGTCTTTAGCTCAGAAAAATGAACTAAAAACAAATAGCGCACCTCATAATATAATAAGCA
Organism: Paralithodes platypus; assembly: GCA_032716605.1. NCBI lineage: Eukaryota > Metazoa > Arthropoda > Malacostraca > Decapoda > Lithodidae > Paralithodes > Paralithodes platypus. Next base: position 21,022,008 of record CM064501.1, on the reverse strand, counting down.
ATGTTTAAATAAAAAAATAAAAAAAATACATTCTGGGGAATGATACACTACATGCATTACAGAGTATGACAAATAATGTCTACTCTCTTGAACTGCTCTACTGAAGAGCTGTTTACAACTTCTGGGGGATGTTTGTTCCAGGTAGAACATATCTTATATGTGAAAATGCTTCCACAAGCAATATTGCTGAACCTTTTAAATGCTAACTTCCAGCCATGGTTGTGTATTGTATTCATATTGATGGTATACTACTATATTACTATACAACTAATGATAATACCATATACTGTTGCAGGTGGTTCACAACTATGGTCACGGAGGGTACGGAGTGTTATCATCACCAGGCACCTCCATGTGCGCCGTACAACTGGTACAGGACCTAGCCCAACCAACAGCCAAACTCTGAACTTCAGTTACCATTAAATGTCTTTGTCTAACTCCATAGAGAATCAAACAAGGTGAATAGACGAAAAAGAGATGAAAGCGTGACGTCACATGGTCAGCTCCGCGGTCATCCTTTGGATTTGGTAACACCACTGTCGTCGGGCATATAACCAGGACACCTTGGTTGTGTCTCCTTATTAGCTAATCCTTGATATCTGGGCGCCTGGCTTGTCTGTATTGTTCCCAAAGTTAAGGAAACTTCCGCGTATTCAGGATTAACTCTTTCACGCTTTTATGACGCAGAGGTTACCAGATTAGCAATTATAAATAGAGTTCTCTCACTCTTATAATTACCTCTCCAAGATTAGTTTTCTGCCCACAGCTAACTCAAAGACAACTTCATAGGTTGAAGTAACTAAACTAAAGGTTTCTATATACCCCTGATGGTAACAAAGGCTTTAAAGTATCCCTAATAGGCTCAACATTGCGTCATAAGCGTGAAAGGGTTAATGAGGGAACGTCTATGAGAGTAAATGCAAGGGACTGGAGTTCTTGCAGAGAGGCTCCAGTCCTGACGTTATTCTTGACTTACAGTGTGCTGGCTTAATAATCCAATAGGGTTGATAGCCTCTGAAGTCTTATTCTAACAAAAACAAAAAGAGTGAATGTTTTGGGTAAAACACTTGTGAATTATGTATACATAATAATATATAAAAGAGAGACAGAAAGAAGTAAATATATGTATGCATTATATATATATTGTTACGTATCTTGATCCTCAAGTGGTTAACTTGATGAATCTAGATAGCACAGAGATATATATTAAGGTATCAGTCAGCTGAAGGCAAAACAAAAGTAAAATATAATAAAATAATTTCCTGTTGTTGCTTCCTTTCCTTTTGGATCTTAGGACTTGGTATCCTTTATTGACTGATACTCTTTAATTATGAAACATACTGAAACTAATTAAAGTCATGTAGTATTTATAAAAAAATATTATTTAACCGAAGCTTAGTAGGCTATGGTTATGAACCGAATAAGTTAGCTAAAGAAGGACTAATTAATTCTATAAAAAGTCTTGAAAGATAAATATTAAAGTAAGAATATTTCTGTCTCTTACCCTTTTTGAAATTAATAGATAGTTTTCTTATCTGTCCTTTTATTTATATTTAATGTAATTATTCTTGGTTCTTGTCTTACGTTAATAGTATTATAGTATTATTATCATCAGGAGTAATATCAAAGTCACATAAAAAGTTAGATATATATTTAATAATTAGTTAAATGTAGTTCTTAACCACGTAACATTGAGGTTTGATTATGAGTAAATAAAGTTACAGGATCGTTTCATAGATTCGATTCAGGTCTCACTCAAATAATATGAAAAGCAAAATATAATATTTTGAAGCAAAAGAATTTTCTTCAGCTTAGGAAATCACTAGAAGTAATATTAACACAGCCATGTTAGTCTAAGGCGATATTACTAATACGAGACAATAGCATCACCGTACTAAGCACCGTTAAGCAATGTAAGCTTAATTCAAAGAAAATGAAAGAACTCTTAAGTATTAATACAAAACAATAGTATTACTTTCATCATAACCCAATTACTTAAAGAGTTGCTTTAGTCCACAAGTTAGTCAACTAAAATAGTTAAGTACATAATAATAGCGTTAACGTTAATTCGCAATCAAATAGTTAAACACATAATAGTAGCGTTAACGTTAATTCGCAATCAAATAGTTAAACACATAATAGTAGCGTTCACGTTAATTCCCAATCAAATAGTTAAGCACATAATAGTAGCGTTCACGTTAATTCCCAATCACATATCTCACTAACCAACATAACGTAAGTGTTTACACCGAACACACTTAACACACATTTATATAATCTGACTGACAGTCACAATCCCATTATAATACTTCACCCCGTCTTCCTCCAGCTGCAAGTTCACCTTCCCCAACTCCAAATGAGACTGATTTGAATGCCCACAACTCGGGTCTTATATACCAAACAATGATGGTGTAGGAACGAATCAGGAGGCGGGGGGTGGTGCCTACTCAATCATAGCTCCTCGAGTCGCATAACAGGTGCCTGGTCCACTCACAGCTCCTGGCGTCGATCATACGTCATAGCATCGGTCATCGAGGTAGTTTGCAGGGTCCCCTATGACGCACGCAGGTGTGAAGGCTAGTTTGCAGGTATGCGGGCGAGCTGGTTTACCCACTCGCTCGCTCGTTCGCTAGTCTGCTTCACCGTTTGGGTAGTTTGGCTCCTTCAACTCTAATTCTAACTCTTAAATTAACATACAGGGCTCCGTATGTCAGAATATATATATATATATATATATATATATATATATATATATATATATATATATATACCTATATATGATGCAAGTATAACTCCAAGCAATACAAGTATAAAAAGGTCATTAACCTAAGAAGTGCGCAGGGGGGGGGGGGGGGGGGGAATTACACCATAGCCCTGTGCGGACATATTTCACTGTTTCCATTCACTAAAATCCTTATCTTACTATAAATATCATTAATACTTATCCATATGCGCCTATTTTACGTTTAATATAAAGATATTAACCTGTTAGAACAATAAAACAAGTGGAAACAGTGTTTGGCTGGTCAAAATCGCGAAATGAGAGCGAGAGTTACATTCATCAAGTGTGAGCCAGCCTGGCCAACATCCACCCCTCACGATGCCTGGAGCGACACTCACGTCTCTCTCCTTATCTCTTTCTCTTTCTCACGCTTGGTAACACATATGACCACACCCTGCTAGCAAAACTCGCTATTGTTAGCACGAAAATATACCTAAGAATAAGGGAATAACAGGGAAAATAGGTGATAATTGAAGGGGGGGGGGGGGGGGGGGGGAAGGAGGGGATGTGGAGGAGTGATATTTGGCATGGCCAAGGGGCAAATAAAAAAAAATAAAATAAAAAATAAAAACAAAAATCAATTGTTACTGGGGTGGTTTAAATGTTTTTTTTTTTAGGCCTAGGATCATAAGAGTCTTGCCGCAGCTGACCGGTAAAACTCATAAGAGTCTCCCCGCACTTGACGGGTTAAGAATAAATATTATTAGTTACATTTTATGTCGATGTTTAATTGTAAAGGTTTATGTAAATTGGACATTTTGACAAAACAGTAGGTTAGGGTATAATTATTATGCTATCCATGGATATTATGTTGGGGAGAGATCCCTGTTTGATGTTTGCAACTCCGAGCATCACAACAACAATGGCGGCAGTAGAGGTAACACATCTCTAAACCTCCTTATAATGACGACAATTTCATGATCATCAATCTGGCCTTTACAATAGTCTTTACTTACAGTATAACCATTGAACTTTGTCATGTTTACAGAGTATGTGGGTAACGTTGAAATTATGATTTATAGCGTTTGTAGTACAATGTAGGGAAAATGAATTATTAGTTAACCTCTCGTTTTCTTGTGTGATCGTGTTGCCATCTCTCATGTGCGCAGATCACAAATATCAGAACCGTAACCTCTCAATTTCACATCCTTTCTTATATTATCGTTGGACTCAACTTAGATCTCGTGTAAACATTGCAAAACTATCTCTCGCAACCAACACCCAGAGTCTGAGCCATAGTTACAGTCAACAGTTCTTATAGTAATAGGAGGTTTAACCCCCTCTGTACTGTTATTGTCTTTTATATTTTAGGCTAGCTATATTTAAACGACTTTGTGCAATTTAAGAAGGATCTGAGGTAGTTAATAGGGATAAATGAGATAGTTCAAAGCCTGTTAATTGCTTTACACGTTTTTTAACCCTTAATTAGCGGCTCACCACATAAGTCGTATTTAATAAAGCTGGACTATGTGGCGGCGCTCGACATAGGTCGAGTGGCAATTTCAGCACGTAATGTTGCTGAGAGAGAGAGACAAGTGGTGGCAGGAGAGTAGCGAGTGTATGACTGCTCCAGACCACCGCGGCGAACATACTGACACGAATCCCAGCTCCCTCCTCCCTCTCTCACTCGCTATATAAGGAATTGTATCGGGAAAGTGGCTAATTACATGCTTTTTGCACTCGCATTGCACGGTTATTGCAAGAAAACTAGCCATCATAAAAGGATCGTTATGGTGTCATTCGAAAGCTCTGTTTATGCCCTTTCAGGGATAGATACTTGTTTTACGTTCTGGGTCTTATTTAGGCATGAAAATGATCACGTAAACAGCCCTATTTTGGCTAAAAACACCCCGCTGGGCGGTACATATAAATAAACCGCATAGGCCGCTCTTTAGGTGTTTTTAAGCTGAACAAAATAGTCTAATAGTTGTTAGAATAAAGTTAATAGGAAAACACCTTAAGAATTGCCAGTTCAGACTCGGACCAAGTCATCCTGGAGGGATTATTCCAACGCCAAGAGTAAAGCCATTATCACACATACAAGAGTCTGTGCCCGAGTCCAGCACAAGTGAACGATCGGTGACACTCTTCGTGACTCTGGCAAGAACCAGCCTGAGTAGGTCACTGTTCCCGATTCACCAAGAGTCAACAAGAGTCGGTATGTGTTCATCCAAGAGTCAGTACCAGTCACAGAGAGTCAACAAGAGTCACAAAGAGTGTAACACGAACCCAACACGAGTTGAGGAAATATGAAAAATAACGGTCAAATTCCAGGGTATGAAAACAAAGAGTTGGTACGAGTCAACACGAGTCAACAAAAGTGTAACAAAAGTCAACAAGAGTGTAACAAGAGTCACGAAGAGTGCCTTCATCTGGAGTGTCATCGGACAATGTACCGGCATATATGTATGTATGTGTGTATGTATGTATATATTCATGCACACCCCGTAACTGGGGGTGGCCGACTCGAGACAGACCGAACAGAAACAACTTTTAAAGTTCCAATTTTTATGGTTTGGTACCACTTTTGCGTTCCCTCACCCCTTTCTGTCTCGTCTAGTAGATGAAATTTACAAGGGGAGGAGGATTCCTAGCCTACCGTCCCCAGAAGGAAAAGTAGGACAGTAAAATAGACAGATAGAAAATAGTAAGTAAAAAGTATATAGTACAAATATAAAGACAAATATATAAAGAAAAGAAATAGCGCTAAAAAATGCATAAATTGTCGCACACATTATCGCTTGCTTAGACCGAATGACCTCTTCCCTTCTATCGATCTACTGTATTTATCTTATGTACATAATTATCTTCCTTATTAATGAACAGAATTATTTGTTGTTTCATGTTTTTTTTAATAATTATTTAGTTTGTAATGCTATACAATGGACCAAAATACTATCCTACCCTTACAATAATCATTATTATGAAAAAATACAGAAAATAAAAGAAGTCCCCCTATCTGTTATGCATGGCTGAACGTATGATTCCGACACCTTATATTATCAAGAGAGTATTAGGCTTATTTCATAATTCGCACATTTTTACGCTCACTTGGACCTAACGACCTTCGAGTTATATCTCCATTATCTAATTTTCTCCCTTATTAAAGGACAAAATTATATGTGTTTGATGTCATTTAATAATTGTTTAGTTTCTAATGCCGTGGAAATGAAAAAAAATAATGTTCTACCATTACATTAATAATTATTATGACAAAAATATATTATATAAATTTCCCCCATCTCTTATTCTAGCCGTTCTAGGCTATTGACAATTATGTTTCAGAAATGTAAGTTTCTGTTTCATAACAAGCTTATTTATGCTCACGTTATCGATCGTTTTCACTTTTCACTGAAGAATCGGGAACATAATTGTTTACATTTTGTTAATCGATTTGTGTCATTTTGCTAATTATGTGTTAGTGGTATAATTAGTTTATTTAGCCCATCAAATCAGAAATTATTCACAGATTCCATAGAGACCAAATAACAAATATAAAAGCTGATAAATAAGGGAGATAGCTAGATACAGATGGAAATTAATACAGTAGATAGAAATATAAGTAATAGAGAGAGAGAAAGCAGATGACAGGGAAAATGATAACGAAATGTACACAAATAACACTAGCGGTCTCTGTTTTCTAAAGGGTCACCAAAGTTACGATGTTTTCGATCTGTTTTCTAAAGGGTCTTTGCAATTTCGATGTTTTCATATGGTTAACTATGGTTTAATATTATATTTTGAAGAAGTTGGGTCACAAGCGAGTCACGAAGAGTTAGGTAGAGTTCAACAAGAGTCAAGACAAGTCACGAAGAGTCAACAAGAGTCAACATGTGTTGACAAGAGTCTACACGTATGTCCTTCGGACTCGTGACCAGGACAAGAAATTTCATGCAGGTTTGAAATTTCTAGGCCACATCACAAGTACCCAGGACACACCCTGATACCAACAGTACTCACACGAGTGTAACACGAGTCACGTAGAGTCACGAAGAGTATGCCAGAGTTATTGCCGAATATAGAAATTGCATCACTCGTGTTGGACTAGGGCACCGACTGACTCGTGTATGTCTGATGATGGCTTAACCCTCTTCTATAGATCGTTTATGATTTTAGTCTTGAATGATTTCAATCTGAAACAATTAATGTTTTACCTTATATAATATTTCTTTGGTCACTCTTAAAGCTCTCGCATTGGGTAATGTGATCTTCAAATGTTGCAGTTAACTTGTATTACGTGATTAACGGTTATCTATGCTTAATATATATACATATATATATATATATATATTATATATATATAATATATCTATATATATATATTATATATATATAAGGTATATACTATATATACATATATATATATATATATATATATATATATATATATATATATTTTTTTTTTTTTTCTATGTGAATGAGGGAGACAAAAGGCATAACTGCCTGCAGCGAGTGCCTCCCCCAGATTTCAAAGATTGACAGGGCCCGAAAATCAAGGGACGTTCGAGCTAAAAGTGCCTGGACACACGGAGTTTGAAGCAATTTAATCCATAGGAAGAGGGAAAAGGACGGATTCTGGGAGAGAGGTCCAGAGCTCCGTAATTGAATAGAAGAAAGTCTGAGAATAAACATTTCACTCTTGGGTTGGAGAGTTGCACAGAGTAGTGAGTGGGAGTGTGTTGCAAGGCGGGTACTACGTACCCTACGTAGAGGAGGGTGGTATACACTTGGAAAGCTCTACCGAGGAACACTGATTATTGTAAGTAGCGCTAGGAATAGCGCGGAGAGAGATGACAACATTGCGGCGAAAGAGATTTGAAGAGATTGCAGAGAGTTGGTGATTGTGGACGGGAGGTTAATGATATGAAAGGCTTTCCTTTCTACTTTATCTAGAGGTGCGGATGTCGAGGAGGATCCTCCCCAAACATGTGAACAATACTCAATACAAGTGACGCACTGTGCACCTGATCCTACAGAGCGAAGAAGCTGAGCAGGGATTAAAGAACCCCTTGAGGCGGTTTGAGCACACCCAGGGCTTCTGGGAGGCTGCCTTAGCGCGGATGGATTGGTAATATCGTCTTTCCAAGTGACAGAGCAGAAGAAGACAAAGAGACACCTAAGAACATTGAGGGGAAGATTGAAGGGTTGATTTGTTGTTATTGTTGAAAAAGAATAAAGGGATAGTCCTTCTCGAGGTTCCTGACAGGTAGTAAGATAGATAGAAATTGAGTTTTGGAAAAGTAAAGGCAACAAGGTGTTCTCTACCCCAATTGGAAAATAGTAGCTAGTGTGACCCGCCTCCCGGCGCTAGCAGAATGGTTGCGTGGGGGGCCCCATTGCAGCTCGCTAGCGCTCGCCAGGATGGGTGGCAGGAGGATGGGGGGCCTACAGGTTGTCATAGAATGAATCTGCTTTATGTTATTCAGTGTCGTGTTGCCACAGACAGTCTAGAAATGGTCTTTGTTTTGGTCTGTGACGCGCCTATATATTTTATATTCGCGATAATATATAAATGTTGCTTGTGTGGGAGGACGAGCGGGAGAGCGGGGTGAGTGGAAGTACACCTGGCAGAGGGGGGGAGCTGTGCCGCGGCTCGCTTGGGCGCTGACGGCGTTGGCG
>CM064501.1:20976733-21013507 GCA_032716605.1 Paralithodes platypus | reverse complement strand
TCAACTGAATTCCAGATATGTGTGTTGTCAGCTTTGAGAACCCTGAAAATGCCTTCCAGTGCTTCATCTGACATATCCACCCCTAGTACTACGTATCCACATCTTCCTGTGCAGAGGGTGTTGCATTTTTTGCAGCAGTTGTTGTTGTTGTTGTTGTTGTTCCCCAAGCTGCCTGGCTGAACAGCCCCGAGCAAGGCCAAGGCCATAACCGAGCGCCCCCAGAGAACCCTCCCTGCCGGCCACAATAAAGCCTGGGTGACCGAAGCCACTCCATGGCGGGGAGCTGAGGAAGGTGCGGAAACGCCCGGGAAACCGAAGCCCCACCCAGGGCCCTCTGCCCCTCAGCAATTATGAAGACAAAGTTGAGGGGCAAAGGAAAAATGTGACGCTTTGGCTTCCAATCTTGGTATATTGGGATATATAATTAATCCACGGAAGAGACGCCGTCACTTGAGATCTAGAAAATATATATAAGTAAAAGGAACAGTCAGAGTAAGCTATGGATATGGCAGAGATCGCTCAGTTCTCACTCTGATAAACCAGCCCATCACCACATGACTAGAACCCAATCCTCTCAGCATCAGCTAGGAAAGGCCCTAGAAAGCCGCCTTTGGCGGGGGGATAGCTCCCCTATTTCAACCCCTTTCGGGGTTAGGCACCCGCCTTTTTGCAGCAAATATGGATCTTGTTGACATAAACTTTGTGCGGCAGTCTACGTGGTACCGAGCATCAGCCTCATGTAAATCACTCACTGCTCCATTTACCCTGACCATAACCTCTGAGGCCCATTTGTCATTTCGTTCTTTACATTTGTCTAAAATGTCTTCCTTTAGTGGTGTGCTGTGTCCTGTTCTCTTCACTTGTCTGCAGATATACAGTATGCTGGTCTCCAGCGAGAGGGATTTTTAGGATTATAATTTGAACCAGGAAAAGAAAGAAATAATTAGATATATCACAAAATATTAGGAATGCTAAGCGATCAATTTTACCCTCGCATTTATTGTTGGCATTTCATACTCTGTATTATATCCAAAATTGCTCAATACTGACAGCTGTCCAGTAATGATAGTTGTATAATAGAAGGTTTAAGCAAGGAAAATCCACTATAAAAACACTTAAGACCCCAAAACAAGGTTCACCCTAAAAACAGCATTTGGCTGCCGGACTATTATATTCGGTGCCCAATGTTCTGGATAGTTATCTCTCTCAGTATGGTATGAATAATTCCTTCATTGTAGTATGAATATCATTAGACCATTATATTCCAATTAGGATATAGTATTGGAATATATTGTTAATAATTTCACTTCAACACCAAGCACCTCCCAATGAAATTAATGAGAGCAAGCATGTGATCCACCGGGATTCGAACCTCGGTTACCACATACAGATTTTAAACACTCTAACTATTACACCATCATGACAGTTAAGCCAGAAGCCCATAAACTGTGGCTAATGTTACATAAATTCAGAAAAGCGTCTGCATAATGCAAGGTTTAGTGCAAGAGAGAGAGAGAGAGAGAGAGAGAGAGAGTTACAAGGAATAGTAACTCAGAGACCTACCGACCCGGTATCCTATCTTCCAACGACTACTGACACAGCAATAGGACTCAACAAACCCTGTGGATGTCTCCCAAGAATGAAGACACTGATCATTTGAAGGCCTCAAGCAAAGAAGACCCTAACTACCTCCACTGTGTTTCAATTACCGTCTGAACTTGCAACTGCCGGAAACATCATCAGATCACACAAAAATCAACGGGAACGTCTGCTAAGTAAACAGACCATTATTCGTAGAGGTACTCACCCTATTTGACCTAATTGCTGCAATGGATTGTATATAATAATGAAACTGATGTGTCATCAAAAGAAGACCAGTGCCTCCCCCAGCAAAGATAGACCAAAGATTGGGAGCATATATGTTCCAAGAGTGATAAATGGAACACCTGTTGGGAGTCAGACAAACCAAGGCAACTAACGAACCCATCCAATCAAGTGCCATCTCATCCTCCCTCCCTTTTCAAATACTGGTTGACTAAAGAGCTAAATCACAGAAATACTACAAATCACAACAACAACAAAGAGCAGCAACGGAAACAGCAATCAACAACACAACAACAACAACAACAACACACAACAACAAATCTCAGAGGCAATAGTACTAACAGAAACAGGAACAATAACAACAATAATAACAGATATAGTAGCGATGAGAACAAACGAGAATAACCATTAGCAGCAGAAATAACAGCAGTAGGAACAGCAATAAAACCACCACTACAATCAGGAGCTACAACTAGAGCCACAATAGCAACTACTACAACAGCAGCAGTGAAACTAACCAACGGATACAGAGAGGACCAGATCCTAACCAGTACTGTGACTGGTGACAATGCAGTGTCCACAATGATAACAATTGTAGTTCCAAGGACCTGTGGATTACTGTGGAAGACGTGGCCATGGCGATGATCAATGCCGGACCTGGTTAGCTGATCAGAAGAAGAAAACCACCTGCAACTTTTGTCACCGGGCAGGACACCCAGAGGAGATATGCATCACTAGAGCTTCAGAACAAAGACAAGAACAGTTAATAAGGAGACTATTGGCAGGACAGGCCACATGGCAAATAGTCAGTTACTAAACTCAAATAATAACCTGCCTCCAAGTCCACCACAAGCCAGTCTACCAACACCCAAGCACCTGGCAACCAAATAATCCTGTGTGGCAAACATCCAACATTCAGCATAATGGCGACCACCAGCCTTCATCCCCACAAGACAGACATCACCAACTGAACATTTTGTCTGCTAACATTCGTGAGTTCCTCCTCGCAAATGTAGGGGAGTTAACGCATAGTTTCATCATGAAACGTAATATGAGACATTGTTGTGACTGTCAGACTTTCCTGGACAATAGTGTACAAACAACATTCGGAAAGATTCCAGGATACAGCCACTGGATAAGAAGAGACCGTCAAGGGATGCAGGGAGGAGGAATTGCTGTTTGCCATAAGGAAAACATGCAAGTTCAAACACTATCAGTACAAACCTTCCAACTGTGATGGAAATCATGTTTTTTTCGAATCACTTTGGAGAATGGTAGTGGTCTATTACTTTGTGCTGTCTACCGCCCCCAATGGCAAGGAAGAGATCCAATAACATTTCTCATAGATAATTTGGATACTATTATGGAAGAGCATAATTGCCAATATATCATAATCTTAGGAGATTTAAACCAACATCTAGTTCAAAGATCTTTCAATGACCTACTAGCTGTGCAGGGCCTCTTAAACTATGTGGACTTCCCTACACATATTCTAGGGAGCTCTCTTGATCCTGTACTTACGGATCTAGGTGCAAGGGACTGTACGATGTAGACCATTAGACAGTGTAGGATCATCAGACCACTTTGCAGTCCTGTCTCAAGTGCACCTCACAGCTGCTTTTGAAGAAGGATGTGAAAGGAAAATATGGCTCTGGCAACATGCGGACTGGGTGTCAATGAGGGAAAAAATACGCCAAGCAGGCTGGGAGATGATGATGGACTGGAGATCCAAACCTAGATGCAGACAACTCTGACCTATACTATTTCACAGTTACAACAGGAATTTGTACCACATCTACTTATAGCACAAAACCTGAAGATCAGCCATGGTTTGGGTACAGGTGTCGCCTCGCTGCTCATGCAAAGTATAGAGCCTGGAGAAAATTAAGCATCGCTCTACACAAAGAACAAGTACCTACATAAGAAGGCCTGTAAGAAAATGAAAGCTACCATCAAATGGGCTATGAAAAAACAGGAACAAAACACAAAAACGAAAAGTATGTGGCAATCAAATTGGCACAAAACAATGGTGGTCACTATAAAGAAACGACAAGGTCTTGTATCTCATGAAAGATTTCCAGCCCTAAAAAAGGAAGATGGTACCTTCACTACCAGCAACAAAGAAAAAGCTGAACTAATAGCTAATATGTTTAGCAAAAAGATGACTGTGCCTGAACCAAACAGACCTACCCCAGTCATACCACAACCAAATAATGTTCTGCTACAAGAAATAGATAAGAGAGGAGGATGTGCTGAAACATCTTAAGGCACAAAACACAAATAAAGCGACTGGACCTGATGAGATTAGTCCACACACCTTGAAAAACTGTGCCTCAGAACTAGCTAAGCCTCTGACCAAGCTTTACCAATCCTGCATACTCACAAAAACATGGCCAACACTTTGGAAACAAGCAAGAATAGTACCAGTACATAAGAAGAACTCTAAATGTGGTCCAAAAAACTACCGTCCTATATCCTTACTGTCTTTGTGAGTAAAATATTTGAGACAATTATTGCTGAACAACTTACAATCTTCTTGGATGAACATCACCTAATAAGCAACAAGCAATATGGCTTCAGACAGGGCCGTTCCACATCTGACCTACTCCTTTCACTCTCACAAGCACGGAACAACGCTCTAGATGCTGCTAACACCACTCTGGTCATAGCACTAGATATTGCTGGTGCATTCGATTGTGTATGGCACCAAGGACTAATGACCAAACTTAAGGCACTTGGCATAGCTGGGAACATGCTTCAGCTATTTGGAGACTACCTAATTGGAAGAGATTGACCGTGATAATAAATGGTCAGATCTCTACCAGTCATCCCATTGGAGCCTCAGTCCCTCAGGGATCTGTTTTAGGACCCTTTCTCTGGAACATTTTCATTAATGATCTCATCCAGGGACTTCCATCATCACATGCTTATGCAGATGACTGCACTCCTCATTTAGTAGAACTAAGGCTTCCATGGAGACAGTCAAACCGAAGCACGAGGTCGGTGATATCCAATAGCTGTCTGCTGGAAGTCCCTAGATTTCACACCAGTACACACCAACGTTCTTTCCAAGCTGCACCTCAAGATTGTGGAACCTTATGACAAATATTATAGATGTCAGAACTCTAAATACCAATCAAATAAAGATTGTAGCTAATGTCTGGTGTAGACAAATATCATAAATTTCATAAAACGTGATAGACAAATTAACTCAAGTGTTCATATAAAAAAGATAACAAAAAAAATAATAAAAAATAATAATAATAAGAAGAAAATAATAATAATAATAATAATAAAAACAAATATATATATATACTGTATATACTGTATACAGTATGTGTATATACTGTATGTGTGTATGTATAAATGTAAAATATAAATAATATATTGAATGATATACTACCAATACATATAAGAACATAAGAACATAAGAACATAAGAAAATGGGAGTCTGCAAAAAGCCGATCGGCCCATACAAGGCAGATCCCTGTCACACCCAAACCCAATTACAAGGCCCAATTATAGACCCATCTCACCCTGAGTACTGACCCCACCAAAACGGTCAGAGATTAACACAAGATTACGAGGGTCTGCTGAGCGCCGATTGGCCCACACCTGGTAGATCCCCCTCACAGCCAACCCATCTCGTCCATATGCCTATCTAATTTTGTCTTAAAGCTCCCTATCGTTCTTGATCCCACATCACTTGGTAGCCTACTCCACCCATCTGCAACTCTGTTACCGAACCAATATTTGCCTATATCTTTTCTGAAACGAAAATTATCTAATTTGAAACCATTTGTACGAGTTATTTCGCTATCACTGAGCTTTAGTAAATTTTTCATGTCTCCTTTATTAATTCCACTAACCCACTTGAATACCTCTATCATGTCACCTCTAACTCTGCGTCTCTCTCACGAATGTAAGCCTAATTTCTTCAACCTTTCTTCATACGGAAGATTTCTAATATTATGGATAATTTTTGTCATTCTACGTTGTACTCTCTCCAATGAAACTATGTCCATTCTGTAATAAGGACACCAAAATTGAACAGCATAATCCATATGGGTCTCACTAATGACAAGTACAGCTTTAAGATAACATCAGCAGTTCTGTTATTCACACTCATAGATATAAACCCGAGAATCCTGTTTGCCTTGTTACGAACGCTTATACATTGTTTTCTAGGCTTCAAATCATTGCTAACAAACACACCTAGATCTTTCTCACAGTCTGAGTTTTCTAATTCCATATTAGCTAGTTTTTTTAAAATGTGTATGCATCTTCCCTATCTTTAATACCTTGCATTTGTCAATGTTAAACTTCATCTGCCATTTTACTGACCATTCGTGTATGGTATCTAGATCCCTTTGCAGACACTCTATATCTCTAACTGAATCAATTTTTCTCCCCATTTTGGTATTGTCTGCAAATTTACTTATTTTACTAGTTATACCTAAATCAAGGTCATTTATGTATCATTATAAAACAACAGAGGACCTAATACAGATCCCTGGGGGACACCACTCTTGACTGATCCCCATTCTGACTTACTACCATTTATGCTGACTCTCTGCTTCCTACCAATTAGCCATGACCTAATCCATCCTAACAACGCCCCACCTATTCCATGTGCCTCAACCTTTCTCATCAATCTCTCATGAGGGACTCTGTCAAAAGTTTTACTGAAATCTAAATATATAATATCATATGACTTGTCATTATCTACTGCTTCATATACCTCTGAGAAAAAACTAAGCAAACTAGTAAGGCAAGAACGTCCCTAAGTGAATCCATGCTGAGAAGAATTGATAAAGTTAAATGTTTCTAAGTGGTTTCTCATTTTCCTAGCAATAATTGACTCTAGTAGCTTTCCTATGATTGAAGTGAGACTAATGGGACGGTAATTGGATGCTATTGATTTATCACCTTTTTTGAAAATCGGAACTACATTTGCAAGCTTCCAAGCTTCTGGAACTATACCTGTTTCTAATGAATTGTTAAAAATAAATGTTAATGGGTAACTTAACTCATCTCTGCATTCTTTTAATACTCTAGCATTATACTTCATCGGGACCAGGCGATTTCTGAGGTTTTAGTCTGTCAATTTCCTTAAGCACATCATTTCTACTTATAGTAACCGTACTTAACCTATTTTCTATGCTATTGCTATATACCTTACGGACTTCTGGAATCTGTGCCAAATTTTCATTAGTGAAAACGGATAGAAACTGACTATTTAATGTACTGCACATTTCTAAATAATTTTGTCATTTCTCCTATCGAAGTTTTAAGGGGGCCTATTTTATCTCTAACTTTAGATTATATAGCTGGTAAAAAGCCTTAGGGTTATTTTTTGAGTCATTGGCTATCCTGATTTAATAATTTCTTTTGTCTGTCCTTATACCTTTTTTAACCTTTCTTGATAGATTCTGATAGTAAGCAAGTAGGTCAATTTCGCCTTTCTTGATTTGCCTATTGATTCCTCTCTTTTTTCCTAGAAGCTCTAATAGTCTATTATTCATCCATTTGGGTTGGTTCTGTGTTGATCTAAATTTTCTTTTGGGGATATATTTATTTTGCGCATTGTGGAGTGAAGAAATAAAATGATTATATGTAGCTGTCAAATTATCTGAGTTAAGACAGGTATCTGAGAGAGAGTATGTTCATTAGCGCACCTGGGTCCACTTAATAGTTTAACCATAGGATCGACTCTTAAGGCTCTTCTTAATCCACCATAATTGGCTTTTCTGAAATCTGGGATAAGTGTCGTATTCTCTTTAGCCTTTCCTGTCCATTGTATGTTAAAATAAATTTATTTATGATCACTATTTCCTAGTTGATCTCCTATCTCTACATTATTTATCATTTGTTCATTATTATTGAGAACTAAATCGAGGATATTATTACCTCTAGTAGGCGAGTCTATGAATTGAAATAAAAAACTATCCTGTACCGCCTCAATAAACTCTTTTGAATCTGAGTCGCCGATTTGATGCTGCCAATCAATATTCGGAAAATTAAAATCCCCCATAATACACACATTGCTAAACCTTGATGCTATTTGCACTTCCTGCCATAAAGCTGTACCTTCGTTTCTACTCATATTTGGTGGTCTATAAATAACTCCAATAATTATGGTCTCACTACCTTCGCTAACCTCTACCCAAATACTTTCGTTATCAGTATTTAGTCTAATATATACCTGATTTAATACAGCTTGTTAAAGAACTCCTGACAAACACTGCTATTCCGCCGCCCCTCCTACTTGTTCGGTCGTATTTAACAAACTATATCCTGGTATATGGAATTCTGCTAAAAAAATTCTTGATTCTGTATTAATCCATGTTTCAGTCAGTGCTATAATGTCTATATATTCGTTACTAACAAGTGCTCTAAGTTCATCCATTTTGTTACATAAACTCCTACAGTTTGTATAATATAATCGCAATGAATTTATTTTACTGGTATCGGATTTACCTTTATTTCTAACTGAATTCCCATCTTCTGTTACATCTTCAATATTTCTACTAGCAGTACAATTAAAATCCTGTGACTGAAATTTTCTATTCC
This sequence comes from Paralithodes platypus, assembly GCA_032716605.1. Lineage (NCBI taxonomy): Eukaryota > Metazoa > Arthropoda > Malacostraca > Decapoda > Lithodidae > Paralithodes > Paralithodes platypus. Next base: position 21,005,110 of record CM064501.1, on the reverse strand, counting down.
TATCTGATGTACCAGTACGGCAATTTACCCTATCTAGACAATTATTCTTACTCATATTCTCAGGCTTTATTTTCAGCGAAACCCCGCGACAATCCTATCTATTGACTAGCTAAATTTGCCACCCCTAGCCAAGAAAGATGAACCCCGTCCTGTGCGTACCACTGATTTTTACCATAGAAACGGGTCCAGTTATCAAGGAATGGTATTGCATTTGCATTGCAGTGTTTTTCCAGCCGACAATTGATACCAATTGCCCTAGATGACCATTCCTTGCTGACCCCTCTCCGTGGCAAGATACTGTGTACTACAGGTATGCCTCCCTTCCTCCTAACTTTATCTAACACCTCCATGTACTGCCGAAGCAGTACTTCCATCCTACCTTTACCAACATCATTGCTCCCTGTACTGAGACAGATAATGGGGCTATCTCCAATATCTTTTCATGATGTAATCAATTTCCTCCAACACCTTCCCAACCCCGGCACCAGGCAGACAGACAAGCTTCCTAATATCAGTACAGGTGGACCTTGCTAAGTGTCTGACCATGGAGTCCCCAACAATTGAGAAGGACTTGCCTCTCCTTGTCGATGACTTGGTAGCAGCTGCGGCAGCGGCAGGAACTCCTGGGGCAGCAGTTGAAGGTACTCCTGGGGGGCAGCAGTCACAGCATTCCCTGTGTTTGGAGGCAACTTACTTACCTTTCTCCTGGTTTCCTCGCCGAAGGAAGCACTCGCAGCCTCACCATCACATTCGTCATCTAAGGTGATGAACTTGTTGGTGAGGGCAACTGGCTGCCGTAGAAATTTGCAGGTTGTTGCACTTGTTGGAACAACTGTCCAGGGAGCATCACGATCCCTAACAGCAGTTGCACTATCTTCACTTTTCTTGTCAGCCAAAGTTAGCTTTAAGGCTAAATTCTCGTCTTTGAGAGACTGTACCTCTCTCTCCACATTATCCAGCCTTTCTTGTAAAGCAAGACAAAGCTGGAGAATATGAGAGGAGGTAGCAATCTCGTCAACACCAGCCATTTTAAGAATGCGTTAACACTATCACCACACTATGGGCAAAGATAATTCACTGGGAGTCACTAGGGACAGGTCCTCACTCAGCAAAGGTCAGGCAGGTACTGCCTGACCTAATATAATAAATATATTCATAATATATACTATAATGAAACTTATATAATCAGGACAAATGTATCCTACTTGGAAGAGGTTGAGCTTTAATATAGACATCAACAGAAATGTTATGTCTTTAGCTCAGAAAAATGAACTAAAAACAAATAGCGCACCTCATAATATAATAAGCAATGTTTAAATAAAAAAATAAAAAAAATACATTCTGGGGAATGATACACTACATGCATTACAGAGTATGACAAATAATGTCTACTCTCTTGAACTGCTCTACTGAAGAGCTGTTTACAACTTCTGGGGGATGTTTGTTCCAGGTAGAACATATCTTATATGTGAAAATGCTTCCACAAGCAATATTGCTGAACCTTTTAAATGCTAACTTCCAGCCATGGTTGTGTATTGTATTCATATTGATGGTATACTACTATATTACTATACAACTAATGATAATACCATATACTGTTGCAGGTGGTTCACAACTATGGTCACGGAGGGTACGGAGTGTTATCATCACCAGGCACCTCCATGTGCGCCGTACAACTGGTACAGGACCTAGCCCAACCAACAGCCAAACTCTGAACTTCAGTTACCATTAAATGTCTTTGTCTAACTCCATAGAGAATCAAACAAGGTGAATAGACGAAAAAGAGATGAAAGCGTGACGTCACATGGTCAGCTCCGCGGTCATCCTTTGGATTTGGTAACACCACTGTCGTCGGGCATATAACCAGGACACCTTGGTTGTGTCTCCTTATTAGCTAATCCTTGATATCTGGGCGCCTGGCTTGTCTGTATTGTTCCCAAAGTTAAGGAAACTTCCGCGTATTCAGGATTAACTCTTTCACGCTTTTATGACGCAGAGGTTACCAGATTAGCAATTATAAATAGAGTTCTCTCACTCTTATAATTACCTCTCCAAGATTAGTTTTTCTGCCCACAGCTAACTCAAAGACAACTTCATAGGTTGAAGTAACTAAACTAAAGGTTTCTATATACCCCTGATGGTAACAAAGGCTTTAAAGTATCCCTAATAGGCTCAACATTGCGTCATAAGCGTGAAAGGGTTAATGAGGGAACGTCTATGAGAGTAAATGCAAGGGACTGGAGTTCTTGCAGAGAGGCTCCAGTCCTGACGTTATTCTTGACTTACAGTGTGCTGGCTTAATAATCCAATAGGGTTGATAGCCTCTGAAGTCTTATTCTAACAAAAACAAAAAGAGTGAATGTTTGGGTAAAACACTTGTGAATTATGTATACATAATAATATATAAAAGAGAGACAGAAAGAAGTAAATATATGTATGCATTATATATATTGTTACGTATCTTGATCCTCAAGTGGTTAACTTGATGAATCTAGATAGCACAGAGATATATATTAAGGTATCAGTCAGCTGAAGGCAAAACAAAAGTAAAATATAATAAAATAATTTCCTGTTGTTGCTTCCTTTCCTTTTGGATCTTAGGACTTGGTATCCTTTATTGACTGATACTCTTTAATTATGAAACATACTGAAACTAATTAAAGTCATGTAGTATTATAAAAAAATATTATTTAACCGAAGCTTAGTAGGCTATGGTTATGAACCGAATAAGTTAGCTAAAGAAGGACTAATTAATTCTATAAAAAGTCTTGAAAGATAAATATTAAAGTAAGAATATTTCTGTCTCTTACCCTTTTTGAAATTAATAGATAGTTTTCTTATCTGTCCTTTTATTTATATTTAATGTAATTATTCTTGGTTCTTGTCTTACGTTAATAGTATTATAGTATTATTATCATCAGGAGTAATATCAAAGTCACATAAAAAGTTAGATATATATTTAATAATTAGTTAAATGTAGTTCTTAACCACGTAACATTGAGGTTTGATTATGAGTAAATAAAGTTACAGGATCGTTTCATAGATTCGATTCAGGTCTCACTCAAATAATATGAAAAGCAAAATATAATATTTTGAAGCAAAAGAATTTTCTTCAGCTTAGGAAATCACTAGAAGTAATATTAACACAGCCATGTTAGTCTAAGGCGATATTACTAATACGAGACAATAGCATCACCGTACTAAGCACCGTTAAGCAATGTAAGCTTAATTCAAAGAAAATGAAAGAACTCTTAAGTATTAATACAAAACAATAGTATTACTTTCATCATAACCCAATTACTTAAAGAGTTGCTTTAGTCCACAAGTTAGTCAACTAAAATAGTTAAGTACATAATAATAGCGTTAACGTTAATTCGCAATCAAATAGTTAATCACATAATAGTAGCGTTAACGTTAATTCGCAATCAAATAGTTAAACACATAATAGTAGCGTTCACGTTAATTCCCAATCAAATAGTTAAGCACATAATAGTAGCGTTCACGTTAATTCCCAATCACATATCTCACTAACCAACATAACGTAAGTGTTTACACCGAACACACTTAACACACATTTATATAATCTGACTGACAGTCACAATCCCATTATAATACTTCACCCCGTCTTCCTCCAGCTGCAAGTTCACCTTCCCCAACTCCAAATGAGACTGATTTGAATGCCCACAACTCGGGTCTTATATACCAAACAATGATGGTGTAGGAACGAATCAGGAGGCGGGGGGTGGTGCCTACTCAATCATAGCTCCTCGAGTCGCATAACAGGTGCCTGGTCCACTCACAGCTCCTGGCGTCGATCATACGTCATAGCATCGGTCATCGAGGTAGTTTGCAGGGTCCCCTATGACGCACGCAGGTGTGAAGGCTAGTTTGCAGGTATGCGGGCGAGCTGGTTTACCCACTCGCTCGCTCGTTCGCTAGTCTGCTTCACCGTTTGGGTAGTTTGGCTCCTTCAACTCTAATTCTAACTCTTAAATTAACATACAGGGCTCCGTATGTCAGAATATATATATATATATATATATATATATATATATATATATATATATATATATATACCTATATATGATGCAAGTATAACTCCAAGCAATACAAGTATAAAAAGGTCATTAACCTAAGAAGTGCGCAGGGGGGGGGGGGGGGGGGGGGATTAAACCATAACCCCGTGGGGGCATATTTCACTGTGTCCATTCACTAAAATCCTTATCTTACTATAAATATCATTAATACTTATCCATATGCGCCTATTTTACGTTTAATATAAAGATATTAACCTGTTAGAACAATAAAACAAGTGGAAACAGTGTTTGGCTGGTCAAAATCGCGAAATGAGAGCGAGAGTTACATTCATCAAGTGTGAGCCAGCCTGGCCAACATCCACCCCTCACGATGCCTGGAACGACACTGACGTCTCTCTCTCTCTCCTTATCTCTTTCTCTTTCTCACGCTTGGTAACACATATGACCACACCCTGCTAGCAAAACTCGCTATTGTTAGCACGAAAATATACCTAAGAATAAGGGAATAACAGGGAAAATAGGTGATAATTGAAGGGGGGGGGGGGGGAAGGAGGGGATGTGGAGGAGTGATATTTGGCATGGCCAAGGGGCAAAAATAAAAAATAAAATAAAAAATAAAAACAAAAATCAATTGTTACTGGGGTGGTTTAAATGTTTTTTTTTTTAGGCCTAGGATCATAAGAGTCTTGCCGCAGCTGACCGGTAAAACTCATAAGAGTCTCCCCGCACTTGACGGGTTAAGAATAAATATTATTAGTTACATTTTATGTCGATGTTTAATTGTAAAGGTTTATGTAAATTGGACATTTTGACAAAACAGTAGGTTAGGGTATAATTATTATGCTATCCATGGATATTATGTTGGGGAGAGATCCCTGTTTGATGTTTGCAACTCCGAGCATCACAACAACAATGGCGGCAGTAGAGGTAACACATCTCTAAACCTCCTTATAATGACGACAATTTCATGATCATCAATCTGGCCTTTACAATAGTCTTTACTTACAGTATAACCATTGAACTTTGTCATGTTTACAGAGTATGTGGGTAACGTTGAAATTATGATTTATAGCGTTTGTAGTACAATGTAGGGAAAATGAATTATTAGTTAACCTCTCGTTTTTCTTGTGTGATCGTGTTGCCATCTCTCATGTGCGCAGATCACAAATATCAGAACCGTAACCTCTCAATTTCACATCCTTTCTTATATTATCGTTGGACTCAACTTAGATCTCGTGTAAACATTGCAAAACTATCTCTCGCAACCAACACCCAGAGTCTGAGCCATAGTTACAGTCAACAGTTCTTATAGTAATAGGAGGTTTAACCCCCTCTGTACTGTTATTGTCTTTTATATTTTAGGCTAGCTATATTTAAACGACTTTGTGCAATTTAAGAAGGATCTGAGGTAGTTAATAGGGATAAATGAGATAGTTCAAAGCCTGTTAATTGCTTTACACGTTTTTAACCTTAATTAGCGGCTCACCACATAAGTCGTATTTAATAAAGCTGGACTATGTGGCGGCGCTCGACATAGGTCGAGTGGCAATTTCAGCACGTAATGTTGCTGAGAGAGAGAGACAAGTGGTGGCAGGAGAGTAGCGAGTGTATGACTGCTCCAGACCACCGCGGCGAACATACTGACACGAATCCCAGCTCCCTCCTCCCTCTCTCACTCGCTATATAAGGAATTGTATCGGGAAAGTGGCTAATTACATGCTTTTTGCACTCGCATTGCACGGTTATTGCAAGAAAACTAGCCATCATAAAAGGATCGTTATGGTGTCATTCGAAAGCTCTGTTTATGCCCTTTCAGGGATAGATACTTGTTTTACGTTCTGGGTCTTATTTAGGCATGAAAATGATCACGTAAACAGCCCTATTTTGGCTAAAAACACCCCGCTGGGCGGTACATATAAATAAACCGCATAGGCCGCTCTTAAGGTGTTTTTAAGCTGAACAAAATAGTCTAATAGTTGTTAGAATAAAGTTAATAGGAAAACACCTTAAGAATTGCCAGTTCAGACTCGGACCAAGTCATCCTGGAGGGATTATTCCAACGCCAAGAGTAAAGCCATTATCACACATACAAGAGTCTGTGCCCGAGTCCAGCACAAGTGAACGATCGGTGACACTCTTCGTGACTCTGGCAAGAACCAGCCTGAGTAGGTCACTGTTCCCGATTCACCAAGAGTCAACAAGAGTCGGTATGTGTTCATCCAAGAGTCAGTACCAGTCACAGAGAGTCAACAAGAGTCACAAAGAGTGTAACACGAACCCAACACGAGTTGAGGAAATATGAAAAATAACGGTCAAATTCCAGGGTATGAAAACAAAGAGTTGGTACGAGTCAACACGAGTCAACAAAAGTGTAACAAAAGTCAACAAGAGTGTAACAAGAGTCACGAAGAGTGCCTTCATCTGGAGTGTCATCGGACAATGTACCGGCATGTATGTATGTGTGTATGTATGTATATATTCATGCACACCCCGTAACTGGGGGTGGCCGACTCGAGACAGACCGAACAGAAACAACTTTTAAAGTTCCAATTTTTATGGTTTGGTACCACTTTTGCGTTCCCTCACCCCTTTCTGTCTCGTCTAGTAGATGAAATTTACAAGGGGAGGAGGATTCCTAGCCTACCGTCCCCAGAAGGAAAAGTAGGACAGTAAAATAGACAGATAGAAAATAGTAAGTAAAAAGTATATAGTACAAATATAAAGACAAATATATAAAGAAAAGAAATAGCGCTAAAAAATGCATAAATTGTCGCACACATTATCGCTTGCTTAGACCGAATGACCTCTTCCCTTCTATCGATCTACTGTATTTATCTTATGTACATAATTATCTTCCTTATTAATGAACAGAATTATTTGTTGTTTCATGTTTTTTTTAATAATTATTTAGTTTCTAATGCTATGGAATGGACAAAAATACTATCCTACCATTACATTAATCATTATTATGAAAAAATACAGAAAATAAAAGAAGTCCCCCTATCTGTTATGCATGGCTGAACGTATGATTCCGACACCTTATATTATCAGAGAGTATATAGGCTTATTTCATAATTCGCACATTTTACGCTCACTTGGACCTAACGACCTTCGATTTATATCTCCATTATCTAATTTTCTCCCTTATTAAAGGACAAAATTATATGTTGTTTGATGTCATTTTAATAATTGTTTAGTTTCTAATGCCGTGGAAATGAAAAAAAATAATGTTCTACCATTACATTAATAATTATTATGACAAAAATATATTATATAAATTTCCCCCATCTCTTATTCTAGCCGATCTAGGCTATTGACAATTTAATGTTTCAAAATGTAAGTCTCTGTTTCATAACAAGCTTATTTATGCTCACGTTATCGATCGTTTTCACTTTTCACTGAAGAATCGGGAACATAATTGTTTACATTTTGTTAATCGATTTGTGTCATTTTGCTAATTATGTGTTAGTGGTATAATTAGTTTATTTAGCCCATCAAATCAGAAATTATTCACAGATTCCATAGAGACCAAATAACAAATATAAAAGCTGATAAATAAGGGAGATAGCTAGATACAGATGGAAATTAATACAGTAGATAGAAATATAAGTAATAGAGAGAGAGAAAGCAGATGACAGGGAAAATGATAACGAAATGTACACAAATAACACTAGCGGTCTCTGTTTTCTAAAGGGTCACCAAAGTTACGATGTTTTCGATCTGTTTTCTAAAGGGTCTTTGCAATTTCGATGTTTTCATATGGTTAACTATGGTTTAATATTATATTTTGAAGAAGTTGGGTCACAAGCGAGTCACGAAGAGTTAGGTAGAGTTCAACAAGAGTCAAGACAAGTCACGAAGAGTCAACAAGAGTCAACATGTGTTGACAAGAGTCTACACGTATGTCCTTCGGACTCGTGACCAGGACAAGAAATTTCATGCAGGTTTGAAATTTCTAGGCCACATCACAAGTACCCAGGACACACCCTGATACCAACAGTACTCACACGAGTGTAACACGAGTCACGTAGAGTCACGAAGAGTATGCCAGAGTTATTGCCGAATATAGAAATTTCATCACTCGTGTTGGACTAGGGCACCGACTGACTCGTGTATGTCTGATGATGGCTTAACCCTCTTCTATAGATCGTTTATGATTTTAGTCTTGAATGATTTCAATCTTAACAATTAATGTTTACCTTATATAATATTTCTTTTGTTCACTCTTAAAGCTCTCGCATTGGGTAATGTGATCTTCAAATGTTGCAGTTAACTTGTATTACTTTATTAACGGTTATCTATGCTTAATATATATATACATATATATATATATATATATATATATATATATATATATATATATATATATTATATATATAAGGTATATACTGTATATATATATATATATATATATATATATATATATATATATATATATTTTTTTTTTTTTCTATGTGAATGAGGGAGACAAAAGGCATAACTGCCTGCAGCGAGTGCCTCCCCCAGATTTCAAAGATTGACAGGGCCGAAATCAAGGGACGTTCGAGCTAAAATGCCTGGACACACGGAGTTTGAAGCAATTTAAATCATAGGAAGAGGGAAAGACGGATTCTGGGAGAGAGTTCCAGAGCTCAGCAATTGAATAGAAGAAAGTCTGAGAATAACATTTCACTCTTGGGTTGGAGAGTTGCACAGAGTAGGAGTGGGATTGTGTTGCAAGGCGGGTACTACGTACCCTACGTAGAGGAGGTGGTATACACTTGGAAAGCTCCGAGGAACACTGATTATTGTAGTAGCGCTAGAATAGCGAGAGAGATGCAACATTGCGGCGAAGAGAGAGAGATTGCAGAGAGTTGGTGAGTGGACGGGAGTTAATGATATGAAAGGCTTTCCTTTCTACTTTATCTAGAGTGCGGTGTGAGAGGATCCTCCCCACACATGTGAACAATACTCAATACAAGGACGCACTGTGCCCCTGTATCCTACAGAGCAAGAAGCTGAGCAGGGATAAAGAACCCCTTGAGGCGGTTGAGCACACCCAGCTTCTGGGAGGCTGCCTTAGCGAGATTGGTAATATAGTCTTTCCAAGTGAGAGCAGAAGAAAAAGAGACACCAAGAACATTGAGGGAAGATGAAGGGTTGATTTTTGTATTGTTGAAGAATAAGGGATAGTCCTCTCGAGGTTCCTGACAGGTAGTAAGATAGATAAATTGAGTTTTGGAAACATTAAATGCAACAAGGTGTTCTCTACCCCAATTGGAAATAGTAGCTAGTGTGACGCCTCCCGGCGCTAGCAGAATGGTTGCGTGGGGCATTGCAGCTCGCTAGCGCTCGCCAGGATGGGAGGATGGGCTACAGTTGTCCTAGAATGATCTGCTTTATGTTATTAGTGTCGTGTTGCCACAGACAGTCTAGAAATGGTCTTTGTTTTGGTCTGTGACCGCGCCTTATATTTTATATTCGCTATAATATAAATGTTGCTTGTGTGGGAGGCGAGCGAGAGCGGGTGAGGGAGTACACCTGGCAGCGGGGGGGGAGCTGTGCCGCGGCTCGCTTGGGCGCTGACGGCGTTGGCGGCCGGGTGGTCAACTAGTCCCTGCCCGTCGCGGCCGCGTGTTCTTTACCAGCTCAGAGCTTGCCTGACACGCGTATCGTCTACATCCTTTGCAATTCTGTCCCCCATACTCGCCACTTTGCATACTATTTCTCTCTCTCGACTTCTCCTTTCTCATTCTCTAATCTTTATTAAACTCAACATCCCTTCTGGTTTCAGCATAGACGTTCACCGTCGGCCAGTCGTATTGTACGCGAAGCTCTCAGATATTTCCATGTATTAGGCTTTAATGAGGTTTGGAGAGACGGACTTTTCCGTGTGTGTCCTCTCTCGGGAAGGTTGTAGACCGGTATATGTCTCCCTGGCAAGGTGTTGAGTGATTCTGCTGGGTTATTTAAAGCTAGACTAGGGGTAAGGTTACTGTGTCGTTGTCTCCGAGGTGTGCAGTGTTAGCTAAGCCCTGCACGATATCGACAGGTACTGTGGGAGCCTAAGTTGTCTTCGGGTGGGTTTACCTTGCGAGCACAGCGCTGTGGTGTGAGAGGGCCATAGCCTATCCCTCACAACATAGTGCTGCCTCTTTGTGTTGACTTCTGAGGGATTGCCAGGATAGAACTAGGTACTAGAGACCTAGATTTATCAAGAGAGCATCCCCGTCATATAACGTAATCTTCATTATACCACCTTCGGACAACGTTAGGCTACGAGCCGCCCATTGTTGCCCTGCCTTGATACCCCAGCTAGACTTCATTAACTAAGCAGACACTGGTTAGAGATAAGCTCCATTATTATATGTATGCCACATTATTATTCACTGCACTTTTGAGCCGAGGTTGTTGTTGAGTTGCACAACCCTAGTAGGCTGTTGCGTTGTGTCACGAAGCATTTCTTTAGTTGTCGAGCATTACTACCTTTGCGCAGTCTTTATTATTCGCCTGCCTATTATTACTATATGTCCTAGCATTTATTGTGACCAGGTATTCTGCATTATAATTGTTCAAGATTCTTTACGAACATCTTCCCAGCATCAGACTTATTTCAGAAGTTTCCAGTTGATGTTGCAGGACTAGCATTGCACTTTCTTTAATACAGGAGTGCCAGTTAATTGAGTATCTACCGTAACGTTAATTAATCACGTTAACTATCTTTTCTTTGTGTAACCTAATCGAGTAATCTTTTACTGTTTGAGAATAGGCTGTTTCATCGAGCGTCAGCCTAGTGTGTGTGCACCAGTTACCGAGTCATAGGATACCTCGTTGTCCAGGCACGACTCAGGGCGGTAATGGTGTTTTGTGTTCCAGTGTTTAAGGCTGGGGTTGGATCTAGTGTTACCGTTGTTGCATTTTGCCATTATCTAGTCCAATGTTGAAGAGCCCTGTGTCTTTGAGAACCTGGATCGTAACACTAGATCAGAAGATAAGCATTTTATAGCTTCATTACGTTTTCTTTTGAGGGATATATATATATATATATATATATATATATATATATACTGTATATATACAGTATACATATGTCTCATTTTGCTTACTTAACCAATTTATTCCATACTTACATATTTACAGGGATTACTCAATATTATAACAATGTTTACTTATATTCCTAGTATAACAACTTGGAGATAATTATCATTCTATTTCTTGTATTACATACACCTACTGTAGTCAACAGGAAAAACCAAGATGTATTCATCTGACCTTTCAGAGGAAGAGGTCATGGGAATCACTTTAATCATCATATCAGATCTGCTTTCTATCACGTGATAGGGACATGGATTAGGTGTGATCGGAGCGTGGATTACATGTGCCAGGTGATTTAAACCAGACCCCTTTTATATTACCTTATCAGGTACTGGCTAACAGTTTTGTAAAATACCTAATGATGGTATTACGTAATTTAGAGGGCGTATTCCGAGGTTATAAAAGTCATGGATAACAGTATTTGGCAGAAAAGAGTGACCCCAACCTTTGTTCACACCATAGGGGTCAGAGCGCTATTCATAATAAGTGCTTGCCAGACTGTTATACTTGACTTAATTAAGCTTGAGTATTTTATAAGTTTATTCTGAATAAGTTCTAAGTTATCTTTCAAATAATATATGATATGAAGATTAATCAAGTTTCAGTTACCTTTGGGTTATATCTTTAAGGGCTGATACTATTGTATTTATATTTTATAATTATTATCTCTAATATAAAGGGAGTGGTGGCAGTTTTCTGGGAGTGATAGACAAAGTCTTAGCATTAACTCAAGTCACCGTATATATATATATATATATATATATATATATATATATATATATATATACAGTATACTGTGTATATGCAGTATAAATATATACATATATACCGGTATATATATATATATTAACCGTCCTGGTGGTGTAATGGTTAAGGTGGCAAAAATCTGTGTGTGATAACCCTGGTTCGAATCCCGGTGGATCACATATATACTTTAATTGATTTAATTGGGGGTGTTTGGTGTTGTGGTGAAATTAATAAAATATAGAATATACAGTATATATATATATATATATAATAGTCGTATATGACAGTTTTCCCCACCATTGCGGTATGCCTAGTCATTCGCATGTTCGCTCTAGTTTTATAGTGTAACGAATATTGCCTGGTAATATACCTAATGAATGTCTATAATCTCAGTAAAACATTTTTGGTCACTGTAATGTTTCGTTAATAACCCCTTAAAGGCGAGCTGTGTGTAATGGACACCCTACCACCAGGCGACGATATTAGGCTCCATTCCCACCTAAAATCGTAATTTTACGATAAATATCGTCATTACATATCCATATGCGCCTATTTTATGTTTAATATGAAGATAGTAACATGTAACAACAATAAAACAAGTGGGAATAGTGTTTGGATGGTCAAAATCGCGAATTATTGCCGGCCGGTCCATTCATGAATTGTGGAGCAGAGCGAGGCAGATCCTCCCCTCGCGAGGCCTGAAGCCTGACTGACTCACTCACCCACACTCTACCTTAAGCAACACACTCGCTAGTCACATGACCACACCATAGAACCGGCTTGGAGATGTTGACACAAAAATATACCAATGAATAAGGGAATAACAGGGAAAATAGGTGATCATTGAAAGGGGGGGGGGAGGGGGGGAATTTGACAGATGTGGAGGAGTGATAGAAGGTATGGAGGGGAATTATCTCACTTAATCACCATTTCACTTGTTTTAAGTGCTACTGGGGTCTTGTAAAAGTTTTTTTTTAGGCCTTACCTCTTAAGAGGTTCCTCGCCCTTGCCCACCAAAACCTCTTAACCCCCTCCATCATATTATATTAACTTACTTACGGGTTGGCAGAGCGCCCGGTATTTCTCCCACAACACTCTCTCTTACACTGAGGGACCGGTAGTAGTCGGAGGAATTTGGGGCTGCCACCAACCGACAGATTCTGATCTAACTTACCTAACTTACTAAGCTCCATTTGACGCGATTTCGTGTCATAAACTTATTATTGAGTTATTTCACTAAGTTCATATTACGCGATCACGTCATATGATACTCTTAGGCGTACCGCCATATGATGCGATCGCGTCATAGATGACGGAGAGGGTTAAGAGTGTTCTCGCCGTTCCCGGGTTAATATTATTTGGCTGTAGACTCCCATGTCCTATTGTATTTCCTCCTAATATATCCCTTGCACCTTACATATGTTATTGTGTGGTATGAACAACATGAGGGCACAACACCAGCACCCTGGATTATCTGCAACACCTATAAATCAATCTCAGCTCCCCCCATAATTTCCAACTCGCCACAATTTCTCGCCAGCAGCAACATATCGAGGGAAATTAAACCCCCTGGTCTGAACTTTCATTTCCCACCATGCCAGGACCAGGAACAGGGGTGTATATATATCGTTTTCTGACCCACCAATAGTTTTGCTATTATTTTATTTTATTCGGATGATTAAATAGGTTTAAAAATTCGAATTGATGCAACCTAATTAAATTGATATCCAGTACTCGAAAAAATGGATATTAATCGTAGTCATCCACTATCCCAGGCTCGAATCCCGGGAGGATCACATGCTCTAATTAATTACATTGGGTATTAATTATATTATATGCTAAAAACTAGACAATATATACATAACTAACATATTTAACCCACTGAGCCCCAGCTAGTTTATAATAAATGTACCACCAGGGACCAGCAGGATTTGATTTTGTTTTTCCAGAAACAATAGCGAATGGGTTAGGAATGAAGGAAACACCACAAAAAAACGATCGAAAAGGTAAAAAATTAGTCCTACGGAGCCCCGAAAGTCGATTTTACAAGAGTAAAACATTGAAGGCAAATACACACAAAATACCGGTTTTTGCGCGCTCACGCGCACACGGTTAGACTTTGAGAGTTTTCAACCATCGGCATGGTTGTTTGGGATACTTACACAGTTCCCATACAAATCTGAGCCCTCTAGGTGCCATAGGACCGGAGTAATTGGGACCGGAGTAACATGGATGCAACGTTTGAGTCGCTGGGGTTTAGCGTTACAAACATTTCGGACGCAAACGCTGCGTCGCTTTGGCTCAGTGGGTTAATGTGATGTGTCGCTGCACTTTCACCTAATATTGTACTACATGATGAATGGAAAATTAAAGTATGCCTTAAATAGAATATAATGTATTCAAAGTTTTTGAAATGTAAATACCTAGGCACTGTAAATGAGAGAAAATATAGACTGGTGGAAAAATACGTATGGAGAACACGCATCAACAATTATCTCTGATATCTTAACATACAAGGCTTGTGTGCTTTTTTTGTGTTGGTGAACTGCTATATAAGAACATAAGAACATAAGAAAATGGGAGTCTGCAGAAAGCCGATTGGCCTAAGCAAGGCAGATCCCTGTCCCACACAACCCCAATTCATTACAAAGCCCAATTATAGGCTTCACACTCTAATACCCTGAGGATCATCTTACCAAAACGGTTAGAGATTAACGCAGGATTATGGAGGTCTGCAGAGCGCTGATTGGCCCAACCCGGCTGATCCCCCTTCACACCCAACCCTTCTCGTCCATATGCTTATCCAATTTTATCTTAAAGCTCCTTACAGTTTTAGATCCCACTATAGCACTTGGTAGTCCATTCCACCCGTCTACAACTCTGTTACCAAACCAATACTTGCCTATATGTTTTCTGAAACGAAATTTATCTAATTTGAAACCATTGGTACGAGTTCTTTCGCTATCACTGAGCTTTAGTACATTTGCCATGTTCCCTTTGTTAATCCCACTAACCCACTTGAACACCTCTATCATATCCCCTCTAACTCTGCGTCTCTCTAACGAATGTAAACCTAATTTCTTCAACCTTTCTTCATACGAAAGATTTCTAATATTATGGATCATTTTTGTCATTCTACGCTGTACTCTCTCCAATGAATCTATGTCCATTCTGTAATAAGGACACCAAAATTGGACAGCATAATCCATATGGGGTCTCACTAATGACAAGTAAAGTTTTAAGATAACATCAGCAGTTCTGTTACTCACACTCCTAGAGATGAACCCGAGAATCCTGTTTGCCTTATTACGAACGCTTATACACTGTTTTCTAGGCTTCAAATCATTGCTAACAAACACACCTAGATCTTTCTCGCAGTCTGAATTTTCTAATTCTAAATTAGCTAGTTTATATTTAACATTTGTTTGCATCTTCCCTATCTTTAATACCTTGCATTTGTCAATGTTAAACTTCATCTGCCAATTTACTGACCATTCATGTAAGGTATCTAGATCCCTTTGGAGGCACTCTATATCGCTATCTGAATCAATTGATCTCCCTATTTTAGTATCGTCTGCGAATTTACTTATCCTACTAGTTATACCTAAATCTAGGTCATTTATGTATATAAGAAACAACAGGGGACCTAATACCGATCCCTGGGGGACACCACTTTTGATTGCTCCCCATTCTGACTTGGTACCATTTATGCTGACTCTCTGCTTCCTACCAATTAGCCATGACCTAATCCATCCTAACAACGCCCCACCTATTCCATGTGCCTCAACCTTTCTCATCAATCTCTCATGAGGGACTCTGTCGAAAGCTTTACTGAAATCTAAATATATAATATCATATGACTTGTCATTATCTACTGCTTCATATACCTCTGAGAAAAAACTAAGCAAATTAGTAAGGCAAGACCGTCCCTGAGTGAATCCATGCTGAGAAGAATTGATTAAGTTAAATTAGTCCATGAGCCAGGCCAGATATCGGTACCACCTGGGGTGACTAAACACGAATGGTACTAAAATGTTTATAGAGTGACTGTAAGTACATTAAGATATGATAGCCTTCTCGCACTGGTAGCTTAGTCTAATTTTGTTGATGCAATAGGGGCGCTACCCAAAAATAAAGATTTTTAGCGTGACGCTCGGCGTTTTCCTCATTTTCTTTAAAATCCATCACACAATCATCGCGAAACTTTGAACACCTATGTAGAATTATATTCTCTACCAGAGTTGTTCCTAGGTATTTTTCAAATTTCCTCATATTTCGGAATATACTCTATATTTTGGGTATTTTCCTCTAAATCTAGAATAAATCCTTAAATATGGGGAACATTGAAAAATATATTCTAACAGCTCTTGTAGCTTATTTGATTATCTACAAGAATTATTCCGATGTGTATTTCAAGTTTCTCCATATTTAGGGGTTTATTTCATATTTGGGGATTTTTTGTTATATTTTGGGGATAATTTATTATTGGAAGGAGCAAACATATGTAGAGTGGTTTCCATGTAATGTGTTTGTTTGTTCATG
This sequence comes from Paralithodes platypus, assembly GCA_032716605.1. Lineage (NCBI taxonomy): Eukaryota > Metazoa > Arthropoda > Malacostraca > Decapoda > Lithodidae > Paralithodes > Paralithodes platypus. Next base: position 20,988,710 of record CM064501.1, on the reverse strand, counting down.
GTTTAATGGTGATATTTTTTGCAGGTGTGTGTCGACTGTTTGACGGCAGGATGGAACCATCTGCGAGGAAGAGAGCACGGATCGACTGTATCATCCACTGCTCTGATGATGACAGCGATGCTCTGGTGTCACCACAGGATTTGGACTCCTGGAACACATTGCTCAGGGCTGCAGAAATCAGGCAGCATGATCCAGTCCTGGAAGCAGCCAAGGGCCTTGAAGAAGGAGGAATACCACACATACATTATCACCGTAAATGTCGTAGTCTCTTTACAATGAAGAAGTCACTGGATTCTATCCTTGCCAAGGGTGTCAAGATAGAATCAGCAAGCGTCGACCCCAGGAGGAGGGCATCAAGGGATGCCCCTAGTACTAGCAGGGTGTATGCCAAAGTATGTATCTTCTGCGAGAAGTCAAGCAAGTACATAAAAACAACAAAGACAAGGGAGCCACTCATACAGTGTGTTGAGCTACGAGCAGATGAGAAGATTCGCAGAGCAGCAATAAGGAAACTCAACCAGAGAATCCTTGGTTTAGTTAGCAGAGACCTTGTTGCTGCAGAGGGTCACTACCACAAGTCGTGCTACAAACTCTTCACAAAAGATGATTTCCCAGCGGCCGCCAGGTCGGGTGCAGGTGAAAATCAGGAAGAAAGCGAGGAAGCACGCTACGAAGAGGTTGAGACAGAAGCCCTCGAGGAACTCTGCTTGTATATAAGGACCAAATTATTCCCCAACCCAGAGGTACTGCCTATGACAAACCTCACATCTAGGCTTGAGAGATCCATGATGTCCCGTGGTATTATCCAACTGAAACCAGCGACAAAGAAACATGTTCGCCGAAAGATTGAAACCGAGTTTGGAGAATCACTACGCTTTGTCCCAGATGAGAAAGGAAAGCTTCTAATCTATCCACGCAGCCTCTCAATGGACGACCTTGCCCGGCAAGCACACAAAATGGCAAAAGACCTGCAAGAAGCAAGAGCAGCTAACTCTGAAGATGTCTTAACCAAAGCAGGAATGCAGCTGAGGAATGAGATCAATAAACAAGATGTGAGTCAGCCATGGCCTCCCGATACAGATCAGAATGTCATTCCTGCAGCAGTCACTCAATTCCTGCACACCCTGCTGACAGGAGAGTGTGAGTGTGAAACTCCCTCTGAAAGAGCTCAACGTCTTGCCACTTCCTTTGGCAGTGACTTGGTCTTTGCTGTTACCAGTGGCAAGACAAAACCACCCAAGCACGTACTGCTGACCAATGCTGTAAAGTCTTTGACAGGAAACACAGAACTGATCCGAACTCTGAATCGTCTTGGTCACTGTGTGTCTTACTCAATGTTTGAGGAGATCGATACAGCCCTTTGTATCCAGAAGCTGGAATGCTCAAAGGATGACATTCCACTGCCAGCAAACATCTACCCTGGTGTGTTCACAACCCTGGCCTGGGATAACATTGACCGACTTGAAGAGACCCTAAGTGGAGCAGGTACTTCTCATAGAGTCAATGGCATTGCTGTCCAGTCCAAGGTTGCAGGCTCTGTGCCAGAGAAAGTCCTGCCAGAGATTACCAAGTCCAAGATAAGAAGCATCACTCAGACATCATCAATGCTGCCAATATACAATGTTGGGCGGCGGGCAGGGCCACCTAGGATTGAGACTTCGTATGTCGACACTACCAAGGAAGTCCAGGATTCAAAGACAAAGAACCATATCTGGCTTCTTACTCGAATGTCAGACCATGAGGACCAGTCCATCAGCAGTTGGACTGGGTTCAACATCAAAATGCGCAGAGACATTGCAGTGGTTCAGGACACTGTAAGCTACCTGCCCACTATCAATGCTCCCGCAACAGAAATGTCCACCGTTAATGAAATCTTGGAACAAACGCATGCTATCATGCAGTCCTTACAGCTTAACAAGATTGTGTGCGTGTTTGATCAAGCACTCTATGCCAAAGCTGCCGAAGTTATCTGGAAACAAGAGAAGTTCAAGAACATTATCATCAGGATGGGCGTCTTCCACACAATCTGTAATCTCATCTCCACCATAGGAAAGAGGTTTCAAGATGCAGGTCTTAGAGATCTGTGTGTGGAATCAGGTATCATCGCAGAAGGATCAGTGTCAGGAGTGATGAACGGCAAGAGGTACAACAGAGCAGTGAGACTACACAAGCTCGTGTATGAAGCACTGATGAGGCTTGCATGGAAAGGCTTCCTTTCATGGCTAGAAGAAAACCATTCAAGGGACATACACCATCTAGATGAAACACTGAAGGACATCAACAGCTTTCACAGCAATGTGTCTCAGGGACTCTTTCAAGAGCTGATGGAGAGTGAATCATGCACACATATCATGAAGCTTTTCCAAGTTTATCTTGAGACCCTCAGAGATGAACACAACCTCTCAGCATTCTGGATGTCATACCTGGACATGGTTGAGATCATGCTGGACTTAATTCGAGCCTCCAGAGAAGGCAACTGGATGCTCCACCTAGGAGCAATCCGACAGATGATACCGTGGTGTTTTGCCTATGACAAAGTGAACTATGCCCGGTTCCTAACCTACTACTATGCCTTGATGTCTCGACTGCCCATTGAACACCCAGAGGTCCATGAACACTTCATGCAAGGTGGCTTTTCGGTCCAGATCGGTAGCAAGAATCCCTTTGGACGGATCCCTGTGGACCAGACAATCGAAGAGACGATCAACAAAGACACCCAGACACCAGGGGGCACAAAAGGCTTCAGCCTGAAAGGCGGAGCTGTCGCCAGGTACTACCTGACATCGGAGTATCGCAGCAGGTACTTAAGGCAGCTCAGGACTATGGTAGTAGGCCAAAAGTATACTGACTTCAGCCACCCAGACCTACAGATGCCCAGGATTAGAAGAGATGAGGCCGATGTCCAATCTTTAGTTCAACTGATGGAGACCAGCTGGTTGAACCCCTTCAACGCAGAGCAAGAAGATCTTGTCAGTTTGTCAACTGCGACTATGGCACCACCAGAAGTTGTCAAAGACCTTCTAGGGGCCTACAGAATAGGAGAGGATGCATATCAAGCCTTCAAGGAAGAGCGCCTGGAGATCGATACGCCAACTATACAGTTTCATGACACGATGACGAAGACGAAACTGAGAACGTTCACTAACATCAGAATGAAGCCACGCTCACAAGACCATGCCAAGGAGGTTATCTTAAAGGCTGACAGGAACCTATTTGGCCAGATGATCCTTGTTGCCGAGAACAGAAAGCTCAAAATGAGTGATGTCTTGGCTCATCCCCTGGGGCCTTTGCCTTGGGCACTTGCCAGCGGTGATGGGTCTCTCCGCAAGACCAACAAGGCTGCCCTCGCAAAGGAGTTAGAGAGGAATGTTTCTCCTGCAGAAGTGATACCCGAGCCCTCTGCTACCATAATTGATGGGATGAGCCTGGTCCACAAACTGAAGGGAAACGACAAAACTTTTTCACAGCTTGCAGGTACAGCACTGAGTCACGCTGTTCATGAAGGTGCTAAGAGCAGGCGCATTGATGTTGTGTTTGATATCTACAAGGAGACATCCATCAAGGATGCAGAACGAGCCAAAAGAAGTGCAGGCACAGGAATTCATTTCAAGAACATTCAACCTGGGCACAACATCCAGCAGTGGAGAAAGTTACTCGGTAGTTCCTCCAACAAGGCAAGTCTTATCAAGTTCTTGGTAGAAGAATGGAAGGCACCACAGCACAGGGAGAAGCTCAAGGACAAGGAGCTGTATGTCACATGTGAGCAGCGCTGCTTCAAGATCAACAAAGAGCAGTGGGAAGAGGCTCCTGAGCTTAAGTCAACTCAAGAAGAAGCAGACACACGCCTTCTTCTCCATGCACTTCATGCAGCAGAATCTGGGAACAAGTCTGTCATCATCACTGCAGAAGATACAGACGTCATGGTGTTGTGTCTTGGCATGTGCCACAAGATCCCATCCCATCTGTTCCAGAAGTGCGGGACGAAGAACCGGACAAGATTCCTGGATATCACCACACTGAGCCGCACACTGGGAGGCAGCGTGTGTGATTCATTGATTGGTATGCATGCCTTTACAGGCTGTGATACCGTCAGTGCATTCGCTGGCCGAGGGAAGATGACGACACTCAAGCAGGTGAAGATGGACAAGACATACCAGCATGCTTTTCACGAACTTGGACGCTCATGGGAAGTGTCTCCTGAACTCTTTGAGAAGCTACAGGAAATCACCTGCCACATGTACCTACCATCTACCCACACAACTAAGGTAAACAAGCTTCGGTATGAGCTGTTCTGTGCAAGACGTGGAGAGGTAGAGTCAAGTCAACTCCCTCCTTGTGAGGACTGCCTCTTCATGCATGCACTGCGTGCAAACTACCAGGCTGCGATCTGGAGGAGAAGTCTTCAGAGCCAGCCATTTGTTGCGAACCCAACAGACTGCGGTTGGATGACAGATGAGGACGGTAAGCTTGCCGTCAACTGGATGCGAGGCTCACCAGCACCAGATGCTGTTATGCAGCTACTGTCTTGCAAGTGTGTGCGGTCATGCGAACTCCCTAAGTGTACTTGCCTCAGCAATGGTCTAAAATGCACGGACATGTGCAGGTTACAGACATGTCAGAATAAGGCTATTGAAGAAGAGCCGGTGGCACAACAGTCAGATTCCGAGTCTGACGTAGATGATATTTAGGAGTAGTAATTTGCCATAATAGTATGTACAAGCCCATGGCATGCTTAGTGTGTATTTACAGGACTTGTATTAAATGTGACAATTACTATATGCATTTTGTTGACATTTAGGCATTCCTGTCCCCAAATTTGACATTTTAAAAAATTTCGGAATTTTCGGTAGGGTATGTCTATTCAAGAAGTGATAACGACCATTAAGCTACCAATGTGCAAGGGCTATCATATCAAAACATAAACTAGAGACATGTAGCAAGCTAAAAACACCTAAGAGAATTAGTCACCCCGGGTGGTACCGATATCCCAAAATTCGGGTCTTGGCTCATGGACTAAATGTTTCTAAGTGGTTTCTCATTTTCCTAGCAATAATTGACTCTAGTAGTTTTCCTATGATTGAAGTGAGACTAATGGGACGGTAATTGGATGCTATTGATTTATCACCTTTTTTGAAGATCGGAACTACATTTGCAAGCTTCCAAGCTTCTGGAACTATACCTGTTTCTAATGACTTGTTAAATAGAAATGTTAATGGATAACTTAACTCATCTCTGCATTCTTTTAATACTCTAGCATATACCTCATCAGGACCAGGCGATTTATGAGGTTTCAGTCTGTCAATTTCCTTAACCACATCATTTCTACTTATAGTAACCGTACTTAACCTATTTTCTATACTATCGCTGTATACCTTACGGACTTCTGGAAACTGTGCCAAATTTTCATTAGTGAAAACGGAAAGAAATTGACTATTTAATGTACTGCACATTTCTAAATCACTTTCTGTCAATTTTCCTATCGAAGTTTTAAGGGGACCAATTACATCTCTAACCTTGGATTTATATAGTTGGTAAAAAGCTTTAGGATTATTTTTTGAATCATTGGCAACCTTAATTTCATAATTTCTTTTTTCTTTACTAATATCCTTTTTTACCTGTCGTGATAGATTCTGATAGTAAGCAAGTAGGTGAATTTCGCCTTTTTTAATTTTTCTATATATTCCTCTCTTTTTTCCTAGAAGATCTAATAGTCTATTATTCATCCATTTGGGTTGGTTCTGTGTTGATCTAAATTTTCTTTTGGGGATATATTTATTTTGCTCATTGAATACTGACTTGATAAAATTATCGTATGTATCTACCAAGTTTGACGTCTCCTCCTGACTTAAGATGACAGGTGCCTGAGAAAGGATACACTCATTTGGACACCTGGATCGACTTAATTTTTTGACCATAGGGTCCGCTAACAGGGCTTCTCTTAACCCACCATAATTGGCTTTTCTGAAGTCAGGTATTAATGTTGTATTCTCTCTGATATTACCTTTCCATTGTATATTAAAATACACAGAATTATGATCACTATTTCCTAGGTGGTCCCCGATTTCTACACTATTTATCACATGTTCATTGTTACTGAAAACTAAATCGATAATATTATCACCTCTAGTCGGCGTATCTATGAATTGAGATAAAAAACTATCTTGTACTACCTCAATAAACTCCTTTGAATCAGAGTCGCCTATTTGTTGCTGTCAATCTATATTAGGGAAATTAAAATCCCCCATAATGCACACGTTGCTAAGCCTTGATGCTATTTTAATTTCCTCCCATAATGATGTTCCGTCATTTCTACTCATATTTGGCGGTCTATACATAACTCCAATAACTAAAGTCTCACTACCTTCGTTAACTTCTACCCAAACACTTTCATTTTCATTATTTACTCTAATACCTGATTTAGTACAGCTTTTTAATGAACTCCTGACAAACACTGCTATAACCGCCACCCCTCTTACTTGTTCGGTCATATTTAAACAAACTATATCCTGGTATATCAAACTCTGCTAAAAAATGCCTGGTTTCTGTATTAATCCATGTTTCAGTTAGCGCTATTATGTCTATATTTTCTTTGCTAACCAGTGCTCTAAGTTCGTTCATTTTGTTACATAAACTCCTGCAATTTGTATAATAAACACTCAAACTATTACTTGTATTTGCAACTATTTTTCTATTGTTTTTAACTAATTTATTTTTACCTGTTGAACTACTGGACCTAGACGGAAAATCTACGCTATCAGAATGTTCGTTATTACTATCAATTTGATGTGGCTGGGATTCTATTTTACTTACACACCTATGGTTTATTAACCAAACCCCGCAACAAACTTGTCGAGTGAGCTGGCTAAGGTCGAAACTCCTAGTCGAGAGAGATGTACTCCATCCTGGGCATACAGTTCATCCTTACCGTAGAAGAGGGTCCAGTTATCCAGGAATGGAATAGTATTTGCCTTGCAATACTTCTCCAGCCGGCTATTTACACCAATAGCCCTGGAGGACCATTCCTTCCTTACCCCTCTTCTTGGTAGGATACTGTGTACCACAGGAACTCCACCCTTCTCCTTGATCCTCTCCAACATTTCCTGGTACGTGGTGAGCAACTCCTCAGTCCTGCATTTCCAAATGTCGTTGCTCCCTGCGTTGAGGAAGATGATGGGGTCCTCTCCACTCGCTTCCATGACACCATCTAGCTTTTCTGCCACCTTCTCGACTCCGGCACCAGGCAGACAGACAACTTTACCAACATGTGTGTTAGTAGCCCTACCAAGGTATTTAATCATTGAATCCCCTACAATTAAAATAGACTTAGCTGTTTTCTGTTGCCGGCCTGTAGCAGGAGTTGTAGCAGCAACAGCAGCAGACTTCCCCCCCTCCCCTCTCACTGCCTCGATGATCGCCACTTCCTCGCCATCACTCTCATCAGCCAAGGTGCTGAAGTTGTTGTGGGTCTTGAGTGGCTGCCTTTTCAGCTTGCAGGCCGTTGCACTGGTTGACACCACTTTCCAAGGGGCTTCACGATCCCTGGGAACACTTCCGGTAGCCTCACACTTCTTGTCCGCCATAGCTAGTCTCAAGGCCAAATTTTCATCTTTGAGACACTGAATCTCCTGCTCCACACTCTCCAGTCTTTCTTGCAAAGCAAGACAAAGCTGGAGAGTATGGGAGGAGACAGCAGACTCATCAACAACAGCCATCACTAAGAAAGTTCACTAGGACCTCACTAAGGGTAAACCGGTTCACTAGCGGTCACTGGGGACGTCCGCACAGGTCAGGGGTCAGAGGGGTCAGTGTGTTATTATCCTGTCAACTCTTTATCCTATTCCGTGTCTCTTACTGAAACTCCCTTCCTCTTGTGGGAGTAAGGGCTTGCTACTGACTGATTGACTGACACAATAAAGAGGACTGTATTGACACAAGCAACATACAAAAGCTAAGTATTCAAACAGTAAAACAAAAATGAAAGGAGATAATATTATTCAGGAATTTAGTGAACCTGTAATAAGATCACACCTCACTTGTACCACTCTCGCTATCATAATTATACAGTAGTTGAGATGCATCAAGCACACTGAAACCTTGATGAAGCAAAACACAGACAGAATTTGAAATTCATCCTACTCGGAAATGACTATATTTTCTACTGTATGTTTGTCTATCTCTCTGTATACCTAATGTATAATATATATATATATATATATATATATATATATATATATATATAGAGAGAGAGAGAGAGATAATAACGACAGCGTAGTAATTGTCAACTTGATGTTACACCTCAAGAGCGCTACGAATCTGAACATGTCACCCTTCTGGGGTTTCATCTTGAGAAGCTTATGGATGAAGAAATACTGTAGTAGTGATATTCGACATAAAACAATGGTAGCACAATACAATAACGTTATATATTACATATGGTTTAATTGCCCTCTACAATATGTCAATTGTGGTTCGTACTTATATATTTGCATGTACTGTATATATATATATATATATATATATATATATATATATATATATATATATATATTCTGCATCTTTAAATATAATTATAAACTAGTTAAACACTTATAATAATACATCATGTGTTTTCTGTTGTATTAAGAAGAAATCCTGAAGTTACTTAACCCTTGTCTAGCGGGGGTTTTGGGCTTATTTGGGCATATTCAGGCCCTCCTGAATGATAAATCAAGTATCTGCATGAAAGAAAAAAATATTTAGCAAAAAACTAGGCGCTAAAAGCTTCAAAATTAGACCAGAACGAGCTACGTAGCACTCATGGTTCTCATACAGTGATACCAGTAACATGGGAGTTTAGCGTATAGCGGCATATTTTTCCCAGCTATGCTCACTACTGGCTACACTGCCGGCCTCTCGAGAACACAGGGAACATGAGTTATTGGGCGGCTGTAAGCCCTGGGAGTCGGCTGTCTGGCCCGCTGTGCTCCCGGCCATTTGCACTCGATTTTAACCCTTTAAAAGCCTTAATAATGCTCCTAACTTGCTGCAAATTGGAGCCGGACTTAAGTCCGGCCCCGATCTTTAAGGGTTAAGTTGTATCTGTGATGTCATGTCTTAGCTAGGCAAACCCTTCATGTGATCTTCATGTGACATTTTGTCAGCATAATGTGACTCCTAAGCCATGTGCTGTATTTCCGGTTGAATCTGTTACCAAGGAAGGTGAAATTTGGTGCCCTTCAGAATTTTAGGTCACGCCTCTCTTATCAAATTATAGCAGGTATTGGGTAGATATTTTGTAAGCTGTATACTGAATGGTTTTACGTCATTGTTGGGGCGTAACCCGAGGTGATAAACGCAGAGGATTTTGTGTCGGAGGGGTTGTGTTGTAGGTTCATCTATCAATTCAATATCTGGCAATCTCCAGCCCTTCCAGCTCCCACAAACGCCTATTATAGCTATACTAATTTCATTTTTTATATACGAAACAACCTTCGTAAAGCTACTAATACATTTTAATAAACCAAGTTATTCAAGTGAAAAATATCAGTTTCGTTCTATTATTCTCATAAAAATTTATATATATTCAGTGTTCCCTCAACTACGAGAATGGTTGCAACAATTACATATAATTAATCTTGGAACCCCATATATGGTGGCTAGCGAGTGGTCCTGTACCCACAGGCTACACACATACCTCCATCATTTACACTGCAAACACTAGTAAGTTAACTAGTAAATATCATGAGAGAATGGCTTCTTAGTTATTTTCTGAAGGCGTCTAGTATCGTGGGTTGGCCTTGGGATATGGCGGTCCCCTACTTGCCCCTACGTTGCTGGCAGAACTTCAAATACGGCCCCCTGGTCCCCAGCAATTTAATTGTGGTCGTCCGTCATTCTTCCTTCCACTCTTTTCGACTACACCCGAGGTCCTACCAGTGGCGCTGGACAAGTGATTGGAGCTGAGAAATTCGTTGTGCCGGCCCTGGTGAGAGACAGTGGGGTGTCCAGTGATGCGCTGCCCAGCGATAAAAGTTGTTGTACCGTAATTTGACGAAACTGGGCAAGTGTGTTCTATGGCGGTGACCTGTGAAGGATTATATTTCTGGCTGGAGAAGTGAGAAGTGATGGGAAGGTAGTAGACTTGGTTATATCAATACACTATAAAATAAAACCTGCGAGTAATTGACTAGGTTTTTAAGGGTGGAGTCAGCTGAATTATTTATTATGTTATGAGCGGTGCATGGTGTAGATGAATTTACGGTAACTAAATATAAATATATTTTTCTCAGTGCCGGTGGATTCATCAAGCGTAATCAGGCAAGTGGCAAGGCTAGTCTCGAATGTTACTTATTTATGTTTATTGGGTATCCCGCAAAAGGAATAGTAAATACTATGGTAATTAATTTGTTAAAACATTAACAGTTCCCGGGGGTAACATGTAAGTGACACGCCTCGTCTTCTACTTCTGCAGGGATGGAATAGAGGGGATCAAAGGTAGGTTGTGGGTAGTCTTCTTCTTTCTTCTTCGCGTTACAGGCTGGTGTGTTTAGCTGTGGCAGGGTCGGTTGTCCGGGCTTCAGTTGTCTCGGGCTGCTACCTTGCCTCCATTACAGGTCAGGTCAAGTTGGGTTAGTATACAGATGCATTCGGTTGGAATGCAGACCAATTCGGCTGGTATCACAGGCCAACGTGACTGGTATGCAGCTCCCTGAGCTTGGGGTGGTATGACAGGTAAACAGGATATACTTGTAGTCTTGGCAATATCAGTTTGACCAGTTAACATAGTTTCTGATAGACAGAGTAAATCTGGTTATTGGAGAAAGATTTCTATTTTCTAGAATTGTATATATTAATTAATCAACATTTATATACATTGCATTAACATACCTATTGTTAGTGTTATCATTCGCTCTCCCATTATCAACAACACTTGCATTCTTATTTGTGTTTGCTATTTTCCCGAAATACATGTTCCTAATCTGTAGATAGACCACTTGGTAAAAAAAAAAAAAAAAAAAAAAAAAAAAAAAAAAAAATCTTCTTCCGTTCTTTCTCATTATGCTAGTTTGCCTCTTCAATTCTAGTTTTAATTATATTCCTACCTTCTTTTGACAAATCTCTCCTTATTCGTATAAATGTAAAGCCTTTAATTTCCTTCTTTTTAGACGCATCTTTAACAATGTCCTCAGCTATCTTATTTGTCCTAACTTTGAGATTCAGTGGCCTTTTCGTGCCTTTTTCATATTATCTTATGCGTATATATTCCATTATTTCCACTGTTTTATAGTTTGGGAGTAAATTTCCAAACGAACTGTACAAAAATTCTAAGTTTCTCACTATTATATATCTTTTTATTCTAGACGCTAAATATTTCTCTTCATGGCTTAGTATTATGACTGTCTTATTTTGTTTCCACTGTATCTCTTACAAAGTTATAATTTATCCTAATAACAATTTTTACTTTCTATAGTTGTACCTTGCCTTATAGATTCTTACACTTCATCAAGTTCCTTTTTGTTGCTCATTATACCCGCACAATTAACACGGAACTTTCAAAAATAAACTTTTCTTTACTTGCAGTTCTTCCCAAATCACCTTTAAATGTTCAACCTCCTTGATTCTTCTGCACCCTTGCTAACGCTATCCTAAAATAAATCCTTATGTCAATGTTGATTATCTCGAGTGACGCCATTATTGCTTTCAATTCACATAAATCTTGTTCACTCTTCTCATCTACTACTTTCGGGCGGGTGCCCGACTCCGAAAGGGGTTGAAATAGGGGAGCTATCCCCCCGCCAAAGGCGGCTTTCTAGGGCCTTTCCTAGCTGATGCTGAGAGGATTGGGTTCTAGTCATGTGGTGATGGGCTGGTCTATCAGAGTGAGAACTGAGCGATCTCTGCCATACCCATAGCTTACTCTGACTGTTCCTTTAACTTATATATTTTCTAGATCTCAAGTGACGGCGTCTTTTACGTGGATTGACCTCCCAATCTACCA
>CM064501.1:20846733-20971733 GCA_032716605.1 Paralithodes platypus | reverse complement strand
GGGGAAGAGCAAGGTTATGGTCTTCGAAAGGGGTGAAGCCACAGAGTGTGAGGAGAAGTTGAATGGTCAGGCTATGGAGATTGTCAACTCATTTAAGTATCTGGGCAGTGTGTCGAGTAAAGATGGGACTATGGATGAAGAAGTGCGGGAGAGGGTGCAACAGGGTAAGAGGGTTGTAGGAACGCTGAAGGCAGTAACAAAAAATAGGGTGGTCAGTATGGAAGTGAAGAAGTCCTTGCATGACAGTGTGGTAATCCCGACACTGACTTACGGAAGCGAAGCATGGACGTTTGAGAAGAGACTCAGACGAAGAGTGAGAGGGGTGGAAATGAGCTACTTGAGAAGTGCGTGTGGAGTTACATGGAGGGATAGACAGACAAATGAGGAAATAAGAAGGAGGTGTTGTGTGGAGGTAGATGTACTGGAAAGTGTGAAAAGGAACACCTTGAGATGGTTCGGCCATATGGAACGTATGGAAACGAGAGAATGAATAAGAAGGTGTACGAGAGCAATGTGGAAGGACAGAGAGGGAGGGTAGACCAAAAGAGAGGTGGAAGGATGGAGTGAGGAAGTATATGGATGAAGGCGGTGCTGGTTGGGAGGAGGGGCGTCGACTGACTGGGGACAGAGGTGCATGGGGGCGGTTCGTTCGTGGCCACCCCTTCGGGGATCACGGTGTCAGGCAATAGATAGATATATATATATACATATATATATATATTTTTTTTTTTCTTTTTTCTATGTGAATGAGGGAGACAAAAGGCGTAACAGCCTGCAGCGAGTGCCTCCCGCAGAGTTGAAAAGAGTGATAGAGCGAAAATCAAGGGACGTTCGAGCTAAAATGCCTGGACACACGGAGTTTGAAGCAATTTAAGTCATAGGAAGAGAGAAAGACTGGATCTTGGAGAGAGTTCCAGAGCTCAGCAGTTGAATAGAAGAAAGTCTGAGAATAGCATTTCACTCTTGGGTTGGAGAGTTGCACAGAGTAGGGGTGGGATTGTGTTGCAAGGCGAGTACTACGTACCCTACGTAGAGGAGGTGGTATACACTGGGAAAGCTCCGAGGAACACTGATTATTGTAGTAGCGATAGAATAGCGAGAGAGATGCAACATTGCGGCGAAGAGAGAGAGATTGCAAAGAGTTGGTGAGTGGTCGGGAGTTAATGATACTAAAGGCTTTCCTTTCTACTTTGTCTAGGAGTGCGGTGTGAGAGGATCCTCCCCACACATGTGAACAATACTCAATACAAGGACGCACTGTGCCCCTGTACAGAACATTTCCTTTTCGGCCGTTCCATAGCTGCAGTTGTGGACGGCAATCGCTCATTTCCTCATCCTATCAACTCCGGTGTTCCTCAGGGTTCTGTCCTATCACCTATTCTCTTTCTAATTTTCATAAATGATCTTCTCAAATGTACATCCAGTCCCATCCATTCATATGCAGACGTCTCTACCTTACACCACTCAATTACTTTTCCAGAACGCCCCATCCAGCAGTCCCTCAAAAGTAAACTAATGAAGCCATAACATTCTCATCTGCTGATCTAGCTACTATTTCCAATTCCGTAGAGAAAACCTTGTTGCTTTTAATGTTGCCAAATCTCAATTTATCCATCTTACTACCCGTCAGGAACCTCAAGACGACTATACCTTATTCTTCAATAATACAAAAATCAACCCTTCATCTTCTCTAAATGTTCTTGGTGTCTCTTTTTCTTCTGTGCTCACTTGGAAAGACCATATTAGCAGTCTCGCTAAGGCAGCCTCACAGAAGCTGGGTGTGCTCATCCGCCTCAAGGGGTTCTTTACCCCTGTGCAGCTTCTTGCTCTGTACAGGGGCACAGTGCGTCCTTGTATTGAGTATTGTTCACATGTGTGGAGAGGATCCTCTCACACTGCACTCCTAGATAAAGTAGAAAGGAAAGCCTTTCGTATCATTAACTCCCGTCCACTCACCAACTCTCTGCAATCTCTCTCTCTTCGCCGCAATGTTGCATCTCTCTCGCTATTCTATCACTACTACAATAATCAGTGTTCCTCGGAGCTTTCCCAGTGTATACCACCTCCTCTACGTAGGGGACGTAGTACCCGGCTTGCAACACAATCCCACCCCTACTCTTTGCAACTCTCCAACCCTAGAGTGAAACGCTATTCTCAGACTTTCTTCTATTCAACTGCAGAGCTCTGGAACTCTCTCCCAGAATCAGTCTTTCCCTCTTCCTATGACTTAAATTGCTTCAAACTCCGTGTGTCCAGGTATTTTAGGTCGAACGTCCCTTGATTTTGGCCTTGTCACTCTTTGAAATCTGGGGGAGGCACTCGCTAAAGGCAGTTATGCCTTTTGTCTCCCTCATTCACATAGAAAAAAAAAAAAAAATAGAAGCTGCGCTGGGGTAAAGAACCCTTTGATGCGGTTGAGCACACCCAGCTTCTGGGAGGCTGCCTTAGCGAGACTGGTAATATGGTCCTTCCAAGTGAGAGCAGAAGAAAAGGAGACACCGAGAACATTGCGAGAAGATGAAGGGTTGATTTTTGTATTTATGAAGAATAAGGGATAGTCCTCTGGAGGTTCCTGACGGATAGTATGATGGATAAATTGAGTCTGGGAAGCATTAAATGCAACAAGGTTTTCTCTACCCCAATTGGAAATAGTAGCTAGATCAGAAGATAATTGTTTTATGGCTTCATTACGTTTGCTTTTGATGGACTGCTGGTTGAGGCGTTCTGGAAAACTACTGAGTGGTGTAAGGTAGAGTCGTATGAATGGATGGGACTGGATGTACAATTGAGAAGATCATTTATGAAAATTATAAAGACAATAAGAGATAGGACAGAATCCTGAGGAACACCGGAGTTGATAGGATAAGGAAGTGAGCAATGGCCGTCCACAACCGCAGCTATGGAAAGGCAGGAAAGGAAATTAGAGACAAAGGCACAGATGGAGGGACAGAAACCGAAGGAGGGCAGTTTGGAAATTAAAGATTTGTGCCAGATTCTATCGAAGGCCTTCGAAATGTCTAGTGCAACAGAAAAAGTTTCATCGAAGTCCCGAAAGTTGGATGACCAAGAGTTAGTAAGATATGAAAGAAGATCACCAGTAGAGCGACCCTTAAGGAAGCCATACTGGCGATCTGAGAGCAGATTATGAGAAGAGAAATGCTTATGAAATTTGGAAGCAAGAATAGTTTCAAAAACTTTAGAGATGCAAGAGATGAGAGCAATTGGACGATAGTTGGAGGGCTTCGAGCAGTCACCCTTCTTTGGGAGAGGTTGAATGAGAGCAAGCTTCCATGAAGGGTTTGAAGACGTTAGAGGAGAGACAGAGACGAAAGAGTTTGCTTAGGCAGGGAATCAGCATGGAAGCACAGTGTTTGAGTACAACAGGATGAACAACGTCCGGACCGTACACCTTCTTAGTATTAAGCCCAGAGAGGGTAGAAAGTACATCTTTAGAAGAGATTAGGATATTAGGCATAAGTAGGAGAGAGGGAGTAATAGCACCGGAATCATCCAAGGTAGAGTTTCTGGCAAAAGTTTGAGCAAAGAGTTCAGCTTTGTCAGAGGAAGAAGTGATGGTTGTGCCATCAGAGTGGAAAAGGAGAGGTAAAGACGAGGCAGAAAAATTGTTGGAGAGGTTTTTGGCTAGATGATAGAAAGCTTGGGAAGAGCTAGAGTTGGATAGTTCAGTGCATTTATTATTGATGAAAGAGTGCTTGGCAAGTCGAAAAACAGATTTGGCTTGTTACCGGCAGAAACATAGGAAGAATGAGATTCTTGAGTTTTAAGGCGTCGGTACTGTTTGAATGCTTCCTCCTTGTTGTGGACAGCAGTAGAACAAGCGTGAGTAAACCAAGATTGGTTTGCATTAGACTGAGAAAAAGAAAATGGAATGTATGCCTCCATGCCCGACAGGATTACCTCGGTAATGCGTTCAGCACTCTCCGAGGGTCCCCGGCCACGGAAGCAGAAGTCATTCCATGTGAAATCAAAGAAGTACTGCCGGAGAGCCTCACAGTCGGCAGTGCCAAAGTGCCACAAGCGCCGCCGGTTGGGAGGATCAGGTGGCCGTACTGAAGAGATAGGACAGGTGACGGAGATAAGTTTATGGTCGGAGGAGCCCAAAGGAGAGAAAAGATTGACAGTATAAGAAGAAGGGTTAGAAGTCAAATATAAGTCAAGAATGTTGGGCTGATCTCCGAAGCGATCCGGGATACGGGTGGGTTGCTGGACCAGCTGCTCTAGGTCATTTATGATAGAAAAGATGTAGGCTTGTTCACTAGGTTGGTCAGTAGTGTGAGAGGAGAGCCATTGATGGTGGTGAACGTTGAAATCTCCTAAGATGGAGATTTCAGAGAAGGGAGAGATGGATAGAATGTGTGCCACTTTAGAGCTTAGATAGTCAAAGAATTTGGGAAAGTCGGTAGCGCTAGGAGAAAGATAGACAGCACAGAAATATTTAGTATGAGAATGACAGAATAGTGTGAGCCATAAAGTTGAGAATTCAGAGGAGTCGAAATCGGGAACACGAGAGCAAGTGAGTTTGTTGTAAACGTATGCACAACATCTGCCTTTGGCTTTGAAACTAGAATAGAGAAAGTAGGAAGATACAGACAAGGGGCTGCTGGAAGTTGTCTCAGATACCTATGTTTCTGTGAGGAAAAGAAGATCAGGTTTGTAGGAGGAGAGATAGTGTTTTATGGAGTGAAAATTAGAGGAAAGGCCGCTAATATTGCAAAAGTTGATAGTAGAGTGGCAGGCCGTGGTCCAGAGCATTTAGAGGGGTCGTCAGGGGAAGGTCGGGCAGGTGTGGGGGCATTTATGGTCACCCCCCCCGCCCTGGGGACTTCGAGGCTGGGACTGTGTTCATCATTGAATAATTTTGTTGTGGTAGGAGGAAGTGTGGTGTGCATGTTAAGTGAAGTGAAGTAGATAGGAGGAGGAGGTGTTTGTGAGAGCATGCTGGACTACTCTCGTGTAAGTGAGGCACAAAGGGAATCAGTAAGAGAGGCCAAGCAAATGAAACAGGAATTCCAGCGACTCCTTATCAAATGCTCACAGCCTTCCTGGGTATAGCCCTGTTCGATTGGTGCCTACAATCTACCCCCATTCCCCCTATTAGTCGGCTTGTACGACAGTCAGTAGGAAGCGTGGGGCATATTCTGTTTGTCCTCCACCATAAGATGGAGGCCCCCTTACCCCCAGGATGTATGTATATATATATATATATATATATATATATACTGTATATATATATATATATATATATATACTGTATATATATATACAGTATATATATATATATATATATATATATATATATATATATATATATATATATACATATACAATATATAATGTTAGTGGTAGGTTGGCCGCTAGGGTACCGTACCTTCAGTATGAAATGAAGGATCAGAGCAACGACGGTGTTCATCTGACGTCTTTATTTCTTGCAATATTTCGGACTAACCTTGTCCATCATCAGGCTTCTAAAACATAGCATATATATATGACGAACAATTAAAAAATTTCGCTATGAATAATATTATATATAATTTGACCATATCAAAAGCATACTGCGGAATTAAAACATGAATTAAGGATTAACACAATTAAAGCTGTCTAAACTTAACCGATTTAGTACAGTAGATACATGATAAAACGTTGAGAATATATTGTGTTACTGTACTTACATAGTGACTGTCTAGCTTGTGTGGGGTTTTCATTCCAAGTGAATGATAATGTTATGAGGGACTTTAGTTTTACTGAAATGTTGCCTATTAGTGAATATTTATACACTCATATATATTTGTTTTTAAATCTAAATATGTCAATGAGCATAACAAAAAAGTAAATGTGAATCGATTAATTGTGAAAAACGAGAGGGAATGTTCAATTGTATATAAACTGATTTCCTAAAATATATAAGGCTATACAATAAAACACTATAAAAAGAAAATACAAAAAAGCGAAAATTATAAAAATAAATAAACACTACCAACTGGTACTGACCGAAATGGGTTCACTTAGCCCTAACTACGAACAAGTATTTAGTTCAGGTTTGATTTTATATATATAAAACTTCTCTCCAATGAGAGTATCAAATGTATTGGAAAATCTACCAATGATTTTGCATTCCTTTTCACCGAAATTATGGTCACATTCTAAAGAATGAATCCTGACTGCAGATAATTGCATTTTTTGAAGGTACCAACCCGTTGGAACACTCATCCCAATAAGTTCCATGATTCTAGATCGGAAAACTCAAGTAGAGTAGCCGACGTACAGTACCTCACAGGACAGCAAGGACATGTGAACTGGTAGACTATATTAGGAGTCATATGATTGGGAATTAGGTCCTTAATTCTAAAAAAAATATTGAATTTTACATCCATTAGTGAAGAAAATTCTGATGTTGACTGCTGGAAATTTCGAACAAAGAATTTTGGCAAGTTTTTTGTTTCGCATGACCATAAAAAGGCAACTTTACATATTTGATTAGCTTCGGGACGTTTTGATATGAACTTTTGAATGAATATTTTGAGCAAAGGAAGGACTTCACAACTTTTTGAAATAAATAAAGACTGTAGTTGTTATTTACAAAATATTGTTCTTGTACTTTAAATTCTTGATGCCAAAGGGAATAGCTAGAATATATATATATATATATATATATATATATATATATATATATATATATATATATATATATATACTGTATATATATATATATTTTAAGTGTGAGGACAGTGAAGCACTGAAGCGAGGAAGCTTCAGAGATGCGGCTGTTTCAAGCCGTGAGTGAGCAACTAAGCCCCATGCATCCTGAGAAGGCAAGATGGCAGGGGCTGGTTGCAGCAAAAAGTGCTTCACATGTCTCACCCCCTAGACTGGAACGAGACCTCACGGGCTTCACCGTTTAATATAGACCTGTTGAATGTACAGTCTAGGACTAAAGTCGTGGTCTGGATCTTCAGCCAACCATTAGTGCCCTCTGACGGCGGTAATTTGAGATATTATATTGTTTTCTCTCCATAGATGGCTTTGTTCGACACGTCCAGGTAGCGCCAAAAGTAAGCGAGAAATTTCCTGTTTCTTGGTGTATTATGACCATGCCAACTAGAACACACACACACACTACTTCATTATTTGAATGTATGGAATATAAATGCTAAAAGGAAGCAAAATTGCACTGGGTATCCATGAAAGGCACACATTTCAGAGTTAGAAGTGGCGTGTGTCATTTTCCTTTATAGGTAATATATAGGTATATATCCATATATACAGTAGTTTATTCCTACGAATAATATAAACAATAATGAGTGTTTATAGCATAGGTCGTTAAATGACGGTATTGCTAGCGCCAATAATATGTATATACAATTGAGATTAGTATACTAACAATGCAACACAAATACTGTAACTGAATATGGAATGGTTCAAAGGAATGACAACGTTGTGTAACATAACATTAATTAAAACACAAAATATGTGATATTAATATAATGTCGACGAACAATAGAAGGAAACCATTAAAGGATTACCTATAAAAATATTAATATACAGTATATACTGTATTAAAGCAATATTGCGATATATTGAATTCCATCATTCCATACAGTATATTGTATTAGAGATCCCTCCGCCCAACCTTGGCTTGTATCACACCACCCTTCGATCATCCCGACGACTTTGTTATCATTAAAGAAATACCACTGTATATGTTTCACCATTTCATATCTCCTTCACCAAAGTTTGATCGTGGTGTAATAAATAGATTCCATATGTTATTCCGATACCGTCTATATCTCATATCTTTATAGAGGAGAGTGAAAGTTTGTGAAACGCTCCGAAGCAAGGAGAAAATAACTATAGCTCTTTTAGTACTTTAGGGCATAAGGAAATAACGTAGACATCCAATGATTCATAGGTCAAACTAGGTCTTAGTAAACCCTTTTCTTCCGCGCATACTTTCTAATTATGTAATATAACATATAATAGCAAATATAAGGCAGGAAATTGATTTATGAATTGCCGAAAAATGTAAACAGCTTCCCAGACTGTAATAAGGTAGTAAAGATATTTGTATGCGTAGAATACAAAACATCGTTGTGTCAATTGTTCATATTATACAGCATGCCTCTATTTGTTTAGAGTTTTGGTAATCATCGGGCCTCGTCAGTATTTGATAATGCTGAATAACTTTTCATAGTAACTATTTTATGCAAGGTTTCATAAGCCATCTCCTCCACATTAAGTCCAGTGCCCTCGAGAAATCATTGACACAATTGTTTTATGTTAGGTGTTCTAGTTATGTATTTGCTTTGCAGGTCAAGCATCCTTTCTTTACCAGTTAATTAATCTGAATGATAATAGGTTGTATTTTCTACCATATTAAGATTATTGCCTAACACAATAAAACTTATATATATATATAACATACTTTTTTTTTTTACTTTCCACTTATATACAGTACAATCGAAAATAGCTTTCCACTGTACAGGGCAACCTACCTAGTTCGTTACCTATTACAAAATGTGTCCCTATGTTGTGTATTCTGTTGTAGCATGCTGCCTAATAATGCACATCTTGTTACACGAGAGGAATTGTTAATCTTCTTTAAATCAAGATGTACAGACTGCATTTTTTTCTTTCATTCTCTGGGTAATATAAGCTGCTCATATTAACCCGCCAAACCCTACAATATATTTGTTATTAATTTCACTTCAACACCAAACACCTCCAATGAAATTAATAAAGCCTCTCTCCCTATCTCCCTTCACCTTCCACTACCCCTCCCTCCCTTCACCTCTCACTACCCCTCCCTCCCATCACCTCCCACTACCCCCTCCCTCCATCTCCCACTACCTCAAAATGAAGTCATGCGGATTGTATTAAACTGCCCTCCAAATGCAATGATCTATCCAATGCAATTGGAATTAAACCTAGGGTCATTAAGAAATAGAATTGAAGAGGTAAATATTATAGCTGCTATTAGACATACAAGATCAGGAGGTGGGATTACATTATCAAATAACCTTACTGAAGGTATACATAACTTCCGAACCTTCAGGAAACAAGGAAAGCAAGGGTATTTAAAAGGACTGATTGCGAATGTTAGGATGTATAATTTATCAAATGCTTGTGTAGTCCCTCAATCTATATCTCAACTTCCACCCTGGGAGGAGCAAATAACTGAAATAGATATAATACCTTTGTTAAAGAAAACATGTATGTATGAAATTATAGAACTTAAAACAATAGTAGAAGAACATATAAGTAAGTTGTATTGTGATGGCTCAGTAGCAGAAAATGGAAGAGCAGGGTGTGGTGTCTTGGTGATAGACAAGGCAAATAATGAACAAATTGAGAGTGAACATTGTTATAGAATAGCTGATAACGTATCTTCAACCCTAGCAGAAATGTGTGCCATTTTCTATGGACTACTAGAAATTAGAAATGGAGAGGGAGATGTTTGTTTTTTCGTCGATAGTCAAAGTGCCATGGAATCCTTAAATAGCAAGCACCCAGTATGTAAGGACATAGTTGATCAGTGTAAGATTATTATACATAATCTTCGTAATAAACACAGGAAAATTACCTTCACTTGGATACCGTCCCACGTAGGGATAGTTAACAATGAAAGAGTCGATAAGCTGGCAAAACTAGGGACAGAAAAATAAACTATTGATCTAGATTGCATGCTATCACTGAAACAAATAAAATCAATAATACGTAAAAAGCAGGATGAACAAATGATTGAAAAAATGCAAGCCATATACAGTAACAGCCAGACTTTAGATCACTACATTAATGTTGCACAAAGAACAAACTTTACATATGGGCGATACAGGAATGCTTCTAAGGATTTCTTATGTGCTAGATTAAAATTAGGATATAAGTACATGTGGCAGCTAGGAGTGAAGAAAGCAGAAGATGAAATGTGCTGCCATTTCTGTAAGGAACCAAGATGTCACACCCTGCATCACTATATTCTACAGTGTCCTAAACTGACAAATTGTAGAAACCCTCTTATAAAAAATGTTACCGAACAAGTAATATGGATGATTAACAACAATAAAGTTGAATGTTTAGCTAAAATGTGTAAACATATACTGTACTGTAGGGACATTGTTAAGATAAGCTGTTAAGATATAAATGTGTAAACATATACTGTACTGTAGGGACATTGTTAAGATAAGCTGTTAAGATATAAATGTGTAAACATATACTGTACTGTAGGGACATTGTTAAGATAAGCTGTTAAGATATAAATGTGTAAACATATACTGTACTGTAGGGACATTGTTAAGATAAGCTGTTAAGATATAAATGTGTAAACATATACTGTACTGTAGGGACATTGTTAAGATAAGCTGTTAAGATATAAATGTGTAAACATATACTGTACTGTAGGGACATTGTTAAGATAAGCTGTTAAGATATAAATGTGTAAACATATACTGTACTGTAGGGACATTGTTAAGATAAGCTGTTAAGATATAAATGTGTAAACATATACTGTACTGTAGGGACATTGTTAAGATAAGCTGTTAAGATATAAATGTGTATACATATACTGTACTGTAGGGACATTGTTAAGATAAGCTGTTAAGATATAAATGTGTAAACATATACTGTACTGTAGGGACATTGTTAAGATAAGCTGTTAAGATATAAATGTGTAAACATATACTGTACTGTAGGGACATTGTTAAGATAAGCTGTTAAGATATAAATGTGTAAACATATACTGTACTGTAGGGACATTGTTAAGATATAAATGTGTATACATATACTGTACTGTAGGGACATTGTTAAGATAAGCTGTTAAGATATAAATGTGTAAACATATACTGTACTGTAGGGACATTGTTAAGATAAGCTGTTAAGATATAAATGTGTAAAAATATACTGTACTGTAGGGACATTGTTAAGATAAGCTGTTAAGATATAAATGTGTAAACATATACTGTACTGTAGGGACATTGTTAAGATAAGCTGTTAAGATATAAATGTGTAAACATATACTGTACTGTAGGGACATTGTTAAGATAAGCTGTTAAGATTAGTTAGATGCGGAGAGGCGAGGTGTGAGGACGTGCAGCAACTCCCTCTCCGCGCCCCGAACCCACGCACCTCCCTCACGCACTTTCGCATATAAAAACCCCGACCCACTGTCCCACCCGCGGACTTGTGTTAGTGACCCAGAGACTTTATCCCGAACCGTCGATACTCCGCCGTTTCTCATTCGTCTTCAAAATATCACGAATGGGGGACGGAATCACACGCATATACTGTATAGCCAGAGAACTGCGATGATCACCCATCTGTGTTCGTCGCCCCTAAACAGCCCACATCATCATCATCGCTACCACCTGCCGCTTTTGAGGGTTGCCAGGCTTCATGGATCGCATCCTGGCTTCAGTTATCACTTGGCTGGGGTGTGAGGAGGACCACAGACTTCCATAACATAACATAACACTGATCCAGACTAACATTAACTCATACATAGCCCCATAGAAAAGACACCCACCCATCCATTCATCCTCGGCCCTCTCTTAAATTTAGCAGCCCTCTTCCGCCAAACCGCTAATCCTCCCCTAACCCCTTTACCCTTCTCTAGCCACCCCTTTCTGACTCATTTCCACATACTAGAGGCAATCCAGACGTCACATCCTATCCCATTCACCATATCCACATACCAAAGATTTAATACATTTCATCCCACACCAACAAGAACTCCTACCAATATTTTCCCAATACTCAAGCAAACTAAATTATATCCTATCCCATTTGCCTTAGACATAGCCCACACTAACAACGCATACCAACTTTTCCCAATACCCAAGGAAATTCATGAAAGCT
Organism: Paralithodes platypus; assembly: GCA_032716605.1. Taxonomy (NCBI): domain Eukaryota; kingdom Metazoa; phylum Arthropoda; class Malacostraca; order Decapoda; family Lithodidae; genus Paralithodes; species Paralithodes platypus. The sequence goes on along the minus strand of CM064501.1, from coordinate 20,959,868 downwards.
ATCCTATCCTGTCTACCTGTTACACCTGAACTGCCAATCCATCTTCATCCCTTCCACATCCATCTCTGTACACCCTCTCACTTATCACGACACTATGAGGGGGGCACTCGGGAGATGAAGTGGTGAAGTCCTGTGGCGTGAACATAGTGAAGATACGTCACCAGTTATCATCGTGAGTACCTTGTGTGTTTACTGTACTGTATAGGCATAGGCATATATATATATATATATATATATATATATATATATATATACACTATTTTATTTTCGATAATCCTAATGTTTTATAGATTTTAGCCAAGAGTTGTGCTACCTTATATCGTATGACGGACTCATTATTGATTTGAGTTAAAGGAATTTATATATTGTTACAGAATGGACATAGATTCATTGGAGAGAGTACAACGTAGAATGACAAAAATTATCCATAATATTAGAAATCTTCCGTATGAAGAAAGGTTGAAGAAATTAGGCTTACATTCGTTAGAGAGACGCAGAGTTAGAGGTGACGTGATGGAGGTGTTCGGGTGGGTTAGTGGAGTGAATAAGGGGGGCATGAAAAATGTACTGAAGCTCAGTGGTGGCGAGGTGACTCGTGCAAATGGTTTCAGATTAGATAAATTTCGTTTCAGAGGAGATGTAGGCAAGTGTTGGTTTGGTAACGGTTGTAGATGGGTGGAATGGACTACCAAGTGATATAGTGGGATCAAGAACGGTGGGGAGCTTTGAGATAAAATTGGATGGGCATATGGACGAGATGGGTTGGGTGTGAGGGGGATCTACCAGGTGTGGGCCAATCGGCGCTCAGCAGACCCCCGTGGTCTTGCGTTGGTCTCTGACCGTTTTGGTGGGGTCAGTACTCAAGGTATTAGTGAGATGGGTCTATAATTGGGGTTGGGTGTGACAGGGATCTGCCTTGTATGGGCCGATCGGCTATTTGCAGACTCCCATTTTCTTATGTTCTTATGTTCTTAAATGTGTAAACATATACTGTACTGTAGGGACATTGTTAAGATAAGCTGTTAAGATATAAATTTTCTTGATGCCTTCATTATAAATATTGTTATTATTATTGTACTTATTATTATTTTTATTATTTTTATTATTATTATTATTATTATTATTGTTATTATTATTATTATTATTATTATTATTGTTATTATTATTATTATTATTATTATTATTTTTACTGTTACTACTTTTTATTTTCATTTATTTATTAGTTATTATTTTTATTTGTATTTATATTATAATAATTATTATTATACTTATTGTGTTAACTTTTTAATTTGATTACTATAGTGATGTACGGTACTATAATTAACTAGCTACTATCTACAATTTACAAGTCACCAAAATATAGATACTGTAGCTAAATTAGTTTGCCATCAATGTGTGAATCTTTGCTAATGACCCCAGGTGGGCTGGGGGATGGTCCGGTTTCCTCGTTAAGAGATAATCTGACCGTTTTCCAGCCCACTGGGGATTGGCAGGGATTAACTAACTGCCCCTGTCTCAAAATCTAGACAGGAGGTCATATACATTCCATGTACTTTAGTTAATTTACTGTATTGTATGTGAAACAGATAATATGGATGTTCAACAGTGGAACTATGTACAACCTTTTAAAAGAATGGAAAATTATAAAACATATAATTTGATGTGTAGCTATGCTCTTGTACAAGTACCTCCGGATATGCGGCACATCCCTCCCGGAGGACTACTTGCACCTTCCCTCCGAATATTATTTTATGGATATAAAATAATCTGAATCTGAATCTGAATCTGTATGGCTGTATGTTTTGGGTGCTGGGGTCTGGTGACTGGGTCACGACGGTTAGGGTCCCTCTAGGATGTTTAAGGAGGGATTAACACGTCGGGGCTCAGTTGGGGGTCTTGTGGGACAGCATGCGTGTTTAAAAACAAAAAACAAAAAACAATCTGATCAAGGTCTATAATGGGGACTCATGTATTTTAGATACCGGTATGTCTTTATTATAATACTGTATATACTAAACTTAGGTAGTGTTAAAAATTATCTTCAATATCAATGTATTACTCATCTAACTATATATGTAATGACATAGTTTAAGCTAGAAATAGGGTGAAGATTGCGTATGCACCTTCGCCCTTTTGAGATAATGTAACTATGATACTTGTGTAACATTTGTACTTTTCTCAATAAAACAATCAAATCAACTCAAATCAAATCCACCTCTCACTACCTCTCCCTCCCTTCACCTCCCACTACCCCCTCCCTCCCTCCCTTCACCTCCCACTACCCCTCCCTCCCTCCACCTCCCACTACCCCTCTCTCCCGTCAAGGGACTGGGGTTCTCGCAAAGAGGCTCCAGTCCTGATGTTGTTCTTGACTTACAGTGTGCTGGCTTAATAATCTAATAGGGTTGATAGCCTCTGAAGTCCTATTTTAACTAATTAACCTCTCTCCCTCTACCTGACACACACTCTCTCTCTCTCTCTATCTGGCATCGTGAAGTCACTATGCGAGAAATACGTGTTTGAGGAGAGATACTCACAATGCAGCGAATAATTGAATGGAGAATTATACTCACCTGGTGGAAAACGATATTTTATTATTTACATGGACACGACAGTTTTGACTATCACAACCGCTCTTCACAACTGAATAGATCTTCAAATAGAGTCGAGACTTGGCGTGTCCTTGTAAATAATAACTAGGAGCAGCCTATCAAATGATGTTGGACTGTGACTGGAACCTGGCAACAAGGGCAAAGCGTGGGGACATCCCCCGATATAAAAAAGCTATGTACTGTATGATCGAGCGTAGAGTGGCCGAGTCTCCGGCGAATCAAGGCAGTCCCCTACCTTCTATTATGATGGAAAGAACATTGCCAGGGAACTATGGTAGGCTTAGTGAAGTGTAGATTATTATTTTTATCATGGACGCTCAATCTGCTTGCCACTACTGACGGAGGAGTTGGGTATCGTTTGAGAAATTATCCTATACAGGAATGATCAAGTTGAGTAGATTTTTTACGCAAAAAGTCATAGTATTGCCAATATCCACTAGGTATAACATAATGCAAATTAGTGTAAACTAACTGTATATATAAATCCTACATGAAATATAACTACATTATAATAAGCTGTAGACTTGTGTTGCATTCACTTACAAATTTGTGTATACTGTATCCACTATATACCATTTGTGTATACTGTATCCACTATATACCATTTGTGTATACTGAATCCACTATATACCATTTGTGTATACTGTATCCACTATATACCATTTGTGTATACTGTATCCATTATATACCATTTGTGTATACTGTATCCACTATATACCATTTGTGTATACTGTATCCACTATATACCATTTGTGTATACTGTATCCACTATATACCATTTGTGTATACTGTATCCACTATATACCATTTGTGTATACTGTATCCACTATATACCATTTGTGTATACTGTATCCATTATATACCATTTGTGTATACTGTATCCACTATATACCATTTGTGTATACTGTATCCACTATATACCATTTGTGTATACTGTATCCATTATATACCATTTGTGTATACTGAATCCACTATATACCATTTGTGTATACTGTATCCACTATATACCATTTGTGTATACTGTATCCATTATATACCATTTGTGTATACTGAATCCACTATATACCATTTGTGTATACTGTATCCACTATATACCATTTGTGTATACTGTATCCATTATATACCATTTGTGTATACTGTATCCACTATATACCATTTGTGTATACTGTATCCACTATATACCATTTCCCAAGTATGTTGTTGTTGTTGTTGTTGTTGTTCCCCAAGCTGCATGTATGTAAGAATATTCAGTGTGCCTTATCTGCATTGCTACGTTTTACCATTATTTTAAATTTAATCATTACTATCCGGATTGGCGTCTTAATACAGTATTCTAATTTATGTTGATTATATTCCTATGCAAGAGTAAAACTCGCATCACTCGATTATACATTAATTATAGTTGTATAGCATACTAATATTCTTTGCATTCTGATAATGAAGTAGTGTGTGTGTCTGTGTGTGTGTTCTAGTTGGCATGGTCGTCAACCACCAAGAAACAAGACATTTCTCGCTTACTTTTGGCGCTACCTGGACGTGTCGTTCAGAGTCATCTAAGGAGAGCCAAAAATTTAATTTATCGGATTGCTTCAAATACCGCCATCAGAGGGCACTAATGGTTGGCTGATGATCCAGACCACGACTTTAGTCCGAGACTGTACAGGCTCTTATGCCTATGCCCGAGAGGGAGTAGTTGAAATATAGACACAAACAAAAAATATATATACTGTATATACAGTATACTGTATATATATATATATATATATATATATATATATATATATATATATATATATATATATATATACTGTATATATATACTGTATATATATATATTGTTATGTCGGGTTGTAATAATTAACAATCCGTAGTATAGTCTCAAAAAGATCCAATTATGGATTGATAGACTGTTATATTCCTGACAGGAACATTCCGAGCAATTCTTCATCAATAGAAAGGGTATTCAATAGGACAATATAGAACTCAATAACAACACAAACATAAACATACAAATGGTTGTATTATAATAATGGTACTAAAGGCGAGGCAATAGCTCGTCTGATCAAAATATCTCTATCTCGAGAGCCCGAACATAATCATGTAATCTTGGGTGTCTTCTGTATTGCAACAATAGTAATGTTACAATCAGGAGACTGAGTGGCATAAATATCAAAACAGCTCAATGGGGAGAGTTGTGAATCAATTATCTAAATGGTGAAATATACAACAATGAGAAGACAATGTAAGAATAAATCAAAAGCCCTCAACACAATAATAAATGAGAGTCGAGTATCTTCCGTAAAATAAAATAAAGAATTAATGCATGAAGGGATTTACCCGACGAGAGAAATGGGGGGAATTGAGGTGAACAAACAGACTCACAGGATAGCGGGTGAGTCACACGGTATGTCAAGGTGGGTTGAGGTTTGACCGCGTATACTAAAGTGACCTCAGGTAAGGGAAGCGCGTCAGGTCATTCCCTGGACAGAGGTGGTGAGAAATTAATTTCAAGTTAATGCAACTAGGACCGTAAAAGAGTTTCAATACTAATCTTACTAGGGTAAGGGAATAAGTTATTTAATTCTGATTAAAGGCAGCTTAGAAACCCCTCGCAAAAGTAAGTATTTATTTTACCTACAATTTACGTTAGATGATCGTATGCAATGGTAATGAATCAAGCTTAGGAATTCTTATTAAATCAATATGATGTAATAAAGCTAATTGAGAATATTCAAATGACAAGTCAAAACTGAGACAGATAGACGTAGCTCATGCAAGGTAAATTAATCTGCTCAAAATAGGCAAGTACACAGGAAAAGTACTAAATGAATTACTAAGATCAGAAGTAGTAATTAACTGGGCGCATATGACGAAGTTATGCTCAACAATACTTATAGCAGTATCAGGTTATAGTTCTGAACGGGTTAACAGAAACGATATGAACTAAATTACACGAACGAAAAGAAGTGTAAAAATTGATGTATAACAAAGTAATTAGAAACTATGCGGTGGAGAATTCCAACTCATGAAGCATCGAATATCACTTACATCAGTAATCAAATAAACATAAATAAGAGTTCGTAAAATAATTACTAACGAATTAAAGAACGAACATAAATATCAAGTTCGAAGTATGAAGAGGGAATCAATGGTGTAAAAGTGGATAACTTTTCGTTAGGAAATTGGGCGTAGGTTCTAGGTAAATATGTATAAACGAAAGAATTAATTCACGGAATACACTGCGACTTCAACTCACAAAAGATAATACAGAATACATATAACTATAAAATCTGCGAGCGTGGGGTGAATCAGAATAATTAACACGAGTATGTAACGTATGCGTAAAATGTAAAATGCAAAGTAGAATTAACACGTCATAACTGAATACGAAATTAACACAGGTAAGATCAAGAGTTCAGAAGGATTAATTAATCACGCACATACAGGATCTAGGGCACAGATCACCGAATTAATTCATGCAACACGTTTAGCATATTTCACATAGAATACCTCACAACAATAACACAAACTAAAGACACACAGAAACACTTATGTGGATTTGGAGGGCAGGGGTCGAGAGTACCAGGTCTGGCCAACGTGGAACGAGAGTAGTGGACAGCACTTCAGGGTGGTCCGGCGTCACTCGGGCAGAGGTCCAGGGTTCAGGATTTCAGGTAGGCAGGTCGTCCACGGGCAGGGCTTCAGTAGTACTTGAGGCAGGTACTCTCGCAGGGCGTAGGGGTAGACTGGTACAAACCAACACTTTTACTTAAACTCTGAGCCCATCGTGGGGTATTTAGAATAGAAGCGAGGTGTTGTTTGCATGCTCCTCTATTATTTCTTGCAAGATTATCTTTGACCCTTGGTGTTCTGGGTTCGAGGTCACAAGGCTATGGGGAAAAAAAGGTTATGTGATCATTGCGAGGTACATACTTAACCTAGCCTTGGAAATGAGGTATTAATAGAATGGCATACTTCCAAGGTATAATCTTACATATATAATACTTGCCGACTTGGCTTAAGGCTGGTGCAATCTTACTTAAACTAGGATAGGCCTTTAATCCTAGTTACCTCTTCAGCTGTGAATATCTAGTTAGTTACATACAGTTATTCAGCGATTCTTCTATCTATTCAGTGATGGACTTGCAGGTTATCTGTTAGGTCCATTTATACCTGTAGGCCTCGGGTCGTTGATGGGGTAGTTGCATAAACGTCTGTTCATCATAGCGTAAGTTTGGCTGGAACGAAGATGTTGAGGGATGAACCTTCGACTTCATCCAAAAGCTGTGTTGCGGTTGGCTGTACCAGGTCGGTTGTGATTGGTCAGGTCTTCCCGTGTTCAGTAGAGGCGGCAGGTAGACTTCAGCACGGTTTGGAACCTTTGGGAGGGCCAACTAAGGTGTTTTGATGAGAGGGGTGACTTGTCCATTCTGGTGTTGTTTGTTCTGTGATACGTCCTGGGATATATAAACACTGGGCTCTTTCTATTGGACTAGATATGCGGCAATCCAACCCTTATCTATAAACCCAGGCAACAAACCACCCTAAACCGTCTAGAGTCCTGCCTGGACAACGAGGTATCCTATGACTCGGTTACAGGGTGCACGCACTATAGACTGCTGATAGTCATGCAGGCTATATAAAAGATCACACAATAAAGTTGACTTAAAGCTTCAAGGAAAAGATAGATAACGGAATTAAATTGCAGAAACAATTTAATAACAAACTAGAAGAAAGTACATTTAACATTACGTTAATTAATACAACTAATCACCCCTGCGTGAAAGAAGGTGAAAGCAAACAGTCCTCAAAACATCGTACAGGTAGACAAGATGCGGGTTTCTAAACTGCATGCGGCTACTGTAGGATCTGATGCTTAGCAAAGAAAGTACGTTACGGATTTAGAGAACTCTTAACTCATAAGCAGGAATAAATACTAGTGATAGGCCATACAGTGTATAATGGCATAGGTATAATTAAATAAAGGCAGCAACTCGCAACATAACCACATACAGGTGTGCTTCTCACTCTTAGTCAGGCAAGCCTGCTCGGCCAGAGTCTCTAAGACACACCCTGACTCCCAATGCTCACAAAAACGGTAAACTGTGGCACAATAACAAGCATACAGAGATGATAAACCCCTAGCTGTTAATCTGCCAGGTGGCAGAGGTCTAGCCGGAAGGATATAGGCTTCGGATACCCGGGCTGAGCCACCTGCTCTAGCCTAGGGACGTTCCCAGGTCTGTGCGCCAAATTACTCTAATTGAAAGGGTGCTCTCTTGAGAGACTCAGATCGCAAGTATCTGACTCTCTCCTGGCGACCCTAAAACAAAAGCAAGACGTGCTAGCGCAGTGCTGAGTGGACTAGGCAAGGGCCCTCACACAACACAACGCTAGACACACAGGGACACAGACAAGAAAATGCCCTCAGACTCCCACGGGTATCCTAGTAAAGTCGTGCGGGCCCACGGGACTCGCACCAGCAGACTTTACTTAAAGGATCGCAAAAAGCCTCCCCTCCGGTCTAGCCCCTGCTAACCTGACACCAGAACACACTAGCAAGCATGAAACCACCAAATATGAGACAACAAAAAAGCTTCCTAGGTCACATTAACAATTACGTCTCTGCATAAGGCCCAAAATCCTATCTAGTTATCTGAGAGCTCGTCGTTAATACAATAATAGATATAAGGTCTATCAAGGGGATGGGATAATTAAATAGATTGGTGAAGTAGTGGAAAGAAGGTATACAAAGTAAGAGAGAACGTTTCTAAGTGGGGTTGAGAGGGATAGATATCAAGGGGGTCCGAAGGGTACGACAATGAGGTGAGCTCTGAGTCTTGAATCTGTCTGGACCCCACCCTAGGCATGCAGAATACATCCCAGGCTTGGCAACACTCAACACTGTTGCCTGGTCAAAATCCTCTACCCCGTGCGTGAGTCGAAACTAAGCCTAACGTTGCAATCAAATGCATGTGGCAGCGCTTCAGGCTCGTCCCAAGCTAAGCAAGCGAAGCAACGTCCCAAGCCGGTCTCTCTCTCCTGCTCTCACTAGACTTACATCTTATATATTATAATGAAACAATCAACTATCGAGAATAAAATATACTAAGATGCATTGGTTAAGAATAAGGGCAGCTTCAAGCTGTGAAACAACATAAGAATATCCCAGACATTAGTTACATTGTCGTAGGATATATACTAAGAGAAAGCCTGCCGGCCGGCTGCCACCAGCCGGTTTCTAAACGGCTGGGCAGCCGACGCGCACGCATGCCCGCACGTGGTTACTATGCAGAAGCGTCACACCTCCCCCAAGATAATTGACTCGTGTTACAAATATGAAGCCGATTGGTGAGGTAGTTTCGCCACCACGGATTTTCCATTTTTTCCTTTTCTTCGTACGGATACGGATACGCTGGATGTGGGTGGTGGAAGGGAGGTGGGGGTGTGGTGGGGGGACGACAGAAGGGTAGGGGACTTGTCACACAAATATGGAACCGATTGGTTCAGTCGTTTCGCCGCCACATATTTTCCTTTTTTTTTTCTTTGTGAGGCGACCGCTAGTCAGCGAGTGGGTGGGGGGAGGTGGTTGTGTTAGTGGTGGCAAGAAGCCAGAAGGGTAAGGTACATGTGGTAGAAATATGAAAACCGTAGGTGCAGTCGTTTAGCTGCTACGATTTTTTTCGGCGAGTCCGTATATATACGGACCTGGCACTGGGCGTGACAAGACCCTAGTCCGTATATATACGGACCTGGCACTCTGGGGGTTTTAAGACGTTTACTCCCACTCCCATCCAGGTTTCAATATGCCGAACCATCGCTTGAACCGCCGAAGACATTCGCAGAACATACGGGCGAGTTTTCTTTCATCCTCGCATGATTTCGCAAGATATTTTTGAAAATGTGACATGCCTCGCAGAGGTCATCGGCGAAACATCGCTCACTTCGCCGATAACGTCGCAGAAGGTCGGCGATTGCGTCGCCGACATCGGCGACATCTTCGCCGAGTATAATTTGTCATCTGTTTGTAACGGTCAAAATCGTGAACGTCGCACGTATTCTTGCGAATTTGACAAAACTAAGTCATCGGCGACGAAAATCGTGACTTGTCTCACCAGTGGGAAAGGGGCATTAGAAGTACATTTAGAATAAGAAAATAAGTACTACAGAGGTTACTTCAAGTCAGTAAAAGCTTTAAGAATATTGTCAAATTCGTCATGCAAATATTCCTCTGAGCATATTCTTAGGGCACGAAGATAAAAACCTATCACAATACCTCGTTTCGTTCTGTTATCAGTGCAAGAGTAAAAGTTTATAAACTCATTTTTGTTGTTAGCTTTTCTAAAAACTTTATTTTAAATAGTTTCCGTCTTTTATCAGAAGAATGTCAAGAAAGGGCAATCTATCGTAATTTTCGTACTCCACAGTTAATTGGATGCTGATAACAGAACGAAACGAGGTATTGTGATAGGTTTTTATCTTCGTGCCCTAAGAATAATTATGCTCAGAGGAATATGTGCATGACGAATTTGACAATATTCTTAAAGCTTTTACTGACATGAAATATCCTCCATTTGTTTTACTCCGAGCAAAGAAAAAGGCACATATTATTCACACTAAAAATGAACCAAAAGATAAATCAAACCAACGATCATTCTACCCAGGTCAAACGTAGCAGACAATGTTTCGAACATCATGAAGGTTTTCACTATCCAGCCCACTTGCATGTATGTTACCAGAGAAAAACTAGGCAAAGCATTTTGACATATTTCATATTGTTTGTTTTGTTTCCCTATGGCATGGACTATATATGTTTGACTGTATAACTCCTATATGTTGAAGGGACTGGAGTTTCACAGAGAGGCTCCTGTCCTGGTTTAATAATCCAATAGGGTTGATAGCCTCTGAAGTCCTATTTTAACTAACTATATGTTATTCCTGAAGAAACCTTCGCCGGCGAAACGTAGCATAAACTTTGGTTCTCTACTCTGCCTATGTGTCTTTTCCCACATCTGTCACAGCCAACGCTGTATATTTCCCATATCACTTATTATCGGTGGTGTAGCATCATTAATAGCTTTATACATTAAATTGGCAACTGAAAATTCGAATACATCCACAAATAGCAATAGGTTTAGTGATTTAAATATTGGTCCTGTATGATGCCTATAATGCACTGATTTAGTTATTCTCACTGCTCTTTTTTGTAATTTTACTAATGGTTTTATGTTACACTGACTTGCTGCACCCCATGCTTCTAACATAATATACCTATACCTCTAGACATTTTGATTTTTATGTACTTAAGATGTTCACACCAAGATAATTTGTCATCAATTATTACTCCTAAAACACAAATATGTTTTCTACTCTTTTCAGTGCTTTATTGTTTATGCATAATTTTATGTTGGATGATAATTGTTTTCCTTTCGTACCAAATATCATATAGGTCTATCTATCTATCTATCTATTGCTTGACGCCGTGATCCCCGAAGGGGTGGCCACGAACGAACCGCCCCCATGCACCTCTGTCCTCAGTCAGTCGATGCCCCTCCTCCCATCCAGCACCACCTTCATCCATATACTTCCTCACTCCATCCTTCCACCTCTCCTTCGGTGCACGTCTCCCTCTCTGTCCTTCCACCTCGCTCTCGTACACCCTCTTAGTCATTCTCTCGCTTTCCATATGTTCCATATGGCCGAACCATCTCAAATTGTTCCTTTTCACACTTTCCAGCACATCTACCTCCACACCACACCTCCTTCTTACTTCCGCATTCGTCTGTCTATCCCTCCATGTAACTCCGCACGCACTTCTCAAGTAACTCATTTCCACCGCTCTCACTCTTGGTCTGAGTCTCTTCCCGAACCTCCATGCTTCGCTTCCGTAAGTTAGTGTCGGGATTACCACACTGTCATGCAAGGACTTCTTCACTTCCATACTGACCACACTATTTCTTGTTACTGCTTTCAACGTTCCTACAACCCTCTTCCCCTGTTGCACCCTCTTCCGCACTTCTTCATCCATAGTCCCATCTTTACTCAACACACTGCCCAGATACTTTAAAAAGCTGATGATCTCCATAGCCTGACCATTCAACTTCACCTCACACTCTGTGACTTCACCCCTTTCGAAGACCATAACCTTGCTCTTCCCCGCATTTACCTTCAAATTCCGTTTTTCGCACACTGTTCCAAACTCATTTACCAGACCCTGCAACTCCCATTCATTATCGTTCATCAGAACTGTATCATCCGCAAACAGCAGTATAGACGGCTTTCACTCATTTCCCTCCCTTATCAGCGATACACCAACATCCACTGCTCTTCCTAGTATTTCTTGCATGTCTCCATCCATATATACAGTAAACAACCACAGGGACATCACACACCCCTGTTTCAACCCAACATTCAGGTCAAAGAACTCGTTCTGCTCATTCTCCACATGTATTGCCGCCTTTGCACCCTCATACATGCTCTTCACTGCTTTCAGCAACTTGCCATCTACTCCGTATATTTTAAGTACTTTCCACATACCTTCTTTATAGGTCTAGTGTGTTATACCAATATTCAACATTAACTTATTTGCAATCGTCCATACTAACATTTTATTTAGTTCAACATTCATTGTATAAATTAAAAAAATTATGTTATTTCCACTCAAGAATATGTTGGTATCATCGGCAAATAAAACAGGCAATATATTTGGAGAAACATTAACTATATAATTTTACAAAGACATGGTATAGCAAGGGACCGAGAACGGAACCCTGTGGTACCCCAGATTATACACTTCCAATAAATGAATATTCCCCATTATAACTTACAAATTGAGGTCTGTTCTCCAAGTAACTCGTAAGCCAACTTAGTGAAACTCCTCTAATTCCATATGTCTGTAGTTTGTTAAGTAATATTTCATAATTCACTTTATCAAATGCTTTGATGAAATCCAAGAATAATCCCAGGACGCTTTTTCCCGAATCTAATGCTTCTGATACTTTATCTATGAGGAATACTAAGGCTGGACTATAACCTTTCCTAAAGCCAAACTGACATGTTTAGAGCAAATTATATTTATTTATCAAAGAAATTAATCTTGTTGTACATGATGCATCCAAAATATTTTCAAGAATATTGTTAACATAGAGACTGGACGATGATTATTTATAATTGATTTGTCACCATTTCTGTTAATAGGTAAAACCTTTGCAGTTTTAAGCTCTCTTGGGAATATGCCTTCAGGCAATGATAGGTTGATTATAGAGGTCAATGCACTAATAAAACATGGATATGTCTCCTTAAAAGCAATAGGACTCTCATCATTCCAGCCTGGATTATTTGTCTTGATGATCATTATGATATTCTTGACTTCAATGCAATTTGTTGGCCTTGAAAAGAATGTATGAGGATAAACAGGAGGTATAAAAGAGGAGAATGACCTATCAACATTTGGCAATAAGTTGTCGTTGTTGTTCCCCAGGCTGTCTGACCGAACAGTCCCAAGGTTCCGAGCAAGGCCAAGGCCTTATGGCCCCCACAGAACCCTCCCTGTTTACCACTAAGAAAGCCCAGGTGACCGAAGCCGTTCCCACGCGAGGAGCTGAGGAGGGCGCAGAAACGCCCGGGACACCAAAGCCCCACCCAAGGCCCTGTGCCCCTCAGCAATTATGAAGGGAAAGTTGTTACCACTACTTGAGGTAAACATTATTAAAAGTATCTGCAATATGCTTACTGTTATTAACTAATTTTCCATTTATAACAAATTATGTTGTGGTTATTCGATTTTGTTTGTTGTTTATCACTTCACAAATTTATTCCCATTAAAGGAGAAATGCCGTCCGCCTATCAGGGGGCGGGATTAGTTCAGGTGGAGAGGCAAGGTTTAACCTTTAAATCTGGTCACAAAAAGACTCCTACCACACCCTTGGTCTCGACCAATCAATGGCCTCCTATGATGCAACAACTTGAGCCAGCTGTATCTCCCTTTAAACGCTCGCCGCTTAATCCGCTCCCAGTTCGCACACGTATATTCTATCCTGGTCGCAGATGTCCTATTACAATGGTGCAACCTTCTCACTCCCATCAGCCACTACAGGACATCTCCAACAAGCTTCCAGGAGAATATTATGAAGATGGAATAAAGCAAGAGGAGAAGAAATGAGAACTTTAAAGCGAGAGGGCTGGGCAAGCTACTCCCAGGTGTGCAGCTCGACCAATCACAGGGCTCCGGGCCATGAGGGAAGGGTATAAAGGGAGGTTGGCGGGGCTGCAAGAAAACACTTCCATTCAACGACATTATCAATCTAACAAACTACAATCAACCTACATACATACTCGGTGATTTTAATTGTAAACATAGAATATTTGGCAATAATAACAATAATGTAGTAGGGACATCATTGCATACTTTAGTCGATGCTGGAAGACTTATGCACTTGGGACCTAACTTTCCTACTTTTATAGGGAACAACTCACTTACAAATCCTGACAAAAAATTTACCAATAATAAAGCATTATATAACTATTTTATAGAAGAGGGACCACTCACAACCAGTGACCACATTCCTATAATAATGACCATATCAACCAGTCCCATACAAATACCAGTAAAACCTAGATATTTAATGAGTAGAGCTAATTGGGAAGACTATCAAAGTGAACTCTCCAGCTACGAAGTACCGCACCTAAATGATAGAGAGACAGCTGTGATAGATAGCGAAATGGAGATAATCGCACAGACAATAAAAAGAGCAGTAGAACACAAAATACCAAAAAAATCACTATCGCAACTTACCTCATGATAAATAAAACAACAATATTAGACTACTACAAACAATATTCAACCAACAAATGCAACATATATATAACTTTGGATCAAACCATAGAGTGATTAACTTAATTCATCTAATACAAAGACAATTACAAACTGAGTGCATAAAAACAGAAAGGGAAAAGTGGGATTCATTATTGGATGAACAGAACATAACCAAGGACTCAAAGGAGTTTTGGAAAAGCATAAAGAAAATGACGGGGGAAAGTGAAGCACCAGTTCCGCATATAAAGAATCATAATGGAATAGAATTAACAGAAGACACAGATATTGAGGAAGCATTCAGAAGGGAGTGGAGTAATATATTCAGGATTACAGAGGAAGAAAACGAAGAGTTTGATGAGGAACACGAGGAAAGAATTACAGAGTGGATGCAAGACAAGCAAGACAGGATTCATCCATATAATAAAACTGACGTCCACAGACTTAATGAGATAGGAAGAGTGACAGAGGGTGAATTCTACCACCATCTACGAATATTCAAAGAGAATACACCAGGAATATCAGGTTTGACGAAGAAAATTATAATGAATCTGCCGATTAATATGACCACCGGTATTATACAGGTATTTGATGCATGTCTCTCTGCAGAATATTTTCCTAAGTGCTTTAAAAGTGCAAAGATGATATTTATACCTGTTACGTCCTGGGATATATAAACACTGGGCTCTTTCTATTGGACTAGGTATGCGGCAACAAGCAACAACGGAAAACGCTAGATCCAACCCTTATCTATAAACCCAGGCAACAAACCACCCTAAACCGTCAAGAGTCCTGCCTGGACAACGAGGTATCCTGTGACTCGGTTACAGGGTGCACGCACTATAGACTGCTGATAGTCAAGCAGGCTATATAAAAGATCACACAATTAAGTTGACTTAAAGCTTCAAGGAAAAGGTAGATAACGGAATTAAATTGCAGAAACAATTTAATAACAAACTAGAAGAAAGCACATTTAACGTTACGTTAATTAATACAACTAATCACCCCTGCGTGAAAGAAGGTGAAAGCAAACAGTCCTCAAAACATCGTACAGGTAGACAAGATGCGGGTTTCTAAACTGCATGCGGCTACTGTAGGATCTGATGCTTAGCAAAGAAAGTACGTTACGGATTTAGAGAACTCTTAACTCATAAGCAGGAATAAATACTAGTGATAGGACCTACAGTGTATAATGGCATAGGTATAATTAAATAAAGGCAGCAACTCGCAACATAACCACATACAGGTGTGCTTCTCACTCTTAGTCAGGCAAGCCTGCTCGGACAGAGTCTCTAAGCCACACTCTGACTCACAATGGTCACAAAAACGGTAAAATGTGGCACAATAACAAGCATACAGAGATAATAAACCCCTAGCTGTTAATCTGCCAGGTGGCAGAGGTCTAGCCGGAAGGATATAGGCTTCGGATACCCGGGCTGAGCCACCTGCTCTAGCCTAGGGACGTTCCCAGGTCGGTGCGCCAAATTACTCTCTTGAGAGACTCAGATCGCAAGTATCTGACTCTCTCCTGGCGACCCTAAAACAAAAGCAAGACGTGCTAGCGCAGTGCTGAGTGGACTAGGCAATGGCCCTCACACAACACAACGCTAGACACACAGGGACACAGACAAGAAAATGCCCCCAGACTCCCACGGGTATCCTAGTAAAGTCGTGCGGGTCCACGGGACTCGCACCAGCAGACTTTACTTAAAGGATCGCAAAAAGCCTCCCCTCCGGTCTAACCCCTGCTAACCTGACACAAGAACACACTAGCAAGCATGAAACCACCAAATATGAGACAACAAAAAAGCTTCCTAGGTCTCATTAACAATTACATCCCTGCATAAGGCCCAAAATCCTATCTAGTTATCTGAGAGCTCGTTGTTAATACAATAATAGATATAAGGTCTATCAAGGGGATGGGATAATTAAATAGATTGGTGAAGTAGTGAAAAGAAGGTATACAAAGTAAGAGAGAACGTTTCTAAGTGGGGTTGAGAGGGATAGATATCAAGGGGTTCCGAAGGGTACGACAATGAGGTGAGCTCTGAGTCTTGAATCTGTCTGGACCCCCCTCTAGGCATGCAGAATACATCCCAGGCTTGGCAACACTCAACACAGTTGCCTGGTCAAAATCCTCTACCCCGTGCGTGAGTCGAAACTAAGCCTAACGTTGTAATCAAATGCATGTGGCAGCGCTTCAGGCTCGTCCCAAGCTGGACTCTCCGCGCGAAGCAACGTCCCAAGTCGGTCTTTCTCTCCCGCTCGTCTCTTCCCGCTCTCACTAGACTTACATCTTATATATTATAATGAAACAATCAACTATCGAGAATAAAATATACTAAGATGCGTTGGTTAAGAATAAGGGCAGCTTCAAGCTGTGAAACAACATAAGAATATCCCAGACATTAGTTACATTGTCGTAGGATATATACTAAGGGAAAGCCTGCCGGCCGGCTACCACCAGCCGGTTTCTAAACGGCTGGGCAGCCGACGCGTGCGCATGCCCGCACGTGGTTACTATGCAGAAGCGTCACACCTTCCCCAAGATATAAGACCCTTGACTAAGTTCTTCATATCTAACAGAAAACTTCTCATAGTACCACACACTGTTGCGACACAAGGCACCATATATGAAACAAAAAATAAAGACTGTTGCGCTCCACCGAGCAAGTTCAACTAACTCAGCGACAATAAGCGAAAACATTCAACTTAGATACTGCTACAACATCTTATACAAAATTCTACACGTTATAAAAAACAAAGAGTTTTAATAAGGTTTTTGCTTTTTTTAATTTGTTTTTTTCGGCTGAACTACAGTGACAGCCTATTTTCCTCCACACTCAACCCTCAATCCTGTGGCAGTCTAACCAACATCATCCACCCTTGATAGACAATCCGCTATCACGTTATCAGAACCGGCAATATGGCGTATGTCCAAATTATACTCCTGAAGCATGAGTGACCACCTGGTCAGCCTCATATTCCGGTTATGAAACTGATTCAAGAATTTCAGAGGGTGATGATCGTATAAACCACTACGACTGGTCCGAAAGCAGGAACATATACATCGAAGTGCCTGAGCGCCAGCACTATCGCCAGGAGTTCTTTTACAATTACAGAGTAATTCCTTTGTGCACTATTGAATTTTTTACTGTAAAAACTCACTGGATGTTCGATACCTTCATCATCTGTCTGTAACAAGACAGCCCCAGCCCCTACGCCACTGGCATCAGTCGCCAGCTGAAAAGGTCTGCTGAAGTCCGGGGCCCTGAGTATGGGGTGGGTACATAACAGGTGTTTCACCAAGGAAAACGCCTCTGCACACTCAGGAACCCACCGTAACTTCTTGTCCTTAGATAATAAGTCAGTTAAAGGTGCAAGTACAGTCGAATAGCCTTTGATGAAGCGACGATAATAGCCTATCATACCTAGAAACCGCATGATTTGTTTCTTAGTCGTAGGCTGGGGAAACTGATCGATGGCTTTGATCTTTGTCTGTGGAGGGCACACCTGACCCATCCCCACCTCGAACCCCAGGTACAAAACTGTGGCTTTGACAAAATTGCACTTACCCAGGTTTACCACCAAACCTGCTTCATTCAGTTTATTAAAAAGCTGTCCGATGTGAGCACAGTGACTGTTAAAATCATCGTCGTATATTATGACATCATCTAGGTACACCGTACAGTTGGGAATGTTGGCTACAATGTCGTTCATTAATTTCTGAAACGTTGCAGGGGCATTTTTCAGCCCGTATGGCATAACATGGCAACGATATGTGGCACCGTCCACCACAAACCCACACACCTCTGGCGCTCGCTCAGAGAAGGGCACTTGCCAATATCCCTTAAACCCTTAACAAGGTCTATCTTAGTGAGGAACTTGGCTTTTCCTATCTTATCCACACTGTCGTCCACACGAGGGAGAGGGTAGGCATTAATTTTGGGGGGGTTAAACCATTCAACCTGCGGAAATCTATACAAAACCGCACCTTGCCATCTGGTTTGGGCTGCAATGTGACTGGGGAAGTCCACTTTACTGCACCCTCAGAAATCAGCCCACGTTTCAGCATATAATCCAGCTCTTCCCTAAGTGCTGGTAATTTAATAGGGGGAACACGGTATGGCACTGATTTAAAAGGCGGGTGGTCCCCAACATCGACATCGTGCACCGCTTGAGTAGTGAGGCCAGGATGCTCCGCGAAAACAGCTGGGTTTGAATCAAACAAGTGCTGCACAGCTACACGCTGTTGCTCAGGCAGGTGCAATATCAACTCGTGAGCCACTTGTCTAGAATTCCCCGCCCACTGATCCGCGGAAACATGGCAATCCCGATTATCCTCCCCCGCAGCTTGACTGTCCCTTCCTCCTTCTCCACTACGATCGCTGCAGATCAACACCGGGACAGTGAGAGGCTCGGAGGGGCGCCTCACATACTCTTTCATCAGATTTACATGGCAAAGTTGGTTCTTTTTCTTACGATCAGGAGTAGCTACTAAATAGTCGAGATCAGAAACCTTCCTTACAACCCGATACGGACTAGAATACTTGGCAGACAAGGGGTGTCCCACCAGAGGCAGTAGTATCAGTACCTCCTGATCTACTTCAAACTCCCTCAGCTTCACCTTCTGGTCGTATCTGTCCTTCATCTGAGCTTGTGAACTCTTAAGGTTCCGACCTGCTACCTCCAGGCTCTTTAGCATTCTCTCACGGCTCTCAACAACATACTTTAGAAGCGAGCATGGCTTTGTGACTCCCTCCCAGATCTCCTTGACTATGTGGAGGGGCCCCGTGACCTTGTGTCCAAAAACCAACTCGTTCGGGCTAAATCCCAAGCTCTCCCCAGGTACTTCTCTCGCAGCAAATAAAACCTATGGGAGACCTAGATCCCAGTCCTTCCCATTTTCCATGCAATAACACCGCAACATACTCTTGAGAGTCGAGTGCCACCTTTCCAAAACTCCCTGACTCTCGGGATGGTAGGCAGATGACACCACAGACACTATCCCATGTTGCTGCATGGTCTGCTTAAACAGAGCAGAAGTAAAATTGGATCCCTGATCAGACTGGATCTCCTGAGGGTAGCCATAACGAGAGAAATAGACAAGTAGGTTTTTGACAACAGTCTTAGCCATCCCGTTGCGCATGGGGTAAGCATCTGGATACCGTGTTGCTACATCCACTACAGTTAGTAAAAATGTATTGCCGGCACTAGTGGGGGGCAATGGGCCAACCATATCGATAACTACTTTGCTGAAGGGCGGCCCAATGAAGGGATGGGTTGTAACGGGGCTCTCGGAATGACCTGATTGGGTTTCCCAACAACTTGACAAGTGTGACACTGTGACACCCATGACACAACACTCGCCTTTAACCCAGGCCACCAGAAAAGCTTGCTCAGAGCTGCCTCCGTCTTACGTGCCCCCAGGTGCCCTGCCAAAGGCACATCATGAGCTAATCTCAATAAGCTCTCACGGCACACCCTCGGTACTACTAACTGGTCCACTAATCCTGACCCGCCATCCCACTTTTTCTTGGGATCCTGATGTCTCCGATACAAGATCCCCTCGGACAAGAAAATATCACCAGGCTGCGCATCCCCATCGCTCTCCAGTTCGACAGCACCTTTACCACACGCCCTGACTTCAGGATCTTCCAGCTGCAAGGAACATATATCAGCAGGTGCAAGATTATCTAAGTTCATCTTAAATAATTTATTTCCACCTCCAATGTCCCGCTGAGCCATCCTTTCCTCACGTTGCGCATAACGATGCTGTCGCAGAGTCTCTTCCTGCCCTGCACCTGCACTAGCGGTGACAGGCCCCGGGACCTCTCCAGACTCTAACATAGGTGCCAATAATGAGTCACCAAGAAACACTGCCGGCTCAAAACTCTCCAATTGACCAACACTTCCCGTTTTCTTGTGACCTTTCCTCCGCGGTTTGACAGACTGAGGTGGTGGCTGCAAGGCTCCGGATGTCTGAGAACGCGTCACAACACACGCCATGGTTTGTACGCTACACTTCTCAACCCACTCCTGTTCCTCCATACTAACGTCGGCCGCCTTCTCGGCAACGACCAAGGGTGAAACCTTAGAAGTAGGCACCGCAAAGTCGTTGCCGAGGAGGAGGTCGACGCCTCCAACAGGCAAGTTCTCTACAATTCCTACATCCAGCTCCTTCGCCACACCACCCACCTCCAGCTCCATCCGCACCAGCGGGTAGGACTTCGTAGCATTGATCCCCTGAACTACCACCACCCGAGCAGCGTTAATCGGTCTACCAGTAAAGTTCTTTAACAAGGTCTGAGAAGCCCCCGTATCACGCAATAGCTTAACTCCTCGCCTTTCGCCAGCCCACCTCACAAAACCATGCCCTCTATGACCCCCAAAGACGTCGCGGACAGGGTTCGAGCCTTCCGGACTCTTGAACACAGGCTGTGTCCCACCCTCTGACGAACTACCCTTGGCAAACTCAGAAGATATAGGCGACACCCCTATGCTGCGGGCCAATGACACAACCTTGTTTGGTGGCTTGTTCGGACAAGCATTTGCAAAGTGACCCTCCTTGTGACAGGTGAAGCACTCTTTACTCTTTGGTTTCCCTTGGGAGTGGGAGGTACCATTAGACTTCTTATACGGGACGGTATTTGGTTTATGTTCAGTTTTATTGTCAGTGCTAGATGGTTTTGTGTATTTATGTGTATCAAAATTCTTGGGAGGGGGAGGGGTACGATCCTTTGCACCCGACTCACTCCTAGCTGCTGCTCCGCACCCTCGAATTAATGACAGTCGGAGGTCAGCCATTTCTGCTGCCTCCTGGAGAGTTCTAGGATTGTTTTCCTTTATATTTAATGTTAAGTCCCCGCCTGTGCACTTAAAGAACTGCTCCAAGAGAACCAGCTCACTCAACTCCTCAAAAGTAGCTGCCCTCTCAGAACGCAGCCAATGTCGTAGTGCATCAGACAAGTCCCGGGCGTGTTCTAGGAAGGTACTATCCTTGCCCTTAGTAACACCCCGAAACTTCAAGCGGTAAGTTTCTGGTTGTAACTCATAGGCCCGTAGCACAGCCTTCTTTAGCTCACCATAAACTACACAGGACTCTAAAGGTAGTGCATCATACGCTTTTAGCCCCTTTCCTAGGAGTCTTGATGAAACTAATGCTGCCCACTTTTCCTGAGGCCACTGGTGTTCCTGACACTTCTCAAATCGCATAAAAAACTCAGCCACACATAATTCATCGAACACAGGAACTAGTTTAAGCAGGTGCGACAATGATTGGTCCCGATGTCTATTACCTCCCCCAATATTTCGCCCTGTTACCTCCACTCGAGATCTCTCCAGCTCCCTGTCAGCCAGATACCTAGTAGACTCTGCCTGCAGTTCAGCCTCTTGTATAGCTGTTCTCTCTGCAGCCTCAGCCTGAGCTCTAGCAACCTCAGCCTGCATACTAACCTGTCTTTCGGCGGCCTCAACCTGAGCTCTAGCGGCCTCAACCTTGGCCATCTCAAGCCGAAACAACAAATCTGGAGTCAACCCTTGAGGAGGGGAAGGTGCATTTAATGGAGAGGGTCCCTGTGATTGAATTCCACGCTGCCATTGACCATCAACTTGGGGGTATGTACTAAATTCAGGCACCCTGACGTTTGATATGGGGGTAGAGTGGAGGGAGGGCTGGGGACCGGGGCCCCCAGTTGCCTCTCCACCCAGGTATCTCCCTTCTAAACCCAATATCAAAGCCCTCAGCTGATCTTTCCTCATGCCACTTAAACCCTGGTGGCCCTGAAGACCTGCCACACACTTTAAGCCATACTTATTCAGCTTCAACACCCTGGCAGCGGTAAGGGGCACCTCTAAAAATCTTCTAGCACCCTCCTCGCTATCGACTAGCCACTCCACAGGTCTTTCTCCCTCAGAGCCCGTATCGTGACCTGACCCATCACTGTGTTCTGATGTATTAGACATGTTTGTGTACTGCAGTAATTATCACGGTTATAGAATGTGCCTTATCTCCTATGCAAGTATGTATATACTAATGTTATTTAAAGTCTTTAATGTGTTATATTGGTTGCTCCAAAAAAAAAAAAATTTATGTTCACTATATTCCTCTAATCATAAGGAATCTCAAAACAAATGACCACTATATTCCTCTGTTCAGTAAATCCTATGCAAGGTCGCCATTTGTTACGTCCTGGGATATATAAACACTGGGCTCTTTCTATTGGACTAGGTATGCGGCAACAAGCAACAACGGAAAACGCTAGATGCAACCCTTATCTATAAACCCAGGTAACAAACCACCCTAAACCGTCAAGAGTCCTGCCTGGACAACGAGGTATCCTGTGACTCGGTTACAGGGTGCACGCACTATAGACTGCTGATAGTCAAGCAGGCTATATAAAAGATCACACAATTAAGTTGACTTAAAGCTTCAAGGAAAAGATAGATAACGGAATTAAATTGCAGAAACAATTTAATAACAAACTAGAAGAAAGCACATTTAACGTTACATTAATTAATACAACTAATCACCCCTGCGTGAAAGAAGGTGAAAGCAAACAGTCCTCAAAACATCGTACAGCTAGACAAGATGCAGGTTTCTAAACTGCATGCGGCTACTGTAGGATCTGATGCTTAGCAAAGAAAGTACGTTACGGATTTAGAGAACTCTTAACTCATAAGCAGGAATAAATACTAGTGATAGGACCTACAGTGTATAATGGCATAGGTATAATTAAATAAAGGCAGCAACTCGCAACATAACCATATACAGGTGTGCTTCTCACTCTTAGTCAGACAAGCCTGCTCGGATAGAGTCTCTAAGCCACACCCTGACTCACAATGCTCACAAAAACGGTAGACTGTGGCACAATAACAAGCATACAGAGATAATAAACCCCTAGCTGTTAATCTGCCAGGTGGCAGAGGTCTAGCCGGAAGGATATAGGCTTCGGATACCCGGGCTGAGCCACCTGCTCTAGCCTAGGGACGTTCCCAGGTCGGTGCACCAAATTACTCTCTTGAGAGACTCAGATCGCAAGTATCTGACTCTCTCCTGGCGACCCTAAAACAAAAGCAAGACGTGCTAGCGCAGTGCTGAGTGGACTAGGCAATGGCCCTCACACAACACAACGCTAGACACACAGGGACACAGACAAGAAAATGCCCCCAGACTCCCACGGGTATCCTACTAAAGTCGTGCGGGTCCACGGGACTCGCACCAGCAGACTTTACTTAAAGGATAGCAAAAAGCCTCCCCTTCGGTCTAGCCCCTGCTAACCTGACACAAGAACACACTAGCAAGCATGAAACTACCAAATATGAGACAACAAAAAAGCTTCCTAGGTCTCATTAACAATTACATCCCTGCATAAGGCCCAAAATCCTATCTAGTTATCTGAGAGCTCGTCGTTAATACAATAATAGATATAAGGTCTATCAAGGGGATGGGATAATTAAATATATTGGTGAAGTAGTGGAAAGAAGGTATACAAAGTAAGAGAGAACGTTTCTAAGAGGGGTTGAGAGGGATAGATATCAAGGGGGTCCGAAGGGTACGACAATGAGGTGAGCTCTGAGTCTTGAATCTGTCTGGACCCCCCTCTAGGCATGCAGAATACATCCCAGGCTTGGCAACACTCAACACAGTTGCCTGGTCAAAATCCTCTACCCCGTGCATGAGTCGAAACTAAGCCTAACGTTGCAATCAAATGCATGTGGCAGCGCTTCAGGCTCGTCCCAAGCTGGACTCTCCGCGCGAAGCAACGTCCCAAGCCGGTCTCTCTCTACCGCTCGTCTCTTCCCGCTCTCACCAGACTTACATCTTATATATTATAATGAAACAATCAACTATCGACAATGAAATATACTAAGATGCATTGGTTAAGAATAAGGGCAGCTTCAAGCTGTGAAACAACATAAGAATATCCCAGACATTAGTTACATTGTCGTAGGATATATACTAAGGGAAAGCCTGCCGGTCGGCTACCACCAGCCGGTTTCTAAACGGCTGGGCAGCCAACGCGCGCGCATGCCCGCACGTGGTTACTATGCAGAAGCGTCACATACCCAAACCTAATAAAGATAAAACTCAGATATCAAACTACAGACCAATATCGCTACTGGAAATACTTGGGAAGGTACTAGAGAAAATAATAAATAGCAGAATCCTCACACTATTGGACCATCAAATAAATCCAAGACAGCACGGTTTTAGGAAAACTAGAGGCACACATACTGCAATAGCCATGGCCACAGAGATGATAGCAAAAGCTAAAAGCAAGGGACACCAGGTTACCATTGTGTTGAGAGATGTTCCTAAAGCGTTCGACAAGGTGTGGCATTTGGGATTAAAGTATAAAATACTACAGTATACCTTACCAATTTTATATGAAAAAATACTCATCCACTACCTTGACAACAGATACGCTCAAATAAATATAAAATCACATACAGGTCCTAGAATTCCTTTATTAAGCGGAGTACCAACACTGTATGCACTTTACACGTCAGACATGCCACCACCTATCCCTAATAGTGAATATATCTTGTTTGCCGATGACATAACGCAAATAATCACCACACCAGGCAAGTCTAAGAACTTTGCAACTATTAACGTACGAAGAACAATAATGTCAATCAACGGGTACGAACATAAGTGGAAAATAAAAAATAACCTAAGAAAAGTTCAAAGTAATTCCACTCGGAAGACAAAAATACCCAAAGCTAACAATAAACAATAACCAAACAAAATATGCAACAGATGGAATGATGTTGGGACTTAAGATCAGTAAAAACGGCTACCAAGGACGTATAACCCAAATAAAAAATAGGACAAATGCTCTTCTAACAAAACTTCATTGATTCCAGGAATCAAGCAGAAAAACGAAAGAGAAACTATGTATGGCATTAATGAAACCCCTATTAACATATCTGCCAATTCCAATAAATACATCAGCAAAAACTAATCTCTACAAATTACAAATTATTCAAAACAAATCGTTAAGGTTTATCTATAATATAAAATTCCCAGATCTGGTCACAAATGAAGCATTACATTTGCATTCAAAACTCTGCCCCATTAATGTTCAGCTACATAATTTATCCAAAGACATATGGAGCAAAACAGTACAATTAAATCTGG
Organism: Paralithodes platypus; assembly: GCA_032716605.1. Classification (NCBI taxonomy): domain Eukaryota; kingdom Metazoa; phylum Arthropoda; class Malacostraca; order Decapoda; family Lithodidae; genus Paralithodes; species Paralithodes platypus. The sequence continues at coordinate 20,934,301 of CM064501.1, read as the reverse complement.
GTAATCAGAGACAACTAATCATACACAACAGAGAACAAGAAAGGCATAACTCAATATAATTCTAGAGCAGTTATGACCCGAGTATGCAACCAGAGCCAGAACTTTAAGGTATTGACTCTGCTACTGAGGGTGGGTGCATTCCCAGAAGTGGAGCACAATGCTAGGTGACTGAAGAACTTTACTTTTACTAAACATATATATGTGAAATCTCCAATTATAATCATCCGGCGTCGGTGTACGATCAGGGTCTGTGGATCCTTGGTGATCCATTGACTCGGACAAAGACCGGCGCGGACGATGTAGTTGGGAGGAAGCATTTCATGATCTATCCCGAATCTTACCTATCGATTTTGACAAACCTGACAAGACTACCTAAAGGGCAATGTGGATTAGCTGTATTGGTAGGGGGCCCCACATACGCTGACCACATCCCACGACCTAACCGTTTGGGGGCCAGCATTAGCGCACGCATGATAGAACCGATCATGCGTGTGTCTCTCCGAGCCCCAACATAACAATCCCACAGTACCACTCTTATAGGACCACTCCAAAGTGACCCCCTGCAGCTGGTGCACTGCTGCAACTACCGGAGTTGGTACCTAGTGATCTTAGAATCACACTTTCACAATCTAGACAAATTAATGCTGAATTTCCTGCTACTACTAGCTGTCCGGCTTCCATGGGCTGTGCCCGTGGGATTCCTCGGAGTCTCATGGGTTCGGGCCGGGAGTGGCCATGGCCGTGTAGTAGGGAGGATGCAAATATATGACTATAATATACAAAATATAGTTATTTTGATATTAAGTAGAGCAGAATTTCTGATCAGTATCAGTTGGGGTGCGCCTAGAGCTGGGGTTGGTGCGGTGCTTCGGTACCGCAACAGATCGCAGTGTGGGTGCATCCCGACGATATGATCGGGAGGACGAACTAGCTGGTCTTACCAGAGAGAAACGCAAATGAAAACATCATTAGAAAATGTTAAATAAAATACAATGGAGTGTTCTGGTCAATCCCAGAATCTATTAGCCTTCATCTGTTCTTCGATTTCTAACTTTATCTTCACTCATACCCAACACATTATTCCCTCCACTAATCCCTCCAAAAGCCTTCCCAATCCTCAACCCACCCTCCTACAATCTCTACAGTTAAAATTTCTACTCTTTACTTTAGCCACCTAGACCTAGACAGGAGACACTTTACGACGGGCACCTGCCTGGGCCACATACCAGCGCTCTCATTAGACAACCCCCCCCCCCCCCCCCACCCCCCCCCCCCCCCCCCCTTGCTCACCTTGGCACCTATGGGGAAGTAACTAAGCCTGTTCCTGTCCTCCAGCACCTTACACTACTGAATGCCAGACGATCCAGGACATTGTACATCACCCACCTACGGCTCAGATACACCATCGGTATCCTGATGTCTGCCGACACATCGCTAGCCTTCACACAATAAGCCAAGCAAATCAAGATTGTCACCTGGTGAGTAGATGAGGAATTTGGAAGGAATCTGAGTGTAAAATGGAGGGAGTGTAAGAAACTGTTCTGGAAAGAAATCAAGAAAGTTAGGGAAGGTAGCAAGGGAAACAGTAAGGGTGTGAAAGATAAGAATGGGAGAATGCTAGTCGAGAAGCAAGAGAGAGTCAAAAGATGGAGGGAGTACTTCAACGAGTTGCTAGATGTAAGGAATGAAGCGCCAGCAAACATAGTTGGATGGGGTATGGAAGAGAGAAGAAGAAAAGTAGTGGAGGAGGAGGTGGGGATCAGGAGGTCAGAAGTGTGGGAAGCCATGAAAAGAGTGAAGTTGGGGAAAGCACCAGGAACAGCTGGAGTGAGTGGGGAAATGTTGAGGTATGGTGGTGAGATAGTGATCGAATGGCTGTGGAATATGTGCAAACTAGCATGGGAGAAGGGGAGTGCACCCGATGACTGGAAGACAGGCATAATAGTCCCCCTATAAAAGGGGAAAGAGGAGTGTGTGGTAACCACCGAGGAATATGTCTTCTAAGCGTAGTAGGGAAGGTGTACAGTAAGGTAGTGATTGAGAGAGTGAGAGTGAGAATGGAGAAATTAATAGGTGACGACCAGGGCAGTTTTAGGAAGGAAAGAGGATGTGTAGATCAGATGTTTACCCTGAATTGTGTTGTGGAGAACTATCTGGAGAAACAACAAAAGCTGTGTGTTGCCTTTATGGATTTGGAGAAGGCCTATGACAGCGTGGATATAGAAGGTATGTGGAAAGTACTTAGAATATACGGAGTAGATGGCAAGTTGTTGAAAGCAGTGAAGAGCATGTATGAGGGTGCAAAGGCGGCAGTACGTGTGGAGAATGAGCAGAGCGACTTCTTTGACCTGAATGTTGGGTTGAAACAGGGGTGTGTGATGTCCCCGTGGTTGTTTACTGTGTATATGGATGGAGCCATGAAAGAAATACAAGGAAGAGTAGTGAATGTTGGTGTGTCGCTGGTAAGGGAGGGAAATGAGTGGAAGCTACCTGTACTGCTGTTTGCTGATGATACAGTTCTGATGAGAGAGATAATGAATGGGAGTTGCAGGGTCTGGTAAATGTGTTTGGAACAGTGTGCGAAAAACGGAATCTGAAGGTAAATGCGGGGAAGAGCAAGGTTATGGTCTTTGAAAGGGGTGAAGCCACAGAGTGTGAGGTGAAGTTGAACAGTCAGGCTATGGAGATTGTCAGCTCATTTACGTATCTGGGCAGTGTGTTGAGTAAAGATGGGACTATGGATGAAGAAGTGCGGAAGAGGGTGCAACAGGGGAAGAGGGTTATAGGAATGTTGAAAGCAGTAACAAGAAATAGGGTGGTCAGTATGGAAGTGAAGAAGTCCTTGCATGACAGTGTGGTAATCCCGACACTAACTTACGGAAGCAAAGCTTGGATGTTCGGGAAGAGACTCAGACCAAGAGTGAGAGCGGGGGAAACGAGTTACTTGAGAAGTGCGTGCAGAGTTACATAGAGGGATAGACAGACGAATGAGGAAGTAAGAAGGAGGTGTGGTGTGGAGGTAGATGTGCTGGAAAGTGTGAAAAGGAACAACTTGAGATGGTTCGGCCATATGGAACGTATGGAAAGCGAGAGAATGACTAAGAGGGTGTACGAGAGCGAGGTGGAAGGACAGAGAGGGAAAGGTGCACCGAAGGAGAGGTGAAAGGATGGAGTGAGGAAGTATATGGATGAAGGCGGTGCTGGTAGGGAGGAGGGGCGTCGACTGACTGGGGACAGAGGTGCTTGGGGGCGGTTCGTTCGTGGCCACCCCTTCGGTGATCACGGCGTCAGGCAATAGATAGAAAGAAGAATAAATGGCGCATTAATAAGTGATTGGTTTAATGTGCACGTCGGAATGAGACAAGGACGTGTGATGTCGCCTTGGTTGTTTAATATCTACATGGATGGGGTACTGATAGAAGTAAATGACAGAACAAGAAGCGAGGGAGTAGAGATGGGAAGTGGTGGGAACAGAATGACTGTCAGTAATGTGTTGTATGCAGATGACGCAGTGTTATGTGCCGAGGACGATAATGACCTGTGCCAGATGGTGGAGATATTTGTGGAAGTATGTGAAAGACGAGGCCTGAAAGTAAATGATAGTCAAAGCAAAGTAATGGTAGGAGAAACAGAAGGGAAGACACTGTGTGTAACGTAAGGATTAATGGAGAACAGCTTGAACTAGTAGAAGAATATACAGTATGTATCTGGGAGCCATGATTGAGAAAAGGGGAAAATGTACTAGAGAAGTAGAAAACAGAGTAACACAAGGAAGAAAGGTAGCTGGAGCAATGAAAGCCTCGTTTAGGAGCAGAAACTGTAGTACGGAAGCAGTGAGAGGATTGCATGAGGGTATGTTGGCGCCGACATACAGTAGATGTATAGATGTGAAACTCTGGTATGGTATAGTAAAGACAAGTGACGAGTAAGAGCAGTTAAAATGGATTTGCTAAGAAATGCGTGTGGAGTTCGAAGAATAGACAAAGTAAGTGTGAACATAAGGGAGGCATGTGGAGTAAAGAAGTTGATAGAGCAAAAGGTTGAAGAAAGTGTTCTCTGATGGTATGGTCACATGACAAGAATGTATGAAGAAAGAATAGTTAAAAGGATCTATGTCAGTGAAGTGGAAGGAAGAAGAAGGCGTGGAAAGCCGAGAAGATGGTATGATAATATGGTGTCAGAATGTGTATCAAAGTGTGAACAAGGAATGGTTGAAGCAAAGTAATTAACAAATGACAGGAATGAACGGAGGAAGTTTGTTAGACAGACTACATGAAGGTCTCTGGACCCTTTTAAATGACAAACCTGGAAGGTCTTTATCCCAGATGTTGATGTGAAGAGACCTTGTCCGGAAGTATAACATCTGAAGTGAAGCCATTGATTTTGGGACCTGATGAATGATTGGTGCTTCTGAATACTTGTGTGCTTGCTTTTTGTGAGTGAACTGTTATATGTGTTCTTCTCTTGTCACCTCTTTTTCCTTTCTAGTGTCTCTTGCTGATCCTCCCTACCCCTTGTGGGAGTAAGGTCTGACTGACTGTAGTGAGCCAGCACTTTCGATTACGATAAACTAATTTTATTTTCGAAATGGAAAATATTCTTCATAACAAATTGTAAATGCTTTATGGAATTTTGAAAGTGCTTCTTGGATACTTGATTTATCAATAATGCTTAGCCAATTGATTTGAAATATTTTGTTTCTTTAAACATTTGTATATCATTTTCGTTTATTAGTCGTTTAGTGATATCATTTGGAGTGGATGAGGAGTTTGCTGTTTTTTCAATAAAAAATACAGGAAAATTATCAGATATTTTTGTGTACATTATTAAGTTTATCAATTCCTTATTCTGAATGTCATTACACAGCATGTTGTCTATCAGTGTAGCTTATTTGATTGTCACACTCGATACTAGTGAAATCATGGATCCAGCAATTGTCAGTTGCTTGAGGGAAGTTTCCACCACTGGCAAGGCCATGTATACTAAGTTTGTGAGGGACATAATTCAAACATGCTCCAAATCCTTGTCTGCTGTTATCCCAAAGGCCAATTTGTACACTTTCAGCAACCGGCCACCTGTGGACCTGAAGAAGGGTGCATGCAAGTTGGGATCAGCAAGGGCAAATGCAGCGCTAATTACCAAGTTCTTTGTATCCATACTGGGAAGACCTGATGGTGATATAAATGGCTTTTTCAGGCATGAGAATCAGCATGAGCCTCCATCCTTGTGTGATCGGGGAAAGCTGATGTCAGGTACCAAATCAGCTCTTCTTGGCTGCCTGTTGCTGAAAGTGTACAAATTGGCCTTTGGGATAACAGCAGACAAGGGTATGCCTGATCCTAGACGCTCTCCTGCAGCCAATGAAACATCTGTGCTTGTGCTGGATATGCCAGCCATCATTCATATTGTCAAGCCCCAGCATGCCACTGTGTTTGGAGATTACAGACATATGCATTTGCTACCCTTCTTAGAGAGCCAGATGACCAATAATACCACATGACTAGGTGCTGTGTGGGACACATATAAGGATGCAAGTCTCAAATCACAGACTCGTGCCAAGCGGGGTGAAACTCAAGGAAGGCGAACAAGAGTATCAGCGAACATACCTATTCCAAAGGGAGTTGAATGGCAGAAATTCCTCAGAGTCATATAACAAAGAAAAATTGTTCCAGTTCCTAAGTGAGCAACTGGTTGAGCATACCGTTCATGCAAGGTATCATCTACTGACTACAAAGGCTGACGTTGTGCTCAGTAACAGGCCAACTAATGGATCAGCCTTGTCTCCCTGCTATCAAGAAGAAGCTGCTACACGCATGCTGCTACATTTGTTTCATGCTGTTGAGCAGGGACATACAAAGTCCTACCTCAGAACTGTAGACCGGATGTGGTAGTTCTTGCCATCTACCACTTTCATCAATTAAAACTGTCAAAGCTGTGGATTGGATTTGGGTCAGGAAAGACATTCAAATAAATTCCAGTTCATCACATCTCTAAAGAGCTGGGACCTCAACGCTGCCAGGCACTTACCTTCTTCCATTCATACACAGGATGTGATGTAACATTTGCAATGTTTGGAATTGGCAAAATGACATTGTGGAATGCATGGGCCTCTTTTCCTGAGGTCAATGACACCTTCATCGCCATCAGCCAGGACCCAACCAGCCTAACTCTTGACTCGTTACACATGCAGCGTCTGGAACGTTTGATTGTGCTGATGTACAGTAACAACTGTAGATCAACTTCTGTCAATGAAGCAAGAAAGTTGATGCTTACTGTTGGTCTCAAACCTCTGGAATCCATTCCACCTACCCAGCATGCATTGTTCCAGCACACAAAGCGAACACTCTACATTACAGCTTTCATTTGGAGATGGTCTCTGTACAAAACTTTTGATATTCCAAGCCCAAGTGAATGGGGTTGGGAATGGAATGACAGAACCAAGGAATGGGTACCATACTGGACCAGGCTGCCAGATGCCAGCAAAGGATGTTCATTACTGCTTCACTGTGCCTGCTTGGTTGATTGCAAGGGAAACTGCAAGTGTCATCGAGCTGGACTTCTCTATTGACCACTGTACAAGTGTGAAGGAGGCTGCACAAATAGTGCTAGTGACTAAGTTTCAGAAATTACGACAATAGGGTAGGTGTGTTAGTATCCAATCACTGTGATTGTATTCATTCACTAACTTTAATAATAGCAGAAACGAAATATTGCCATTTGCTGACAAGTTTGATGCGATTTTTCAAGGCATTAGGTATGGACACAAGGTTTTTAAACCCCTTTTAAATGACAATCGAACCAAAAAATTGCTTCAAACACAAATGTGCTCACATATTTGGATCAGATGGACCAGACAACATAGGTTAAGTTAAGTGGCATCTTGCAATGCTCTAAAGGTAAAATGAGTACAGTAGGCATATAGCACTAGGGCGTTTGTCCCCCTGCCGGCGTTTTCGCCCGGCGGGTGAGGTATAGAGGGAGTTTGTGAGTCTCCTCGGACGCAAAAAGATCCACTTGTGGATGGGAGAGCTCTGCAATCATTAGGTTGAAAATGGGTTGCTTGAGCTCCCATTCTACTGTCGTGCTCTGTCTCCGGGACAGAGCGTCTGCCCAGACGTTTGCTATGCCTGGGAGATAAGATGCGTGAAGATAAATATCTAGACTGTTGGCTAGAGCAAAAATCTCTTCCGACACGTTTAGCAACTTCCTTGACCTCGTTGACCCTTGTTTCTGAATACAGTGGACTGCATTCAGATTGTCCATTCTGAAGGCCGCCGACTTGCCCCGTAACGCCGGGCCGTGAGCCTGAAGGAAATACAAGGGGACTAGTAATTCTTTGACATTGATGTGCGAGATTTCTAAGTGGGACCAAAGCCCCTGACCCTGGTGCCCCTGATTTGACTGAAATCCCCAACCTATTGTGCCTGACGCATCCGTGTCTACCCATACCGTTGGTGGAGGAGAGGTCCATGACATTATTGAGTGCAATGTTTCCCTCTTCGCCCAGACCGCTAGTAAGGTGTGGATTAATTTCGGGATGGGCCATAATTTTCCCGCCGGTAAGAGCGGGAAATATTTGTTGCCTTCCAATATTAATCGTTTTACTTTCAACCGGCCCAACTTGACAGTTAGTTGAATCCAGTTGAGAGAGCCGACCAGAGACTCCCAGACCCTACGCGTCGTAGTCAGACTGTGAAGAAACCTGAACAGTTTCCTGCGAAACCTGTTGCGATTGTCCACACTCTGACTCAGAGTGAGAGCGGCGGTGTCCCAGACCAGCCCTATCCACTGAATTACTCGTGAGGGCACAAGGTTTGACTTTACCAGATTTACCTTGAACCCTAGAGTTTTGACATGATTTAAAATGATATTGACATGTTTTATGCATAATTGTTGTGTCTCTGCCACCACCAGCCAGTCGTCCAGATACCACAACACTCTGATCCCCTGTTTTAACAATGGCATCAGGGCTTGCCGGACTAGTTTTGTGAATAATCGAGGTGCCAGGTTCAAGCCGAACGGCATCCTCTGAAAAACAAAATTTTGGTGCCTGATCCGTAAGGCCAAAAACCTTTGAAATCTTTTGTTGACCGATACGTGCCAATAGGCGTCTGTCAGGTCTAGTGAACACATCCAACCTCCCGGCGGAAGTGTTAGCCTGATTTGGTGTACCGTTAACATTCTGAAAGATTCGTTGTGAATGTGAAGATTCAGATAAGACAGGTCTACGACCGGCCTCATCTGAACACTGTCCCTTTTGGGAACCAAAAATAGTTTGGACGTGAATACAGGGTAATTTGGGGGGACCGGGATGATGACATTCTTGGCAATCATTTCCTGGGCTAGTGACTCCACCTCTAAAGAAACAAAATTCGCCGTTGTCGGCTGACGTAAACGAGGTCGCCGGAGCCACTGCCAAGTGATGCCTTTGCGTGCCACCATCCGTGCCCAAGTGTTTAACGGCCATGCTTGGTGACACGTTCGGAACGACCCAGTTAGCAGACAAGGGTTCGCCGGCTGTACTACACTCGGTTCCTCCGGCCTTAAGGTAGGCGCCGTGAGTGAGAGAGACTTTAGTTTTTTTATGGTGGGGTTGGTGCTGGACGCTTCGCCGGCTGGCTGGTGTTGGCCGAAGACTGGCCCTGACCTGGTTTATGTTGGCCGCGTCCTCTCTGACCTGAAAACCTACTCTGTCTATGCCTGAACTGACCCTGGGGGGAGTGGGAGGACTTAGGCGGAAGAAAAGGTTTAGATCCCCCTGGCTGAGCTTTAGTAGTAGGCCTGGGTTTGGGGAAGTTAAATGCAGGTTTCTTAGAAGGGGTGGGACTGTGCTTAATGGCCTGTGCCATATTGAACACTGTTCGCCACACTTCAGGGGTCATTAAAGAGGGAGTAAGCACTGGTGACATAACCACCTGATTAGCAATGCGATCAGGTAGCTTGCGAACTAACGACATCCTAAGATCTTGTCGTGCTCGTACCGCCTCAAGCAAGGCGGTACGTATGTCACCCAAGGATTGGATTGACGACTGAAGAATCAGTCGCCGGGATAACTCAACCGATCTTCGAGCATCCGCATCTGCGATTGCCTGAGTGGATCGTAGTAAAGACTTAGCCACCTGCTGAGATACTATGTACTGTGAGAACAGGCAAAAAGCTTTTCCCCGTAGCCTAAATTCTCTGTCTAGGTGAGTAGGGGTAGGGGTAGTGAACGGGTCCTTCAGCTCACAAAGATTAATCTTAGGGGCAGCTAGAAATGAAAACAAAGCTGACGGGACACCGCCGGCAGAACCCACCGGCATGGAGAACCAAGAATGAGTGTCCTGAGGTATCTGGTGGGAAGATTTAGAAGTGAAAGTGGTTGCAAAGTTTTGAGCCCCTACCTCCCAATCTACCCAAGGTCCTGGTCCCAACTGTCCCACCTTCAAAACTGGATTAGCTGCCTCGTCTGTGACGGTCTGTAAATCTAGTTCAGGAGTGAGAGCTGACAGAGTCTTAATATCATTAAACCCGTCCAGCTTAGACCAGTCTGAAAATAGTTTTGAAGCTGAGGCAGGGGGCAAAGCAGGCTTAGAAGCATACACAAAATAATCTTGATGATAATAACTAGGTATAGCCTTGATGTTTACGTCCAGAACATTACCTAAAGTATCCATGGCCCTTAGTTTCTTTGACTTATTGCCCTGGATGACCCACTCACGCGGTACCGGGAGTTCCCCTGACAAAGTAGGTTGGGCAAGCTCTGGTTTAGAGGAGTTCAAAAGAACCCATGACTCGTCTGGCCCATAAAGTAAGGGCATAGCTACCTTTCTAAGAGGCGCTTTGTCTAGAGGGGGTGGATTGACATCCGTTATGACCCTGACATTTGAAGTTGTCAAAGCCGCCGTAGCAGGCTTATTGATCCCTGAGGTTAACAAAGTGGGAGGGTTAGGGGTCTTAGATAAATCAATCGAAGTCATCAGAGGCCGTACCGTAGAACTTGTCTTGGGAGCCCCCAAGTCCATTGTGGGGATTTCCTGTTGTTGACCAAAAAATTTAGATAAAGCATGAGTAAGCAGCCCATTAATTTCTTGTGCCGTAACAAACTGGTTTGATGAAGAACTTACAGGTGAATCATTAGTATCCTGTGCGGCGTCCAAGCCTGAGACTGACCTTTGTCCTTCCATCTCCGAAATTATAGAAACTTCATCTTTCTCATCCTGATCCTCCTGAGAAGACCCCGCCGAGGCAGGGGTACCTTGTTGCCAAGATAAGTCTGGGATAGAGGATGGGATCGCCGCGTCCCTGTGGACATCGGCTACTGTGTGACTCGTTTGAGTCGGACGTGGGTGATCAGACCCTGGTTGCGCAAACTGCCAAACACCTAGGCCCTGGCCTACGCTCTCTTGAGAGTCTGAAACATTCTCACTTACTGAACCCCCTGAACTTTCCAATTCCAGGGTTAAAATATTAAGTGGCAAATCCTCTTTTGGGACAGGCACTGCACTGGACTCTTGGGCCTTAACACAAACTCTGTCTGGGGTAGAGGTACGATGAGATGCACTAGAAGTTGGTGAATGTCGAGAGGACTTCCGTTTATGAGAATCCTTTTTAGAGGATTTATGGCTACGGTGTGACCGCGAACTATTCTTCGATCTAGAGGAATCGTCGCCGTGACCACTGGTGGAACCTTCCGTCCTGCTCTTCTTACTCGCAGGTGAAGAGGCCCGACTAGATGACTGGTGTCTAAGAGGAGACCTAGACCGGGATCTCGCCCGAGACGAAGAGGCGGATACCGGGGGTGTAGGCTCTCTTGGGCGTTTAGGTGTAGCCACAGAGGATACAGAACCCTGACCAGTCTCCGCCGGCTTAATACTCGTGACTCTAGAGGAACGTTTAGGGGGAGGGTGTTCGGAGAGAAATCTATCCCAAAGTGAGACGTTGTCACATTGAAGTGATTTATGTGCAACAATGGTAGTGTAGGCTGACATCTGTTGCCTAACCTCTCTTAAGGCTACCGCCGCGGTCTTATCATTATCACAAAGGACCTTTAAAGCTAATTGGGAGCAAAAAGAACAATTACGCATAACCCAGAGACCCCTTGAACGGTCTAGACATTTAACACACCTTATGCAACGGGTATGCGCAAAAATAGGGATACCAGCACAAACAGTGGTAGTGCACAAAGCAAAAACTGGGGCCACGGTAGCCATGACAGAGACTGGTGGGAGGAAACTACCGCCGGGTCTGTATTGGTCCGCCGGAGCTCAGCTCTGGAAAAAAAGAAAATTTCCAGGAATTAATGCTCATAAGGTTAACCCAACATGTTCGCGCACAAGTGTTAATAACCCGCCGGGTAACGAGATGTAATGGCACAAACACAGCTCGCTACGCGGTGGGGTTCAGAAATCTAAACAAATCTTTTGTTAAAGAAAGTGAAGAATACCCTCTGATATAATATAACGGTCCAGCATGGCGCTTATAGTCTCTTGGTGGTGGCGACTGGCTCAAGATTCAATTTTGTAACAAGGCAACCCCCCAAAAGACGCCGGCCCTTGAAATATTTTAGTAGAATAGCACAGGGCAGGATGATACGAGATCTGATGTCTAACGAATTGTCACAAAAGATCGCCGTAAGTTAGAAGGCGGCGATACCTGCTTGTATCACTAAATTAACTGGTTAAATCGAAATCGAATTTTGTAAATTCCTTATTTTCCTCCACCTAGGAGCACCCGCTGGGTGAGAAGAATCGATATATTAACCTAAATTGAACCTTCAATTGCCGTAAAAGTAAAGGCGGCGATACACATAGTATCACTAAATGGATTGGTTAACTAACTGAAAGACATAAGTCGTTCATCCCACCCTACCCAGGTGCACCCGCCGGGTGAGATATCCAAACGTTAACCCCATAAGTTCCTGTCCCCACTTCTTTGTAAAAGATCGCCGGGGAGGAACGCCTAAAACAACAGCTAGGTTTTTCAAGTGGCTTTGTAAAACCAGGTAGAAAAACTACATAACGTATGTCCGCATGAACAATCGTATTATAGATGGGAACACCCATCCCGCCGGGAATCAAAGGAGGCCTGAAACCAGGCATCCACAGAGACGCAGTCCTGGAGAGCCACAGACACCCCAACGCCGGGGAAACAAGCCAGTGTTAACAACCACGTGTGGCCCAACACGGCTCGCGGCCGGGATTTTCATGGTGAAACCGAGAAAACCCCGCCGGAAGGCAACCCCCCCTGAACAGACACCATCTGAACAACAAGAGACACGAGGAGAGCCACGCACGACAACCCCAAGGTCACACCATAATCCGTGGAATTAGCCAATACACAACTAAACCAGGAAACAATTATAGTCCGAGGAATTAGCCAATACACAACTAAAACCCGGATACACATGACACAGTAGGGCATATTTATCAATAATAAACAATAACACTAGTACATGTGGCAAAACTACGAGTGGCTGGCTAGGCCTAGGTAGACGGCATAATAAAAGTTGAAATATACACAAACACTGGAATATCACAACAGGAACCACCGCCAACACACCACCGTAGCATAAACTTCCGACCAAGGGAAGACTGACTCGGGACCCAGAAAAAACTTCACTAAGTGAAGAAAAAAACGCTGGGAACGTCAGAAACAAAGCTTACCTCATCAGAAAGATAAAAGGCAGCATTAACTAACGCGTAGTGAAAGCCGCCTGCATCACAAACTAACTCAGCTGTGAAAAAGTTCACATGTCCACAACGGGACCACGAGGGTACATCCGAAATAGATGCCCCATACACTCGACCCAAAATACACTGCACTGCGGGCAACCAGCCCAGGACACTCCTGCTACGCCTATCCTAACCTTACTCGATACATCCTAGAGTAAACAAATGAGAAAAAACTCACTAGGGACGCCACGAATGCGGAACTAGCGGAGCGTGGGGAGGCACGTCCGGGCAGGCTGAACGCAGAGCAGAGAAGGAAGAATGACGCCTGAATCAGCATCTGGTCAGAAATCCACACAAGTACATCCACGATATGATGGAAAGCTTATTGGATAGTTATTCTTATTTTCTTTTTGTTTTTATTTTTTACGAAGTTTTTTCGTAGTGAGAACCCAATTCATAATGACTGAAGCCATGAGTGAGGTCGCGTGCGCTCATGATGAAGGCTCCTCAGTTTTTAAATGCTCTGCGCGGTAGATTCAAAACTACGGCGGATTAGTGTTTGAAGAGGATGCCTTATGTAATAGGCATGTTCGTCAATGATGGAGGGGCCACTAATAAATAAACCGCATAGGCCGCTAAAGAAGGGTTAAACCTGGGTTTATAGACGTACAGTCCTCTAACGTAACTCCCCCTTCCGCCGGTCGGCCCAATCAGGGATTGCCGGCGGATGCTTTGTTACTTGCCTCTACCTCCCATAGGTCCCCCTCCAGTAGAATTGACAGTAGTGTGGTTTCCTGGACTGAAGGCCTGCGACAGGATAGTTCTGTCGGTTCCGATGACACTCAACCATATATGTCCCCTTCTTTGACCAGGAACCAATGGTCCAGTAGTCCGCCGGGCCCTACGATTCCCCCAACCACTCACTCCTCTGCTATGCCCCCCCCCCCCCCCCAATTTTACCACAATTACTTGCACAATCCCAAGTCTCGAAGGAGCCAGGGTACCTCTGGCTTCCGGTCACAGCCTTGTCGAAAGGGGAAGGTCATAGGTCGACACACGGGGAGGTCCCAGTGCCGGTAGAGTGGGCAATAGAAGTCAACAGACGGCAGGTCTTTAGAGCTAAAAATGCTCAAGGTAACGTGTTACAGGTCCCTATCTATGCTAGACCTGATCCTGCTAATTACCGTTATTTTGTATATATTCCTGGCCAACTGACTCCCTTTCCGCCGGTTCCCACGGTTCAGGAATCCCCTTACCCAGACACCCCTCTTTTCCCTGATTGTAATGAACGCTTGGCATTAATGGGTGTCATTCCCTTTACCAGTGGAATGAGCCTTCCCTCAAGTTTCACAGATGTGGTCCCAACCGAGACCGAAGGGAGCTGAATCTGGGTGAGGTGGATGATGGCCCTTGGGTAACGTGGGATCGGGAGCTTCAGCAATTTTAACCCTTTGTCCCAAGTTCCACCTCCCCCCATTACCGAGTTTGACTGGCTACGACAACAACCGGGTGGGGTCCCGCTGCCTATTTTTGATTTCCTCATAGCCCCTCAGTTAACAGTAGGGGATTTTCCGCTGCCTTTCATTGCTCCAGAACCTATTGAACTCCAACGGGAATTTCTAGTTAGAGATAATGCCCATCGAAAGTTTATAAGTTTCCTATTTACTAGGGATACGGCCCTGGCTATTGCTAAACCCGTGCCGGAACCCCCTCGGCAGAAGGAGGAATTGGTCAAAGCTTTTCAACAATATCTCCTCCCTTCCCCGGCTCGTACTATCACCGAAATCCGAACGGCCTTATTTGAGGCAGTAAGATCACGGCAGCTACTCAGACTTGGTATGGCTCAGGGATTGCCTATAAATGCTTATTATAGAATTTTGTTCTCTCCGGTCTTAACCCCCAAACTTTTTGATGACCAGACAGAGAGAGATGTGAAGGTAATGTGTAAATTGCAGGGGGAGACCCCGCAATAAAGTAAATTGCAGGGGGAGACCCCGCAATAAAGGTCTCCCCAAAGTGGTGCAGCTTCCGGCGGACAGTTGGTCAACGCCCCAGCTACTAGACAAATTCTTTCGATGGCTAATAGTCAGTCTTTTCTTCCACCCTACATCCTCCTCTCCTCCTCGGCCATGCTAGTGCAACTGGGTTCTGAGGCTGGAATTAATGGTTGTTCCCACAGGTTGGCTGCGCCTCCTTATGTCTTCTGCACGACCGGACTGCGCCGGCCCAAGCAAACACACGCCGGGAAACGAGTCTCGAAGCTCTCCCTTCCCTGGCAATGTGCATACATGATACCACCTTCTGGATAAGGAATGGGATAAAACAAAACCTAGTAGGCACGTGATCACCAGCTCAGTGGAGGAATGCAAACACCGCTAACCCAGGGGCGGACACGTAAAGGAAAAGGCTTCTCACTAACTTTGACTTCATCTCAAACAAATTGTGATATACACCCGTCCGCCGGCAGGCGGGTACCCCGGACCTTGGTAAGGAGTATTACTGTTCTGCGATTATGTATGCTCTATAGTTGGGGCGGCACTACCTCTGGGACTGTTTTTCCTCAGTTACACTAGGCAAATCCCCAGGGCGGCCCCAATGTACGATATGTGCGGCACAACGCGAACAAGTATTGGTTCTCTCTAGTTCATTTGTGTTTTGAGGGCACCTTAAGCTAATTTGTGTTTTGAGGGCATCTTAAGCTATGCCGGGGCTGGTCCTTTGTTTGACTTCCCGCCGTCAGTGGAAGGGTTCCGTCCCGACGGGTAGGTTCACTACATTGGTATTCAGGAGTTTTTGCCTCTCCCTATACTCACTCGAGTTGTGCCCACATAACTGAATGTTTTTTTATTGTAACCCACTTACTCGAGTCAGGGACAGCTCGGCAGCAGGCCCATGCTCTCATTTCTCGGGGTCGGAACAGCTTTCTACTTCCCCACCCCCTCCACCCTGTTTTTAGTGTGCTACTCATTCTCCCTTCAGTCTCCGGATGATAGTTTCAACCATAATGGATGCCTACATCCTTTTGCTTTCAATTCAATTTCTTCGACATTTTTAAGTCCCCACTTGTTACTACCACGTTCTCCTCATGCTGGTGCACCATGACGTTATAGTTCAAGCTGACAAAGGCTCAAGTTTTCGGCCAATCAAAAGATTTCATACTAAAGTAGAACTCCCCGACATATTCAGTGTGGCTGGCAATCCTCGAATCTTTTAGATCCCTCTCTGACCTGCTGTCAGTTTCGCCAAACAGCTTGCCACGCATGTCTGCTCCCCCTCCCACTTTCTCTGTAACTCCGACGCCCTCTGTAATGTCAGGCAACTGGAGTCACTCCTTTTCAGTTTACTGATTAGGCTAGTGGCTTTTGATCTTTAAGAAATGGTCTGAACAGCTACGCTGACCCTGAGCTGTCTCTGACCTCGGAGTGGTAATAAACGGTTTCTTTAAGTTTTACAGGTTTAAGTTCAGAATGTTCTTTTTAAGTAGTACAGGTTTAAGTTACGAATGTTCTTACATGTCCAGTCTCGACCGCCGGCGGAGGGGACATGGCCTAGTCACCCTTGGCTTCCGTCCAAGTGGTTGCATGAGTCTTGCATGATCCTCTTAAGCTAGGAACACTTTACGGCTTCCCCCCTCCCCGGCGGACGACCTGGCATAGCCGGCTGATTTTCTGGTGCTATGAAGTTTAATCTGTGTATTTACATTGTGCTCACTCTATGCCTCTTTGGCTAGAGTCGGTGGTGATCAGCAGAGGTGCCCCCCCTTTGCAGACATCAATTGCATTTGTTAAGTCCGGTTTTTGTTCTTCCCAACCTCTTTTCTCGAGATCCGAATGTAGGCACTCTCTCTTTTTTTTGGGGGGGGGCTATTTTACTTGTATTCCAGACGGTCGGCACTAGTACTGTGATGTGTACGCCCATTTTGGCTTAGGAAAAGAGGGGGGGGGGGATAGGTAGATCCCAGTACAGAGGAGAACCCCCCTCCTGCAGGATTACAAGTTCTTACAGGGTAGGTTAGGCATGGCTTACGCCGGGCCAAGCCCACATATATGTATACGAGCTAGGAAGTTCAAGGGAAAAAATTGTTTAGTTACTAGAACTAGTAAACGCTTAATTAACTTGAAACGCTTAATTAACACCTTACGAGCGGCCTAGGCGGTGTAACATTAACTACTAACTTGAGCTGGACACATTATGTTAGAAGCATTGCTAAGAATGCCTCTAAAAAACTGGGACTCCTGTACAGAGTTCGAGAATTCTTCACTGACGAGCAGATGGCCGTAATATATAAAAGTCATGTGCGTTCTCAGATGGATTACTGTTCACCTCTGTGGAGTGGAAGTGGAGTGGTTGCATTGAGACAGTTGGACAAAATTCAAAATAAAGCTATTAGATTAATTAATAACCCTGCAATCACACAGGACCTTCCTACATTATCCATACGAAGAAACGTTGCATCCCTTGCATTATTCTACAGATATTTTCACAGCAATTGTTCCGAAGAACTTGCTTCAATTGTGCCGCCTCTCCACATCTTTCCCCGTAGAACTAGGGCAGCTGAGAGCGCCCATGAATTTACACTTTCTCCTCCACAATGCAGAACTTCTGCTTATCAAAATTAATTTATCCCTAGAACTACTACTCTTTGGAATTCACTTCCCTCGAGTTGCTTTCCACAAACTTACAATCTACAACAGTTTAAATCCAGTTGTTACAAACATTTTATTAATGTAGGATGCCTTTAGGCACATGGACCTTTTTGTTTTATCTGTGTTTTTCCTTCCTCCATTCATTGTCTCTTAAAAAAAAAAAAAAAAAAAAAAAAAAAATTACTACGTACCGCCCAGCGGGTGGTTTTACCATAAATGGTCTTGTTTCTGTGCTCTTTTTCATGCATAAAGAAGAGCCAGAGCGTAATACAATTATGTATCCCTGAAAGGGCGTTAATTGAGCTTTCCAATGACATCTGAACCATCCTTCTACAATCACTGGTTGTCTTGCAACAATCGTGCAACCGAAGGACAAAATTGCTAAAATACGGTAATTTCGTTACATAATTACGTGTGTAGCGAGGGAGGGAGGGTGGATGTGTGTGGAGTAGATGTCAGTAGGCCCACGGCAGCCGTGGCGAGCGGTCATGAGGCAACCTACGCTTCTCCCGTCGCTCGTCTCTCTCTCAGAGCCAATATTGTGCCAAAATTGCACACGGACTTAAGTCGGGCCCCGCCACATAGTCCAGATTTTTCGATACAGACTTAAGTCGGGCCCCGATAGACGGGTTAAAAGCTCATGTTTTTTATACATAATAAATATTGTTTACACTCATTGTATATAATATGTAATTAGAATTTCTATGCTAGTCTGCACTAGATTAAGAAGTATTGATGTTGATATTGGTAAAAGTGACTCAAATAATGGACCTACGGAACAAGCTGAGCTCAGTCCGGGTTCCAAATTAAAAGTGATGAGGGTTTTTTGTATTAACTCTAGGTATCACGCTTTGCAACAAACACCTCATGTACAAGGACTAAGTTGTTGGAGCAGGCTTCTTTGAAGCAACGCACTGCTCACACTCTTTCATATTTTTATATCTTTTATATTGTATGCATACTACAATAAAATACTTTTCCTGTTATGAAGATTCTTGACTTACGACCTGCGGTTACTGAGGATACAAGATTATTGCGAATGTCCCCCGCCAGTCTTGGAATTCAGGCAACATCATCAATGATGAAGGGGCCACTATTAAATTATAAGTTTGATTCCCGAAGGGAAGTAGAGAAAACCTAATATTTAGTAGGGGCCCCGGAATCATTGACGATGAAGGCCCTCCCAGCCATCCCCTTCCCATTCGCGTGATATTTTTGAGGTTTTTATCTTGATATATCAGTGAAGGACGAATTGTGCGCTTGGCGAGAGGTGGTAAGAAGCCACAACACAAGAAAATCCACCGAATGTGGGAAGCTTGTTGATAACAGTGTTTAAGTGTTTAAATTTTCCTTTTTTACTCTCTTATTTTTTACAAAAGTTTTTTCGTAGTGGGTACCCGATCTGTGACGACACCATAAGAAAAGTAGCGCGGCGGTTCATTCAAACGACTGACGTGGTGTTGATTGGAGACTATTATACTAATAGGCAACATCGTCAATGATTCCGGGGCCCCTACTAATTATTAGGTTTTCTCTACTTCCCTTCGGGAATCAAACCTATAATTTACTAATTCGTTACCAAGGGTTCATTCCCTCTTCAATTTATCCTATAAATGAGAAATAATCATTTGATTATATAAATACTAATATGAATATCGTTTCACAACGATTTAGTAAACATATTATCCAGGCGATCTGGATATTACAGCAAGCTGTGGATCGCGCCTGCAAGCGTGGGAATTTCAAAACTGATACCAAATACAGTACCTCTAAATCTAATCATACAAGGTTTTATAACTAAATTAACTTGGCCAAGCTAATCTTATAGTTCTAAATTACTTAATATTAATTATCCTTTACAATATTTACAATCACCAGGTACTGGCAGGAAATGGTTCACTCTAGTGAGGTTACCCTATTGGAAGGCTGTTGACAACACTACCAAGATACCCGTGTTAGTAGGGTCATTTGCTTGGAATCCGTGACCATTTTGTTCCTACCTTTTTCTCTCGATGGATTTGACAACCTGAACCATTTTAAAGGAAAATTAGCTCCTATGCCCCTCTGAAAAATGACTGCTAACTCTGCTAGAGCCCAATATTCAAAATGGCCGCCAACGCCATCTTGAAAAACATGAAATGTAATATCTCTGGCATCAGATGAGCTACAAGGACGAATGAGGTGTCCTTTTTCACTAATTCTGGCATTACAAATCCACTGGAATGGTTATTGTAATGTATTGTATTGTATATTGTATTATACTAATTGTACATACTAATCTGCCACTTCACTGTCACTACATGATTCACTGTATGAGCCACTATCAGAATCACTGTCCTCACTTTCGCTGCTATCATCACTGTTGTTCTCTGCCTGCGGTGTATATCTAATATTACTTTTTTACTGTTTCAGATGGATCGCATGCCCATCTGATGAAAATCGCCGACTTGTGAAGTGACTGAAATAATGGATAATAGAAGAGAGAGTGAAGAGTTACCAGACAAGACATTAAATAAATACGAGTGCATTTTACACTGTGGTAAGCGATACCGCAGATGATCGTTTGGAAAATATTACACCTGAGAAGTGGGAATCCATCTGGGAAAAGTGTTTACAATGGAAAGAACTTGATAAGTTTCAACATATACATGAAAATGTGGATTGAGAGAAGGGACCAAAGGGTCACCACATGCATAGCACTTGTTACGCATCATTATCCATTAGCTCTCTCAAGCCGAAAAACGCAAACACAAATCCGAGGAACGTCTTGAAAGAGATGATGCATCAGATCAACAAGACCCTTCCCCAGAGGCCAGTGCACCTAAAAGGCTCCGCTCCAGTATGGGTGTCCTTCACGATAAGACTCTATGTGTGTGGTGCATGAAAGGGGCATACAAGAGTAGTGATCGTGACAAGCAGATTTTCCTCCTATCAACAGTAGCTGCCTGGACTAAATTCAAGTTACATACTGTCCGTCTGGAAGATGAGGTCATGAGATTGAGACTTGACACTCTGATTGCATCCATCCCAGAGAGTCAAACAGCATTTGGGTTGGAAATTCGCTACCATCGTGCGTGCTGGCGCAAATATGTAAGCGACCACAAGCCCCTTTCAGATGAAAGCACTCAACATCTGCAGCGTGTAAACCTCCGAGAGGCCCAAACTCTCTTCATTCATCATATTCGTCAAGTCATCTTCAAAGACCATGAGATTCGCACACTGCAAGGCCTGCTGCAGGACTATAAGCGCATTATCTCAAATCACGGACATAACTCAGTAGTAAAATCCAGCTACTTAAAGGAAATTCTCGTCAATGAATTTGGGGAAGACATCGGATTTCATGAACGCATTCAAAAGAATGTGAGTGAACTGGTATATGATACAACAGCAGCAGGTACATATATCGAGGCGGCAATATCTTCATTGGGTGTCAGCAATGATCAGTTGGTGATGAATGTTGCGGCACGACTCAAAGAGCAAGTCATCAGGACAAATACTATTCCTTGGCTCCCATATATACACGAGTTGGAGAGAGAAGAAGACCTCAGTGAGCTCCAGCTGAAGCTGCTCACATGGCTGAAACACCCAAATAAGTCTGCAATTGATGACAGTCCATCCGTCCGATCGATTGCATCTATCCTCACAAGCTACATCACTGGAAAACGCACTGCATTTGAGATAAATCTCTCTGTCTTGCTACATGGACTGACCAAGAGTAGGGAAATAGTCGACATAATGCACAAAGATGGACTGGGCATCAGTTACAATGACGTACTTATGCTGCAAGATTTTTGGGTGGTCAATGACCTCAAGTGCTCATCTGATTGCCCCTTCGAACTAGCTGAGGGTAAGCCTGCTATCGCTATAGTTGACAACGATGACTTCAAGAGCGACACACTGACCGGTGCTGGCCAGTCACACCGCACTAATGTCATGTTTATGCAGCCAGAATAATTTGATACAGAACTTCCTTCCGAGAATCACGAGGATAGACCAGTTCCCGGTGCCAACTTTGCATCAAACCTCTCGACAACTCTCAAAGAGCTCGGAAGTTAATTGCAAAACGTCAACCCATACAAGACAGCAAAGTGTGGGGAACCACCTCTCTGGAAGCCACCAGCTGATCAAAGTACTCCTCCTCCTGACACATCGGTGCAAAGAATTCGTGGTGTGATCCATGCATTGGCCAGGGCGCAAGATGACCGAACGAGACCTAAGCCAGAAGAACAGACTGTGCCTGGGTTTTCAGGGTTTCACGCCAGCATGTCAAATGCAGATGAGAAGAGTCGAGCAATATACCACATGACCTATCCCAACCCACCCAGTAAGACAATTCTCAATGATGTGATGTGTAAGCTTGCAAAATCAATCGAAGAAAAAAAGATGCCTTTTGCAATAATTGTTGGTGATCATCGTGTCTATGTGCTCATGCTAGAGTTGAAAAGTGAGAATGCTGAGCTGTTCAGCAAAATCTTACCATTCATGGCACCCTTCCACATCCAAATATCGTTCATCTACACTATATACAAGAGGTTTAAGGGATCTGGCATCTCAGATGTGTTGGTGGCAGCTGGTGTTATAGCAGATGGGTCTGTTGATCAGGCCCTTCGTGGAAAACATGTTAAGCGTGGGGTTCGCTGCTTGCGACTATTCTACGAGACTCTAGTCCACCATGTCATAGACAAACGTTTGAAAGATTCCCCTCTATCTGAAGAAGTAAAGGCATCCCTTGCCAAGCTTCGACATCCGATTGATGCACAGGAACTTGCAGATGAACATGCAGAGCTAGAGAGAAATGCTGAGCTGAAGGACCTCATTGATGCTCTCTTCAAGGACTTTGAGGACAGAATACTGGATGTCATTCATGGAAATGGTTGAGGTTCTAACTCAAAATATCCATGCAATCAGAACAAGCAACTGGACTGAGTTCAAGTCCTCACTCAAGCTCATGCTTCCTTTGATGCAAATCTGTGATAATGACAAGTATGGTCGGCATCTCCCCGATTTGACCGCAGTGCTTGATACTCTTCCTGTCGATCAGGCTGCATTCATGGAGAGTGGTATGTTTGCACAGTCAATGACAGGAAAACCATATTGTGTGTCGCCCTCGACATATGGATAGAGTCAACAATGAATAAGGGCTCTAAGCTGAAGTCTGGTTGGTACACAGCTCCTAGTCACAGAACAGGTCATCAGTGATTTGGAGCGGTTTGTCATTCGATATGTCTATGGTGATACCAAAAGCAAGACCCTGGGAGATGCGAGGGCAGCGAAGTGGAGAGCTCAGAAGAAAAAAAGCACTATCCGACTTGTGCCTGATTTGGACAGTCTCCGTCCACACTTGGAGCGTGCAAACTATCTTGCATATTTGCAAAAGCATTAACAGCTCCAAAGTCACCCCTCACCGATCGGCCATGGATGGCATCTTGTAAATGGCCTATGTCTGCCTGTCCGTTCAACCCAGCCCCCACTTCCCCCATCCATACCACTACCTACAAATCCGCAGGCAGAGAACAACAGTGATGATAGCAGCGAAAGTGAGGACAGTGATTCTGATAGTGGCTCATACAGTGAATCATGTAGTGACAGTGAAGTGGCAGATTAGTATGTACAATTAGTATAATACAATACAATAACAATACAATATACAATACAATACAATACAATAACCATTCCAGTGGATTTGTAATGCCAGAATTAGTGAAAAAGGACACCTCCTTCGTCCTTGTAGCTCATCTGATGCCAGAGATAATACATTTCATGTTTTTTCAAGATGGCATTGGCGGCCATTTTGAATATTGGGCTCTAGCAGAGTTAGCCGTAATTTTTCAGAGGGGCATAGGAGCTAATTTTCCTTTTAAATGGTTCAGGTTGTCAAATCGATCGAGAGAAAAAGGTAGGAACAAAATGGTCACGGATTCCAAGCAAATGACCCTACTATGTGGTCAATTTATTTCTCACAAGTTCATGGTGTCATTCATAACGATATATGGGGATTCAAAACATCTACGTTTTACGGTATTAGTCTCACATTTTATCAGTCTGACTTCGTTATATTTCATGTGGCCAGTGTTTAACCTATGTATTACCATAGCATTGCTAAGTTTAAATTTTCGCATATCTTTTTCGTGTTCTTTTATACGTGTTTGTACTCTGTATGTTTCGCCAATGTAAACTTTAGAACATGTGCAACATGGAATTTGGTACACACCTGCTTCATTATTGTCTGTTTTATGTTTATTTATCTTTTTGACGATATTACCAATGGTGACACTGCCTGGTCTGATTATATCTATACCTGCCTCCTTCATGATGTTCGAAACATTGTCTGCTACGTTTGACCTTGGTAGAATGATTCGTTGGTTTGATTTATTTTTTGGTTAATTTTTAGTGTGAATAGTATGTGCCTTTTTCTTTGATCGGAGTATAAAAAATGGAGGATAAGGTAAAAAGGCCACCAGCCTATCAACGCGCTCCCTTTAACCTTCCCTTTAAACCAGCTGAGTTTGACACTCTGGACTCTGGAGGTAAACATGCCACGCCTTACCGGCCGACCAATCAGAAGCCTCCGTTTTCGGAGCTGACAGCTACGTGTACAGCTTCACGTTTAAACTCGCTCTCGCTCTCTCCACAGGCCGTTTCCTCTGGTTGCAATAGGTCTAATGCATCAGTGCCAGCCCTATACTCCCGTAAGCCACTAAAAGACATTCGCAACCAGGTTCCAGGAACTTATTATGGAGAGAAAAGAGTTGAAGCGAAGGAAAGAAATATTAAAGCAGCGCGGCCAGAACATCGACTGGCTGACCGGGCGGCTCAGCCAATCACAGCACCGGAAAGCGGGAGGCGTGACTATATCAATGGGGTGGGGGAGGCTGCAGGGGCAATATGCAGAAGCGAAGAAGAGGCAGACAAATTGCTGTAACAAGAAGCCATTGATATGTACAGGCAAAATGGCATAGAAATTGTGATTCCTCCAGAAGTAAGGGCCAGACAGACAGTGTTTATTAAACAAATAGATAATCACATCGGCAGTCATAGCAAAGAAGAGCTGAAACAAGAAATAGAAGAAAAAAACGAATGGTTGAAAATAGACGAGGTAATACAGATTCGTGAATTTACACATCTGCTGAAAATCCGACTGAAAGAAACTACCATGGCTGATAATGTACTAGAGAGAGGCATTTTAGCCTTCAACATGAGCATCACACCTAATCAATGCCAACGAGAGACCTTTGCAAGTCTGCTGACCTGCTTTAGATGTTTAGCAGTGGAAGACCACCAAACTAGAGACTGCACAGAACCAAACATGACATGCTCAGAATGTGGACAACACGGTCATAAATGGGATAATTGCACTAACCAAAATATAGCATGTATAAATTGCATAAAACAAGATAGGCCTAAAATTGAACACAGAGCACTTGCAATGAGTTGTCCAATAAGAAAAGAAATTATGAAAATGAAGTTGGAAGAGAAGGCCCAAAACAAACTGATCAAAGAAAATCAAACTTTTGCAAGTATTGTGAAGGCAGCCACAAAAGAAGCGACCCCACATCACGAACCAAAGACAACCATTAACCTCAGCGAGATCAAACATACAAACCTCCTAATATGCATACTGCATGCACATGTCATGAATATCAGTAACCCCGGATGCTACAAAACATAATTAAACAAGATGCTTAAAGAGAATGGAATAGAAGAGATGTGGTTCCCCGAAAACCCAGACTCAAGTAAGGTACTACAAGCCTCATTCATTATTATACAACAACAGAAACCAGAATGGACGAAGTATCAGAAAACATCTACAATATAGAAGAAAGTACACAACAAATCATAGCACTACCCCCAGCACTTGAACAAACCACAGGTATACAATCAATTGAAACAGACCGGCAAGTACAATCCAAAACCCACAACACCGAAAGAACTACAGCTGCTAAACCTATAAGAGATTTAAAGAGTAATGATACAACAATCAGAAGAAAGTCTATAGGAAGAGAAACAGGAGCCATCAGTAAAGAATTCAGTCAACAATCCAAATCAACAGACCGAACATGGAATGCAGATACAGTAGACCTTACCTTTTACATAGGTCAAAACTTTAACCGACGACCTCAAACAACCCACAAGGAAATCATAACAGGCATTATCCAGGGAAATATCAAATGGGTATATACAAATAAAGAATATGACGAAACACTTGTGCAGGCCCTGCTAAACGCTGACCAAATAAAATACAAACAGTATTCAAGAAGCTAGATGAGTCTACCTTCAGGAAAAAAAGAAATGGCCTAGAAACAAGAACCACACCAGATCACCAGTCAAAGCGAATAAGTAAAATATGAACATCACATTCAAAATAATGCAACACAATGTAAGACACTGGAAAACACACAAAGTACAACTATTAAATACATATGCAGAGATTGACCCAGACATTATTTTGCTAAATAGCCATGGTCAGGTTGATAATGAAAAAATTAAAATATTTAACTATGTAATTTACCAATCAAATACAAATAATGAAATGCATGACGGCACTGCAATTGCTGTGAAAAAACATATAAAGCACAAAATCATAGACAACTTTCAAAGTGACTGTTTAGCCATCAAAGTATCAACAACAACTGGAGACAAAATTATTGCAACTCTCTATCTTCCACCTAGGAGACCTTACTTACCTTACCCTGACCTCAGTAACCTTATGAATTTCACGCAACCAACAATTATATAATAGGACATTTTAATGCAAGACATACAATATTTGGCAATAATGATAAAAATAACGTAGGTAGAGGAATTAACACACTAATCAACACTGGTAGATTAAGATTTATTGGCCCAAATTTCTATACTTTTCTTGGCCACAGAACTACAAGCTATCCAGATAAAATACTTACCTATAATAAAACATATCATAATTACCATATCCAACAAGGTCCGATCACAATTAGCGATCATGTACCTATCATATTTACATTATCAACTAGCCCAATTCAAATACCGATACAAGAAAGATTTGCTATGAGTAAAGCCAGAGGGGATGAGTATAAAGACTTAAATAACTATGAAATTCCTAACCTAGAAAACAAACCAATAGACAGTATTGAGGAAGAAATAAATAAAGTCTATCTATCTATCTATTGCCTGACGCCGTGATCCCCGAAGGGGTGGCCACGAACGAACCGCCCCCATGCACCTCTGTCCCCAGTCAGTCGACGCCCCTCCCCCCAACCAGCACCGCCTTCGTTCATGTAGTTCCTCACTCCATCCTTCCACCTCATATTCGGTCTACCTCTCCCCCTCTGTCCCTCCACCTCGCTCTCGTACACCCTCTTAGTCATTCTCTCGCTTTCCATACGTTCCATATGGCCGAACCATCTCAAGTTGTTCCTTTTCACACTTTCCAGCACATCTACCTCCACACCACACCTCCTTCTTACTTCCTCATTAGTCTGTCTATCCCTCCATGTAACTCCGCACGCACTCCTTAAGTAATTCATTTCCACTGCTCTCACTCTTGGTCTGAGTCTCTCAACCAACGTCCATGCTTCGCTTCCGTAAGTCAGTGTCGGGATTACCACACTGTCATGCAAGGACTTCTTCACTTCCATACTGACCACCCTATTTCTTGTTACTGCTTTTAGCGTTCCTACAACCCTCTTCCCCTGTTGTACCCTCTCCCGCACCTCTTCATCCATAGTCCCATCTTTACTCAACACACTGCCCAGATACTTAAAAGAGTTGACGATCTCCATAGCCTGACCGTTCAGCTTCACCTCACACTCTGTGACTTCACCCCTTTCGAAGACCATAACCTTGCTCTTCCCCGTATTTACTTTCAAATTCCGTTTTTCGCACCCTGCAACTCCCATTCATTATCACTCATCAGAACTGTATCATCCGCAAACAGCAGTATAGGTAGCTTCCACTCAATTCCCTCCCTTTTCAGCGATACACCAACATCCACTGCTCTTGATAGTATTTCTTTCATAACTCCATCCATATATACAGTAAACAACCATGGGGACATCACACACCCCTGTTTCAAACCAACATTCAGGTCAAAGAACTCGCTCTGCTCACTCTCCACACGTACTGCCGCCTTTGCACCCTCATACATGCTCTTCACTGCTTTCAGCAACTTGCCCTCTACTCCGTATATTCTAAGTACTTTCCTCAAACCTTCTCTATCCACTCTGTCATAGGCCTTCTCCAAGTCCATAAAGGCAACATACACCTTTTGTTTCTTCTCCAGATACTTCTCCACGAGATTATATTAGTGCTATTATATAAATAAAGTAACAAATGCAATAAAAATGGCTGCTGAAAATAATATTCCTAAGACAACATACAAAACTTTACCACATAATATAATAACAGACAGAATGAGAATGCTACAAACAGTTTTCGTTAATCTTAAGTCTTATACTGAATTATTTGGAGCGGACAAAACAGTAATGGATAACATAAAAAAGAATACAAGCAGAACTAAAAGAAGAATGCATTGTTTCAGCTAAGAATAAATGGGACAGGGTTATTTACAATATAAATGAAGAAAGAGATCCTAAGGTCTTTTGGAGAAATATAACAAAAATAATTGGTACCAGAGAAGAAAGAGTATACAAAATTAAAGATCACAACGGAGTAGAATTGGAAAGTGATAAAGATATAGAAGTGGCATTTAGAAGAGAGTGGGATAATACATTTAAAATTAGTGATGAAGAAAATCAAGAATTTGCCAGACTGCATGAACACACTTTAAATGGATGGATGATCAATAATGCGAACAAGATGGAACCATTTGCCCGTGTAGATCTTGGCAGAATTCGAGATCTTAGACTTATAAATGAGGTTGAGTTCTTTCACACACTAAGATCATTTAAGGACAAATCGCCAGGAACATCAGGAATAACAAGAAATATGATTTTGAATGCACCACAAAATATAATATCGTCTATTATCCACATTTTCAACGCTACACTATCGGTAGGTTATTTCCCAAGAACATTTAAAACTGCTAAAATGATATTCATACCCAAAGCAAACAAAGATAAAACACTAATATCCAACTATAGACCCATATCGCTGTTGGAATTCTTAGGCAAGGTGCTAGAAAAAATATTACACAACAGAATTTGTCCATCATTAGAGAACACAATGAATCCAAGACAACATGGTTTTCGAAAGTATAGAGGTACTCAAACAGCCATTGCAATTATTACAGAAATTATAGCAAAATCAAAATCTCAAGGAAACCAAATAATAATGGTACTTCGTGATGTGTCAAAGGCCTTTGATAAACTCTGGCACATGGGATTGCAATATAAATTACTCAACCTTGGCCTACATACAAACATTGAAAGGCTTCTATGTTCATACCTACTGTACAAGACAGATATGCCCAAATACAAATAGGAAAGGTCTTGGGTCCCAAATTCATACTACAAAGTGGAGTTCCCCAGGGAGGGTGCCTATCCGCTCTCTTATATGCAATATTATAGGTTTGACTCCTGTAAGGAGATAAAGAAAACCTAATATATAGTAGTGGCCCCGTAATCATTGATGAACATGCCTATTACATAAGGCATCCTCTTCAAACACTAATCCTCCGTAGTTTGAATCTACCGCGCAGAGCATTTAAAATCTGAGGAGCCTTCATCATGAGCGCACGCGACCTCACTCATGGCTTCAGTCATTATGAATTGGGTTCTCACTACGAAAAAGCTTCGTAAAAAATAAAAAAGAAAAAGAAAATAAGAATAACTATCCAATAAGCTTTCCATCATATCGTGGATGTACTTGTGTGGATCTTTGACCAGACGCTGATTCAGGCGTCATTCTTCCTTCACTGACATATCAAGTAAACCAAAATCCTTAATACATCAACGAATGGGAAGGGGATGGTCGGGAGGGCCCCAGTCGTCAATGATTACGGGGCCACTACTAAATATTAGGTTTTCTTTACCTCCTTACAGGAGTCAAACCTATAATTTATTAGTGGCCCCTCCATCATTGACGAACATGCCTGATTTCAAAGACTGGAGGGGGACATTCGTAATCATATCATAACTCTAGAAAAGCAGATAATCAAACAACCACATAGTATTCTTACTTTTGTAAAAAAGAGATATTCGGGTGCATAAACATTATACAGCCTAAATCTTCAAAAAGGGGTACAAGCAGGAGCGTGCTTCGAAGAAGCCTGCTTGAAAAAGGGTTAACTCTGAGACTCTGTGCACAGATCTGCTAGTTAAGAAGGCACCCCACTTAAAGTAAGTGGTGAAAACTAAAAACTTATAAGTTTACATGTGCACATATAAACCCCATTAGCTAGTGGATATATTCCTAAAAATATAACCAAACATAAATTAATTCTTGTACATTCGTAGAAGTACTGAACTCGTGTACTTATGCAGAAGTAATTACTTCAAAAGTAAAAGTCGTAGTTGCAACTACCGAGATTTCTCAAAAATCTATTGCTTCACAGCCAAAGCTACTTACAACAAGAATTGTTGTAACAATACTATTGGCCTTTAGCATAATTTCCTGCAATGAATACTACAGAGAAATTTTATAATACAATGCCTACAACCAGTATCACAGCTCGTATGTTCCGAACACATACTCCGGAGGGGTCTAGGGTGTCCTATGTCACACTGACTGCACCCTCCCCCCCCTTTTTCTTGAAATTAAACAAAAAGTGACTAAAAGGGCCACCTAGACCCTCTGCCGTAAAGCTATACATGGCAAGGAAGGTTTGTCCAGAGCTACTGAAAGGTATCAAGCCAAAAACTCCTGATTAGAGGCCCACAACTGTGTGGACGTAATAACTTCCACCGAAAGATTATTAAGGAAACGTAAAGAGGCTGTCCCCTTGCGTAAATCGTGGGTCTTACCCACAACGCCGGGATTCTTCTCTTTAAAGTCCTCGACCAAGAGAGAAGCCAGTGTACACTCCATCAAGCGTTCACCCGGACTTGCGACCCATAAAGCACCCTGGTGATTTAGAGGTGCCACTCTTAAATATTTGGTTAGAGCTTGCACTGGGCAAAAAAGATGGTGCACCTTTCCCCTGTTTAACGCCGGCACCGTGAACTCTGAAAACACATGTTCACTGTGCTCAATCTCGGCTATGAATCCGGGGGAAGGTGCAATGTGAATACACTCATGAAGCCTATCAAACCTGAGGCAATTAGGTGCGTTGCTCATCGCCGCCAGCTCAGATACTCTGTTCCCGGTAGCCAAAGCCATAAGGAATACTGCCCTTTTGTAAAATCTGCAGTCTTTGGTACATACGGGAACGAGAATAACGACGATGCTTTGTCCAGAGACCATGTAGGCCTGAGCTGACGGGGAGGTGGGCAGAGTTTAAAACCTGCCCACATAAATCACTTTCAGATAAATGTTTCTGCATGAACAGATAAATTAAATAATAAACAACCAATGCCACCGAGGGCACAGTTTGTTTTGTTCTAAGAATCCGAGACGTAAAAGCTTGCCAATGCGATTGAAACTGTCGCTTTGTAGACTGGGTATATTGATTCGTGAATATCTTGGTCACGTCGCTACCATATGGTGCTAGCCACTTGGCCTCCTGAATGTCCAAAATGAACAAGTCCGCGAGGTTTCTAGGTTGCCAATTGTGTTCTAAGTGGAACAACCCGACCAGGAGTGGCACTGGGTGCGGGCACCCCATGTTCAAATGATGGTACCACACTGCGCCGGCCACAGGGGCGCGATTAGCGAGACTACGCCTCGCTAATCCTGTAGTTTGTTGACTACGTGGCACATTAGAGATGTGTCTGGCGGCGGAAAATAGATAAATGGAACTCAACCTGTTCTCGTTCGTCATCAGAGCGTCAGGTCCGCCCGCCGGCGTTATCGTCCGGCGGGTGAGGTACGACTGTGAGTATCGCCATACACCATGGCTGTGGCTGTCCCTCGCTTGCGAGCTCGGTATACTCCCTGAATGGGAGCCCTCGTCCGAGTCCCGTAAAGGTTTATGATAATTAAAAGCTCCCATAGCTCATTAACACATTGAAAGCAGAGCTGGTGAGCAAAATCATAAAGTATACTAATTAATTTAATTTATATTTAATTGTATTAAAATAAATTACTATATATAAACACAATATTATCATAATATAATCATAGAAAATATATATGTTTATTATGATTCAGCTATTAAATTATTTCATTAACAAATAAAAATAAGATAGGGCTACCTGAGCTTAACGGCGTTGAACATACAGCAATGAGAGGTTCAAGTGCCGACACGACAGAGACTGGGGGAAAACTACCCCGCCCCCGGGAACTACCTGGTCACCTGGTGCAACACCGGTACTCCGCCCTGGAAAGAGAAATTTCCGGGGATTAATGCTCATAGGGTTACACCCAAAAATGGTACAAAATATGTGCCTCAAAACCGCCGGTCAACGAACCGTAGCACTCCACCACTACTTTTCGTTGTCCTTTAGTTTCATATTAAAGATTTCAGCATATCTTTACCTGTCCAGAAGATTTAAGCATATCTTCTGAATCCTCATAAAGATGAAGCATACCTTTATTAAAGATGAAGTCTTTCAAGTATCCCTTTACACTTGAAACACTAGTAAGATTCAGGCATCTTTTTATCCCATAAAAAGTCTAAGCCTATCTTAATCTCTAATCTGGCTTCTCCCAGAAGCCCTCATAGATCGCCGTCTTGAAGGCCGTGATACCCTATTGTATCAATCAATTGTTTGGCAAATTATCGCGAATTGCAAATCAGTTAATATAACCACCCAAAGGTACAACCGCCGGGTTTTATATGCAATGTCAAACCAATTGTACCTGCCCCAGACCTCTTTGTGAAAAGGTCGCCGGGAGGGAAAGACTAAACAAACAAACGTCATTGTTTCAATGGCTTATTAAAGATTTCAGCATATCTTTTACCTGTCCAAAAGAATTAAGCATAACATCTTAATCCTCATAAAGATGAAGCATATCTTTATTAAAGATGAAGTCTTTCAAGTAACCCTTTACACTTGAAACACTAGTAAGATTCAGGCATCTTTTTATCCCATAAAAAGTCTAAGCCTATCTTAATCTCTAATCCGGCTTCTCCCAGAAGCCCTCATTGATCGTCGTCTTGAAGGCCGTGATACCCTATTGTATCAATCAATTGTTTGGCAAATTATCTCGAATCGCAAATCCGTTAATATAACCACCCGAAGGTACAACCGCCGGGTTTTATTTGCAATGTCAAACCAATTATACCTGCCCCAGACCTCTTTGTAAAAAGGTCGCCGGGAGGTAAAGACCAAACAAACAGACAGCATTGTTTCAATGGCTTTGAAAAGCAGAGAAAACCAAGTCCAACAGGTGTCAGCCTGATCACCTAGAAAACTGTGTGGAGCCCCCCTCGACGGGAATAACCCAGGAAGCCTGATCCCAGGCTCGACCATAGAAAACGCAGTTTCTGATGAGCCCTCAAGCGACAAAACTCGTCGGGGTAACTTACCTATTTTAGCCATCCTGACTGAAACTCGGTAAACAAAAACGGTGTTCTCGGAGCAACGAGAAAAACGCCGGAAAGGTAACCCACACTAAACTATACATTACAGGAGGGCGTAATGCATAAAGCAATGAATAACACAGGAAGCCTGATCCCAGGCTCGACCACAGAAAACGCAGTTTCTTATGAGCCCTCAAGCGACCAAACTCGTCGGGGTAACTTACCCATTTTGAGCCATCCTGACTAAAACTCGGTAAACAAAAACGGTGTTCTCGGAGCAACGAGAAAAAACGCCGGAAAGGTAACCCACACCAAACGAGAAATTTTAACACATTTTATACAAAGGGTGTGCGCAAAAATAGGGATACCTGAACAGGAGGGCGTAATGCATAAAGCAAAAACCGGGGCAAAGGTAGCCATGACAGAGACTGGTGGGATACTTACTCCAGGTTCTGCATAGACCCGCCGGGACCCAGCTCTGGAAAAAAAGAAAATTTCCAGGAATTAATGCTCATAAGGTTAACCCAAACATGTTCGCACACAAGTGTTAAATAACCCGCCGGGTAACGAGACGTAATACTCAATGACTACAGCTCGCTACGCGGTGGGGTTTCCTAAGTAAAAGATTTCAGAATATCTTAATTTGTCCAAAAGATTTATGAATACCCTCTGACATAATATATAAAGACCAGCATGGCGTTTATAACTGATTAAGTCTTTCCGGTGGTGTTTGTTTCAAGATTCAATTTTGGAAAAAAAAAAAATAAAAAAGACGCCGGCCCCCGAATGATCTCGTAGATCAAAAACTGGGAAGCCTGACAAATATACGAGATCTAACTTCTCCCGAAGTATCTTTTTAGATCGCCGTATGTTGAAGGCGGCGATACAAAACGTATCCCTCAATTGTCTGGTTAACTAACTGAATTGTAAATTCGTTATTCCCATCCCTCCAAGGAGCACCCGCCGGGTGTGAATATTAGTTTAAAAAACGTTAACCCCAATTGTGCCCTAAAGCGCCGTATGTTGAAGGAGGCGATACACAATGCATCCCTCAATTGTCTGGTCAACTAAACTGAATTTTGCAAAATCGGGCATCCCACCCTTCCAGGTTGCACCCGCCGGGTGATTTAAAGTTTAAAAGTTAACCCCAATTGTTCCTAACCACACTTCTTTGTAAAAGATCGCCGGGGAGGAAATACAAATATCGCGAATTGCAAATCAGTTAATATAACCACCCAATGGTACAACCGCCGGGTTTTATATGCAATGTCAAACCAATTGTACCTGCCCCAGACCTCTTTTTAAAATGGTCGCCGGGAGGGAAAGACTAAACAAACAAACGGCATTGTTTCAATGGCTTATTAAAGATTTCAGCATATCTTTTATCTGTCCAAAAGAATTAAGCATAACTTCTTAATCCTCATAAAGATGAAGCATATCTATATTAAAGATGAAGTCTTTCAAGTATCCCTTTACACTTGAAACACTAGTAAGATTCAGGCATCTTTTTATCCCATAAAAAGTCTAAGCCTATCTTAATCTCTAATCCGGCTTCTCCCAGAAGCCCTCATAGATCGCCGTCTTGAAGGCCGTGATACCCTATTGTATCAATCAATTGTTTGGCAAATTATCTCGAATCGCAAATCCGTTAATATAACCACCCGAAGGTACAACCGCTGGGTTTTATATGCAATGTCAAACCAATTATACCTGCCCCAGACCTCTTTGTAAAAAGGTCGCCGGGAGGTAAAGACCAAACAAACAGACAGCATTGTTTCAATGGCTTTGAAAAGCAGAGAAAACCAAGTCCAACAGGTGTCACCTTGATCACCTAGAAAACTGTGTGGAGCCCCCCTCGACGGGAATAACCCAGGAAGCCTGATCCCAGGCTCGACCATTGAAAACGCAGTTTCTGATGAGCCCTCAAGCGACCAAACTCGTCGGGGTAACTTACCTATTTTAGCCATCCTGACTAAAATTCGGTAAACAAAAACGGTGTTCTCGGAGCAACGAGAAAAACGCCGGAAAGGTAACCCACACTAAACTATACATTACAGGAGGGCGTAATGCATAAAGCAATGAATAACACAGGAAGCCTGATCCCAGGTTCGACCACAGAAAACGCAGTTTCTTATGAGCCCTCAAGCGACCAAACTCGTCGGGGTAACTTACCTATTTTGAGCCATCCTGACTAAAACTCGGTAAACAAAAACGGTGTTCTCGGAGCAATGAGAAAAAACGCCGGAAAGGTAACCCACACCAAACGAGACATTTTAACACATTTTATACAAAGGGTGTGCGCAACAATAGGGATACCTGAACAGGAGGGCGTAATGCATAAAACAAAAACCGGGGCAAAGGTAGCCATGACAGAGACTGGTCGGATACTTACTCCAGGTTCTGCATAGACCCGCCGGGACCCAGCTCTGGAAAAAAAGAAAATTTCCAGGAATTAATGCTCATAAGGTTAACCCAAACATGTTCGCACACAAGTGTTAAATAACCCGCCGGGTAACGAGACGTAATACTCAACGAATACAGCTCGCTACGCGGTGGGGTTTCCTAAGTAAAAGATTTCAGAATATCTTAATTCGTCCAAAAGATTTATGAATACCCTCTGACATAATATATAAAGACCAGCATGGCGTTTATAACTGATTAAGTCTTTCCGGTGGTGTTTGTTTCAAGATTCAATTTTGGAGAAAACCCCCCTAAAAAAGACGCCGGCCCCCGAATTATCTCGTAGATAAAAAACTGGGAAGCCTGACAAATATACGAGATCTAACTTCTCCCGAAGTATCTTGTTAGATCGCCGTATGTTGAAGGCGGCGATACAAAACGTATCCCTCAATTGTCTGGTTAACTAACTGAATTGTAAATTCGTTATTCCCATCCCTCCAAGGAGCACCCGCCGGGTGTGAATATTAGTTTAAAAAACGTTAACCCCAATTGTGCCCTAAAGCGCCGTATGTTGAAGGAGGCGATACACAATGCATCCCTCAATTGTCTGGTCAACTAAACTGAATTTTGCAAATTCGGGCATCCCACCCTTCCAGGTTGCACCCGCCGGGTGATTTAAAGTTTAAAAGTTAACCCCAATTGTTCCTAACCCCACTTCTTTGTAAAAGATCGCCGGGGAGGAAATACAACAACAGCATAGTTTTATATTGGCTTTGCAAAACCGAAAAAACTACAAACAACACGTGTCCGTATGAACACTGTTAGATGGGTACAGCCAACCCGCCAAGAATAATAAGGAGCCTGAAACAGGCACCCCAGAGACGCAGTCCTGGGGAGCCACAGACACCCACTCGCCGGGGAAACAAGCCTGTTTTTAAACCACGCGTGGCCATAACTCGGCAACCAGCCGGGGTTATCAAGGTGAAACCGAGAAAAACCCTCCGGAAAAAACCCACCCCGTTCAGATACCATCTGAACGCACCACCGGACCGAGGCGTAGCCAAAACACAACTAACGCCGGGCCCAACATAGTCCGTGGAATTAGCCAATACACAACTAACCCAGGACATATAAATAGTCCGTGGAATTAGCCAATACACAACTAAACCAGGACACACATGACACAGTAGTACATATTTAGAAAATAAATCAATAACACTTGTATATGTGGTAAAGCTACGAGAGGCTGGCTAGGCCTAGGCAGACGGATAACATTAACATGTCGGAATATAAACAAAAAGCACTGAATTATATCACAACAGGAACCACCGCCAACACACCACTGTAGCAAATACTTCCGGCAAAGGGAAGAACTGACTCGGGACCCAGAAAAAACTTCACTAAGTGAAGAAAAATACGCTGGGAACGTCAGCAAAAATACGCTACCTCACCAGAAAGATAAAAGGAAGCAATAACGCGTAATGAAAGCCGCCTGCATCACAAAGCTAGCTAACTGTGAAAAAGTTCACCTGTCCACAACAGGACCACGAGGGTACATCCGAAATAGATGCCCCAAACACACGACCCAAAATACACTGCACTGCGGGCAACCAGCCCAGGACACTCCTGCTACGCATATCCTAACCTTACTCGATACATCCCGGAGTAAACAAATGAGAAAAAACTCACTAGGGACGCAGCAAATGCGGAACTAGCGGAGCGTGGAGAGACACGTCCGGGCCGGCTGATCGCAGAGCAGAGAAGGAAGAATGACGCCTGAATCAGCGTCTGGTCAAAGATCCACACAAGTACATCCATGATATGATGGAAAGCTTATTGGATAGTTATTCTTATTTTCTTTTTGTTTTTTATTTTTTACGAAGTTTTTTCGTAGTGAGAACCCAATTCATAATGACTGAAGCCATGAGTGTCGAGGTCGCGTGCGCTCATGATGAAGGCTCCTCAGATTTTAAATGCTCTGCGCGGTAGATTCAAACTACGGCGGATTAGTGTTTGAAGAGGATGCCTTATGTAATAGCCATGTTCGTCAATGATGGAGGGGCCACTAATAAATACACCTCTGATATACCACAGCCAACGCCAAACAGTGAGCATGTAATCTACGCTGATGACATCACTCAAATAATCTCAGTTCCAAGTAAATCTACTAACATGGCAGTCAGAAGCGTAAAGAGAACAATTGAATCAATTAACACCTTCGACAAAATGTGGAAGATAAAAACTAATTTGCAAAAATTCAAAGTTATTCCACTAACTAAGAAAACCTATCCACCTCTAGAAATAAACAATAATATTATTAACTACTCAAGCGAAGGTACAGTTCTGGGGTTAAAAATTACAAAAAGTGGCTATCAATCCTTCATAAGTGAAAAAGCCAGATGTCAAAAAGTCCTTAATGATATATCATTTTTTAAAGACACATCAATACAGACCAAAGAAAAATTATACATGGCACTTATAAGATCTATCCTAACATACCCGGCCTCACCATTAAATATAATTAGACCAAACCTAATGAACAAGCTACAAGTTTGTCAAAACAAATGCTTAAAATTTATTCACAACATACACTACCCAGAACTAATCAGAAGTGAAGAGCTGCACAACCGTTCAAATATACAACCTATAAATTTAATATTACATGAACAAGCAAAAGTAACTTGGGACAAAGTAAATTCACTCGAAATACACACACAAGTTAATCATTTATTCCTCGACATTGAACTGATCCGACATTAACCTTACATTTTCAAGAGCAGCTATGATGCAGCACAACTCGACAATCCTCTTCCCATAATTATATATCTTTAACTAAGTATTCATACCAAAAAATAACCAATTATAATCAAAGGTGACACAATATACCTCAATGGATTGTATGATAATGTATATAAAATATGTAAGTAGCCTACAGATAATGTGTAACTATATTTACACAATAATTACTATGTACAAAGTAAGCTAAGTTAGCAGAATCTCTGATCACTTTCCGATGCTGGGTTCTCGTGATCTGTCCGGTGGGGAAATACAATATCCCGCCGAGCAGAAGCGGGGGCTTGGTCGGGGGAGTGCTTGGTAGGACGCATATATATATATATACAAAAAAAAAAAAAAAAAAAAAAAAAAAAATAATCTCTGAACAACATTTTTGGGAGGCTTGTCGGGCAAGAATTGGTGGGATACTGCATCTAGCCTGTTTTTGCCGGACAAACTTCTTCGGGTGTGTCAAGGAGGACGTTGTTAAAAAAAAAAAAATCATTGGTATTATTATTGTAATGAGAGTAATAAATAACAACAGGAAATGGAGCTGAGCTATTCTGAAACCGAGCCAACTGAATTACAGGAGAATTAAGAAGGGCACAATATTATAAAGTATAAACAGGCATACAATGACATTCCACCGACTACAATGAAACGACTATTAATATATCAGATATGTATAGTAATTAAATAATGGAGCATTCTGATTGAGCCCGGAACCTATTTTACTCTTCAACTTTATTTCTAACTTTTCTCTTTATCTTCTTCTTATACCAATCCCACAAACCCTCCAATCACCTCCAAAATATCTTCAACTCCCATGCTCCCCAACTCCTCCCAAAAATATTTGTAATAGTTGCTTATATCTTTACTCCAGCCATCGGTCGGTCGGTCGGTGCAGGGGTCATTCACCTCTCGGACTCCACTGGGCTAAGTTCTTGCAACCCACATTCTCTCCCTCGCTTGGGCACCCATGGAAACTTGGATCCACTTGTTCCAGCCTTCCAGCCCACACCACTTGTTCCAGTAAAGTCCACCTCGGGCCTAGCATCGCTCTCCCCTACTAGGCGGATACACCTTCAGTATCCGGCCGCCTGTCATCACATCGCTGGCTTGCACACCTACAGCCAAGCGATTCAAGAGGGACGACAAATAGTAGATGGGAGCGAAGATTTCCAGTTGAGCTATTGGCCAGCTCTGAGGTGGTGAAGATGTTCCAGTAGATACCTAAGACTGTCTTATATTTTTAAAGGACCCATATCGGGCCCGAACCAGATTTCGAGAAAGAGAGAAAATGCTTGACAAACCCAGTAGTTCCATCCAATAATAATTGATGTGTTCTTATAGAACAAAATAAAGAGAAAGATACTAGACTTACGTAAATAAATAAAATTATGATGTGTTAATAGAATAATAGTTATTCTTGATAGAGAAGGCTCCATGCCGATTAGCTATCAATAGTATAGGTTCTTGTAGGACAGCAAATAGATATTAACATTAAAAAGTAAGAGGGGATAATTCATAAATAGTTAAGAAACTACAGTATAAGGCTCAGGGGGATAAAGCATAGTTGCAATCTAAGAGTATTCTAGATAGGGAGATCGAGGTCAAGTTTAGTAATGCCCTGGTCTTTTGAGTAGATATATTATATAGGGTTAAGAGAATATATAATATAAGAGTGTCATATGTAGTAACGCACTGGTCTCTTGAGTAGACATATTAGGACCCAGTAAAGTTATATTATTTTGAAGTTTAATTAAGAATATATCTCTTATTCTAGATAGGGAAATAAAGGTCGGATTTATTAATGCCCTGGTCTCTTGAGTAGACACAGTAGGGCCCGGTAAAACTATATTATTTTGGAGACTAGTAACGTGCCTTTGGACCGAAGTCGAAGTGAGTCAATACCTGAATAGCGGGAACCCAAATAGGTGGTAACGGGAGCTCTCGAGTTCCAATGTACTAACCTCTGGTGGCTCGACAAAATATTCAATGTGTGTATTGAACTCATTTCGGCCCGAACATAGAAATAGTTACTAGGTTAGCATAAAGTTAGTAGTAAGTTTTGTTAAAGAAAGTATTCAAACTTATAAATGACTG
The DNA here is from genome assembly GCA_032716605.1 of Paralithodes platypus. Classification (NCBI taxonomy): domain Eukaryota; kingdom Metazoa; phylum Arthropoda; class Malacostraca; order Decapoda; family Lithodidae; genus Paralithodes; species Paralithodes platypus. The sequence continues at coordinate 20,894,219 of CM064501.1, read as the reverse complement.
TCGAATTATTCCCCACCTTATGCCCCTTTCCCACTGGTGAGACAAGTCACGATTTTCGTCGCCGACACCAATAAATTGGCACATTCGTGACATGTCTCAACACCTCTCATGAACAATCGTTTGACTCTCAAGGCCTCTCAAGGCCTCGCAAGGGCCTTCGCAAATGTTCGGACAGTTCAAAACTTTGGACGAGGACTCACGAGGATTGGTTACCCTCGCAAGCATCGTCGAGCATCGCCGAAGGATCTGCGATCATCTGCGACATTGGCTAGACATCGCGGAGGGTTTCGCATAAAAAAAACTTTGCAACCTTGCATGGATGCTCACGATGCTCTGCTCGCCGATGCTCTCAGATGTTCCGAGAACAACATCGAAGATGCCAAAGAGCACCTTCGGCGAGGTGGGTAAAAAGACATTATTAGGCCTATAGTGAACCTGATGAACCCTTTTTTCTATGCACCTCTCGTGGGGGGTTCACCTTTTTTTTTTTTTTTTCTCTCCTTTTCTCTCTTTCTCTGGTTTGTATCCATTCAGCCTCATTCAGTCAACTGTTTTAAGACGTTTATCCCCATCCAAGTATCGATATCTGCCTGGCAAGCGATAGCGAACCAGCATTATATGGAGAAATCCGGCTTTGCCGGAGAAATTTTTCTATCGAAGAATATACAAATTTAGCTTGCTCTCAAAACAAAAATATATACAGTATATGTTGGCTATCCCCAAAATGGGGATTGGGCCTGAGCATATAGATAGATATGTTGGCTCGCTACCGCTCGCCAGGAAAATATTGAAACCTGGATGGGGGTAAACGTCTTAAAACAGTAGGCTGAACGGGGCCGAACGGATTATAGGCAAAGAGAGAGGGAGAGAAAGCAAAAAAAACACGAGGAGGGAGAGAAAGAGAAAACAGCGAGGTGGGCTCAATGTTTACGTTACGGCTTAGCCTAATTGAGCCCACCTCGCTGTTTTCTCTTTCTCTCCCTCCTCTTTTTTTTTTTCTTTCTCTCCCTCTCTCTTTGCCTATAATCCGTTCGGCCCCGTTCAGCCTACTGTTTTAAGACGTTTACCCCCATCCAGGTTTCAATATTTCCTGGTGAGCGGTAGCGAGCCAACATATATATATATTTGTTTTTGGGTCGTTTTTCTGGTCCCCTTTATTCCTCATGGTTAACCCCATTAGTTTTCATATTTGGGGGATCGTGGGGGGAAGGTAGAAGGGTATAAGACCCTTGACTAAGTTCTTCATATCTAACAGAAAGCTTCTCATAGTACCACACACTGTTGCGACACAAGGCACCATATATAAACAAAAATAAAGACTGTTGCGCTCCACCGTGCAAGTTCAACTAACTAAGCGACAATAAGCGAAAACATTCAACTTAGGTACTGCTACAACATCTTATACAAAATTCTACACGTTATAAAAATAAAGAGTTTTTATAAGGTTTTTGCTTTTTTATTTTTTATTTTTTTTCGGCTGAACTACAGTGACAGCCTATTTTCCTCCACACTCAACCCTCAATCCTGTGGCAGTCTAACCAACATCATCCACCCTTGATAGACAATCCGCTATCACGTTATCAGAACCGGCAATATGGCGTATGTCCAGATTATACTCCTGAAGCATGAGTGACCACCTGGTCAGCCTCATATTCCGGTTATGAAACTGATTCAAGAATTTCAGAGGGTGATGATCGGTATAAACTACTACGACTGGTCCGAAAGCAGGAACATATACATCGAAGTGCCTGAGCGGCAGCACTATCGCCAGGAGTTCTTTTTCAATTACAGAGTAATTCCTTTGTGCACTATTGAATTTTTTACTGTAAAAACTCACTGGATGTTCGATACCTTCATCATCTGTCTGTAACAAGACAGCCCCAGCCCCTACGCCACTGGCATCAGTCGCCAGCTGAAAAGGTCTGCTGAAGTCCGGGGCCCTGAGTATGGGGTGGGTACATAACAGGTGTTTCACCAAGGAAAACGCCTCTGCACACTCAGGAGACCACCGGAACTTCTTGTCCTTAGATAATAAGTCAGTTAAAGGTGCAAGTACAGTCGAATAGCCTTTGATGAAGCGACGATAATAGCCTATCATACCTAGAAACCGCATGATTTGTTTCTTAGTCGTAAGCTGGGGAAACTGATCAATGGCTTTGATCTTTGTCTGTGGAGGGCACACCTGACCCATCCCCACCTCGAACCCCAGGTACAAACCTGTGGCTTTGACAAAATCGCACTTAACCAGGTTTACTATCAAACCTGCTTCATTCAGTTTATTAAAAAGCTGTCCGATGTGAGCACAGTGACTGTTAAAATCATCGTCGTATATTATGACATCATCTAGGTACACCGTACAGTTGGGAATGTCGGCTACAATGTCGTTCATTAATTTCTGAAACGTTGCAGGGGAATTTCTCAGCCCGTATGGCATAACATGGCAACGATATGTGGCACCGTCCACCACAAACCCACACACCTCTCGCGCTCGCTCAGACAAGGGCACTTGCCAATAACCCTTAACAAGGTCTATCTTAGTGAGGAACTTGGCTTTTCCTATCTTATCCACACTGTCGTCCACGCGAGGGAGATGGTAGGCATTTGTGGGGGTTAAACCATTCAACCTGCGGAAATCTATACAAAACCGCACCTTGCCATCTGGTTTGGGCTGCAGTGTGACTGGGGAAGTCCACCTTACTGCACTCTCAGAAATCAGCCCACGTTTCAGCATATAATCCAGCTCTTCCCTAAGTGCTGGTAATTTAATAGGGGGAACACGGTATGGCACTGATTTAAAAGGCGGGTGGTCCCCAACATCGACATCGTGCACCGCTTGAGTAGTGAGGCCAGGATGCTCCGCGAAAACAGCTGGGTTTGAATCAAACAAGTGCTGCACAGCTACACGCTGTTGCTCAGGCAGGTGCAATATCAACTCGTGAGCCACTTGTCTAGAATTCCCCGCCCACTGATCCGCGGAAACATGACAATCCCAATTATCCTCCCCCGCAGCTTGACTGTCCCTTCCTCCTTCTCCACCACGATCACTGCAGATCAACACCGGGACAGTGAGAGCCTCGAAGGGGCGCCTCACATACTCTTTCATCAGATTTACATGGCAAAGTTGATTCTTTTTCTTACGATCAGGAGTAGCTACTAAATAGTCTAGATCAGAAACCTTCCTTACAACCCGATACGGAACAGAAAACTTGGCAGACAAGGGGTGTCCCACCAGAGGCAGTAGTATCAGTACCTCCTGATCTACTTCAAACTCCCTCAGCTTCACCTTCTGGTCGTATCTGTCCTTCATCTGAGCTTGTGAACTCTTAAGGTTCCGACCTGCTACCTCCAGGCTCTTTAGCATTCTCTCACGGCTTTCAACAACATACTTTAGAAGCGAGCATGGCTTTGTGACTCCCTCCCAGATCTCCTTGACTATGTGGAGGGGCCCCCTGACCCTGTGTCCAAAAACCAACTCGTTCGGGCTAAATCCCAAGCTCTCCCCAGGTACTTCTCTCGCAGCAAATAAAACGTATGGGAGACCTAGATCCCAGTCCTTCCCATTGTCCATGCAATAACACCGCAACATACTCTTGAGAGTCGAGTGCCACCTTTCCAAAACTCCCTGGGTCTCGGGATGGTAGGCAGATGACACCACAGACACTATCCCATGTTGCTGCATGGTCTGCTTAAGCAGAGCAGAAGTAAAATTGGATCCCTGATCAGACTGGATCTCCTGAGGGTAACCATAACGAGAGAAATAGACAAGTAGGTTTTTGACAACAGTCTTAGCCATCCCGTTGCGCATGGGGTAAGCATCTGGATACCGTGTTGATACATCCATTACAGTTAGTAAAAATTTATTGCCGGCACTAGTGGGGGGCAATGGGCCAACCATATCGATAACTACCTTGCTGAAGGGCGGCCCAAGGACAGGGAGGGGTTGTAACGGGGCTCTCGGGATGCCCTGATTGGGTTTCCCAACAACTTGACAAGTGTGACACTGTGACACCCATGACACGACACTCGCCTTTAACCCAGGCCACCAGAAAAGCTTGCTCAGAGCTGCCTCCGTCTTACGTGCCCCCAGGTGCCCTGCCAAAGGCACATCATGAGCTAATCTCAATAAGCTCTCGGCACACCCTCGGTACTACTAACTGGTCCACTAATCCTGACCCGCCATCCCACTTTTTCTTGGGATCCTGATGTCTCCGATACAAGATCCCCTCGGACAAGAAAAAATCACCAGGCTGCGCATCCCCATCGCTCTCCAGTTCGACAGCACCATTACCACACGCCCTGACTTCAGGATCTTCCAGCTGCAAGGAACATATATCAGCAGGTGCGAGATTATCCAAGTTCATCTTAAATAATTTATTTCCACCTCCAATGTCCCGCTGAGCCATCCTTTCCTCACGCTGCGCATAACGATGCTGTCGCAGAGTCTCTTCCTGCCCTGCACCTGCACTAGCGGTGACAGGCCCCGGGGCCTCTCCAGACTCTAACATAGGTGCCAATAATGAGTCACCAAGAAACACTGCCGGCTCAAAACTCTCCAATTGACCAACACTTCCCGTTTTCTTGTGACCTTTCCTCCGCGGTTTGATAGACTGAGGTGGTGGCTGCAAGGCTCCGGATGTCTGAGAACGCGTCACAACACACGCCATGGTTTGTACGCTACACTTCTCAACCCACTCCTGTTCCTCCCTACTAACGTCAGCCGCCTTCTCGGCAACGACCAAGGGTGAAACCTTAGAAGCATGCACCGCAAAGTCGTTGCCGAGGAGGAGGTCGACGCCCCCAACAGGCAAGTTCTCTACAATTCCTACATCCAGCTCCTTCGCCACACCACCCACCTCCAGCTCCATCCGCACCAGCGGGTAGGACTTCGTAGCATTGATCCCCTGAACTACCACCACCCGAGCAGCGTTAATCGGTCTACCAGTAAAGTTCTTTAACAAGGTCTGAGAAGCCCCTGTATCACGCAATAGCTTAACTCCTCGCCTTTCGCCAGCCCACCTCACAAAACCATGCCCTCTATGACCCCCAAAGACGTCGCGGACAGGGTTCGAGCCTTCCGGACTCTTGAACACAGGCTGTGTCCCACCCTCTGACGAACTACCCTTGGCAAACTCAGAAGATATAGGCGACACCCCTATGCTGCAGGCCAATGACACAACCTTGTTTGGTAGCTTGTTCGGACAAGCATTTGCAAAGTGACCCTCCTTGTGACATGCAAAGCACTCTTTACTCTTTGGTTTCCCTTGGGAGTGGGAGGTACCATTAGACTTCTTATACGGGACGGTATTTGGTTTATGTTCAGTTTTATTGTCAGTGCTAGATGGTTTTGTGTATTTATGTGTATCAAAATTCTTGGGAGGGGGAGGGGTACGATCCTTTGCACCCGACTCACTCCTAGCTGCTGCTCCGCACCCTCGAATTAATGACAGTCGGCGGTCAGCCATTTCTGCTGCCTCCTGGAGAGTTCTAGGATTTTTTTCCTTTATATTTAATGTTAAGTCCCCGCCTGTGCACTTAAAGAACTGCTCCAAGAGAACCAGCTCACTCAACTCCTCAAAAGGAGCTGCCCTCTCAGAACGCAGCCAATGTCGTAGTGCATCAGACAAGTCCCGGGCGTGTTCTAGGAAGGTACTATCCTTGCCCTTAGTAACACCCCGAAACTTCAAGCGGTAAGTTTCTGGTTGTAACTCATAGGCCCGTAGCACAGCCTTCTTTAGCTCATCATAAACTACACAGGACTCTAAAGGTAGTGCATCATACGCTTTTAGCCCCTTTCCTAGGAGTCTTGATGAAACTAATGCTGCCCACTTTTCCTGAGGCCACTGGTGTTCCGGACACTTCTTCTCAAATCGCATAAAAAACTCAGCCACACATAATTCATCGAACACAGGAACTAGTTTAAGCAGGTGCGACTATGATTGGTCCCGATGTCTGTTACCTCCCCCAATATTTCGCCCTGTTACCTCCACTCGAGATCTCTCCAGCTCCCTGTCAGCCCGATACCTAGTAGACTCTGCCTGCAGTTCAGCCTCTCATATAGCTGTTCTCTCTGCAGCCTAAACCTGAGCTCCAGCAACCGCAGCCTGAGCTCTAGCAACCTCAGCCTGCACACTAACCTGTCTTTCGGCGGCCTCAACCTGAGCTCTAGCGGCCTCAACCTTGGCCATCTCAAGCCGAAACAACAAATCTGGAGTCAACCCTTGAGGAGGGGAAGGTGCATTTAATGGAGAGGGTCCCTGTGATTGAATTCCACGCTGCCATTGACCATCAACTTGGGGGTATGTACTAAATTCAGGCACCCTGACGTTTGATATGGGGGTAGAGTGGAGGGGGGGCTGGGGACCCGGGTCCCCAGTCGCCTCTCCACCCAGGACTCTCCCTTCTAAACCCAATATCAAAGTCCTCAGCTGATCTTTCCTCATGCCACTTAAACCCTGGTGACCCTGAAGACCTGCCACACACTTTAAGCCATACTTATTCAGCTTCAACACCCTGGCAGCGGTAAGGGGCACCTCTAAAAACCTTCTAGCACTCTCCTCGCTATCGACTAGCCACTCCACAGGTCTTTCTCCCTCCGAGCCCGTATCGTGACCTGACCCATCACTGTGTTCTGATGTATTAGACATGTTTGTGTACTGCAGTAATTATCACGGTTATAGAATGTGCCTTATCTCCTATGCAAGTATGTATATACTAATGTTATTTAAAGTCTTTTAATGTGTTATATTGGTTGCTCCAAAAAAAAACTCTATGTCCACTGTATTCCTCTAATCATAAGGAACCTAAAAAAAAATGACCACTATATTCCTCTGTTCAGTAAATCCTATGCTAGGTCGCCATTTGTTACGTCCTGGGATATATAAACACTGGGCCCTTTCTATTGGACTAGGTATGCGGCAACAAGCAACAACGGAATACGCTAGATCCAACCCTTATCTATAAACCCAGGCAACAAACCACCCTAAACCGTCAAGAGTTCTGCCTGGACAACGAGGTATCCTATGACTCGGTTACAGGGTGCACGCACTATAGAGTGCTGATAGTCAAGCAGGCTATATAAAAGATCACACAATTAAGTTGACTTAAAGCTTCAAGGAAAAGATAGATAACGGAATTAAATTGCAGAAACAATTTAATAACAAACTAGAAGAAAGTACATTTAACGTTACGTTAATTAATACAACTAATCACCCCTGCGTGAAAGAAGGTGAAAGCAAACAGTCCTCAAAACATCGTACAGGTAGACAAGATGCGGGTTTCTAAACTGCATGCAGCTACTGTAGGATCTGATGCTTAGCAAAGAAAGTACGTTACGGATTTAGAGAACTCTTAACTCATAAGCAGGAATAAATACTAGTGATAGGCCATACAGTGTATAATGGCATAGGTATAATTAAATAAAGGCAGCAACTCGCAACATAACCACATACAGGTGTGCTTCTCACTCTTAGTCAGGCAAGCCTGCTCGGACAGAGTCTCTAAGACACACCCTGACTCCAATGCTCACAAAAACGGTAAACTGTGGCACAATAACAAGCATACAGAGATGATAAACCCCTAGCTGTTAATCTGCCAGGTGGCAGAGGTCTAGCCGGAAGGATATAGGCTTCGGATACCCGGGCTGAGCCACCTGCTCTAGCCTAGGGACGTTTCCAGGTCTGTGCGCCAAATTACTCTAATTGAAAGGGTGCTCTCTTGAGAGACTCAGATCGCAAGTATCTGACTCTCTCCTGGCGACCCTAAAACAAAAGCAAGACGTGCTAGCGCAGTGCTGAGGGGACTAGGCAAGGGCCCTCACACAACACAACGCTAGACACACAGGGACACAGACAAGAAAATGCCCCCAGACTCCCACGGGTATCCTAGTAAAGTCGTGCGGGCCCACAGGACTCGCACCAGCAGACTTTACTTAAAGGATCGCAAAAAGCCTCCTCTCCGGCCTAGCCCCTGCTAACCTGACACCAGAACACACTAGCAAGCATGAAACCACCAAATATGAGACAACAAAAAAGCTTCCTAGGTCTCATTAACAATTACGTCTCGGCATAAGGCCCAAAATCCTATCTAGTTATCTGAGAGCGCGTCGTTAATACAATAATAGATATAAGGTCTATCAAGGGGATGGGATAATTAAATAGATTGGTGAAGTAGTGGAAAGAAGGTATACAAAGTAAGAGAGAACGTTTCTAAGTGGGGTTGAGAGGGATAGATATCAAGGGGGTCCGAAGGGTACGACAATGAGGTGAGCTCTGAGTCTTGAATCTGTTTGGACCCCACCCTAGGCATGCAGAATACATCCCAGGCTTGGCAACACTCACCACTGTTGCCTGGTCAAAATCCTCTACCCCGTGCGTGAGTCGAAACTAAGCCTAACGTTGCAATCAAATGCATGTGGCAGCGCTTCAGGCTCGTCCCAAGCTAAGCAAGCGAAGCAACGTCCCAAGCCGGTCTCTCTCTCCCGCTCTCACTAGACTTACATCTTATATATTATAATGAAACAATCAATTATCGAGAATAAAATATACTAAGATGCGTTGGTTAAGAATATGGGCAGCTTCAAGCTGTGAAACAACATAAGAATATCCCAGACATTAGTTACATTGTCGTAGGATATATACTAAGAGAAAGCCTGCTGGCCGGCTGCCACCAGCCGGTTTCTAAACGGCTGGGCAGCCGACGCGTGCATATGCCCGCACGTGGTTACTATGCAGAAGCGTCACATCTGGGTTTCTTGTTCTTCTGTTTTGGTGGCTGCACTTGTAAACTGGCTATTTTGTATGGGGTGACTTCCGTACTATTGTTTAGGCCGGTCATCTCATATATATATATATATATGTATATATATATATATATATATTAAAATGTAAAACTTGCATACAAAGTCAAACCAAAACTGGGACAAAGACAATATAAAGTCAAAATAACATATCAAAATCGCTATTTTTATTTCCCATGAAATGGATTTTGCTTCCATGGCCGGGGACCCTTGGAGAGTGCTGAACGCATTACCGAGGTAATCCTCTCGGGCATGGAAGCATACATTCCATTTTCTTTCTCTCAGTCTAATACAAAAATATCTTGGTTTACTCACGCTTGCTCTACTGCTGTCTGCAAAAAGGAGGATGCATTCAAACGGTACCATCGCCATCAAACTCAAGAATCTCATACGTCCTATGTTTCTGCCTGGAATCAAGCCAAATCTGTGTTTCGCCACGTCAAATATTTTTTCGTCATTAATAAATGCACTGAACTATCCAATTTTATCTCTTCTCAAGCCTTCTGGCATCTAGCCAAAAACCTCTAAACCAATTTTTCTTCATTACCTTTCCCTCTTCGTTTCGACTCTTACGGCATTACTGTCATTGTATTGAGTATTGTTCACATGTGTGGGGACGATCCTCTCACAACGCACTCCTAAACAAAGTAGAAGGGAAGGCCTTTCACATCATTAACTCCCGTCCACTCACCAACTCCCTGCAATCCCTCTCTCTTCACCGCAATTTTGTATCTCTCTCGCTATTCTATTGCTACTACAATAATCAGTGTTCCTCAGAGCTCTCCCGGTGTATACCACCTCCTCTATGTAGGGTACGTGGAAACACAATCCCACCCTTACTCTCTGCAACCCTCCAACCCAAGAGTGAAACGTTACTCACAGTCTTTCTTCTATTCAACAGCTGAGCTCCGGAACACTCTCCCAGAATCATTCTTCTTCTTCCAATGACAAAGCTGAACTCTTCGCCAACACTTTCGCTAAATACTCCACTTTGGATGATGCCGGTGCTATTCCTCCCTCTCCACTCCCTTCTCTCCTACTTATGCCTTACATCATAATCTCTAAAGTTATTAAGACTATTCTTACCTCAAAATGTATTAAGCATTTATCTTCCCATAACCTACTCTCAGACCGCCAGTATGGCTTCCTTAATATGAACATATGAACATTTAAGAGCAATAAAAGAAGTGGGAATAGCATGCACCAGAAAACATATATTGATGACGGTAGCCGTTTTGGGGTTAATGATCTACTCAACTGTACCTCTAGTCCTATCCACTCATATGCTGACGACTCTACCTTACACTATTCAACTAGTTTTTCACATCAACCCAACGCACACGCATTCCAAAACAAACGTGACGAGGCCATAGAACGCCTATCTTCTGATCTAACAAATATTTGTGATTGGGGCAGAGAAAATTTTGTGACTTTCAATGCCTTCAAGACCCAGTTTCTCCCTCTATATGTCCATCACACTCTTCCACAAGACTATCAACTATTCTTCAACAATACACAACTCAACCCTTCATCTTTTCTCAATATTCTAGGTGTATCTATTTCATCTGACCTTTCTTGGAAAGATCATATTACCACTCATCCAAAAACAGCTTTCCAAAAGTGATGTGTGCTCAAACCGTCTCCGTGGGTTCTTCACCCCCACACAGCTTCTTGCTCTGTATCGGGGCATAGTACGCCCCTGTATTGAGTATTGTTTGCATGTGTGGGGTTGGCTCCACCCATACCGCACTTTTCGAACAAGTAGAATTAAAAGCATTTCACCTCACCAACTCACTTCCTCTTTCTAGTTCCCTACAATCTCTTTCTACACACCACAATGTTGCATCTCTTTCAGTCTTATATCGCTATTACAACAATCAGTGTTCTTCAGAAATATCTCAGTGCATATCCCCTCCCTTGCGGCGAGTGTGAGGCACCGCATTTCAACACAGTCCCACTCCTATTCTGTTCAGCTCTCCAACCCAAGAATTGGCAAATTTTCTCAGTCTTTCTTCTGCTCAACAAGTGAACTCTGGAACTCTCTCCCTTAATCAATCTTATCTCCATCCAATGACTTAGACTGCTTTAAACTTTGTGTGTCCAGGCATTTTGACTCCATCATTCCTTGAATTTGGCTCTGTCGCTCTTTTGGATTTTGGGGAGACACTCGTTACAGGCAACCTACCTTTTGTCACCTTCATACACAAAGAAAACAAAATAGTAAACCAGATGAGCATGAGAAGCACAAGGCAAGGCAGAGATCACTCAAAATAATCATAGAACGCTTCAGGCAGGTCAATGAGAAGAAATCTCTTAAAGGCATTTATACTTGGAGTGAGAACAATCTCTTTAGAGAAGGAGTACCAGAGCTCAGCTACTTTGCAGGAGAATCTTCTACGCACTTCCACAGATGCGTATTGGATGTAGGTCTTGAAACTTGTGTCCTCTTGTTCCTAAATTTGGTGCTAAGACGAATAGGTTTATCGGCTTAATCGGTGAATGCCCAAGATTTTTTTTTTCAGCAATACAGTATATGAGGTTGTACCTCAGAAGGTATTAATTAGTATCGAAGGAGTGACATAACAAAGGAGTGACAAATCGGTGATACAATTCAATGGAGTGACACGAATATTATTATACCTGAAGTGAAAATGTAAAATGCTTCTGAAGCACTCTTACTGCTTCAGACACGAATATTAGCTTAACGAAGTGAAAATGTAAAATGCTATCTAACCTAACCTAATACTCATTTGTTGTGTCACTCCTTTCTTATGTCACTCTTTTAATACAGTATTTTTGTCACTCCTCTGCTACGTCACTCCTTTATTATTTCACCCCTTTGAAAATGATGCATTGGAAATAGGTTTAAATCTTGAAGTCTCTCATTTTCGGGTAAATCTTGAACACCAAGGATCTGTCCGGTCCATTTTCTTAGAATTGACTTCTAAAGGCCGAGATCAGTTTGGTAGCCTTGATTTCAACATGGGATGCAAATTCCATTATAGGACGGATAACAATGACGAGGAAAATCTGCCTTATGTCTCCAATTCATATATTGCTTTTTACTATTGTAGCAGAAAATCCCTCCACCTTTTGGGGTTATGTTGGAGAAATTTGAGGTTCGTTGATATTATTATTCCAAAACTTTTTGTGGGACTCTAAGGGTTTGATGGGGCTTCCATGGTAGGTGTAAACTGGGAGAGAGAACCAGAGGTGGGCACACATATCCGAGGAAAACTTCAAGCCCCATGAATCTGCTGTGTAAGCTAATGTGTCAATTAAGTTTAATTTGGTTAGGTCAATTTTGCTAAGTTGGTTATGATGTTAGATTGATGAAGTTATTTTAGTGTCATGTAAGTTAGGTTAGTCTGGTTAGTTTAATTAAGTAAGGTGAGTTAGGTTACGTTCGGTTAGATTGGTTTGTCTAGTCTTATTATTATAAGATATATAATTTCCCTAGTCATATCAAGCTTTGCTCTCTGTGGGAGCCCTGCATTTTGCGAGAGTAATCAAATGTTTTGCGGTATATTGTCGTCTGAAAATTATTTGATAAATATTTAAAACAAAAACTACTTAATAATACTAAAACCTGCAGATACTTTGAAACGCACCCAGACATGCGTCTTAATTGAAATAGGATAATTTACTTTTTCTATACTGGGTGGCGTAGAATTCGGTTACCCACCTGGCAGAAATTGGCAATGTTTTCTATACATTAGTAGTAGGTTGTGTGAACTGTCCTATGGATATTGTGCTTTGACAAACAATATCTTCATAACCATTATATTCATTGCCTATTATAATAACTTATTAAACACAGAATAGGTACACAGAAGACACTGGTATTATTAAAGTTGCAATGAAATAAATTTTTATGAATAATAATGAGTATAAGACGAATTATACACAATAACAGTTGATTTACTTTTAATTTTTGGCGGTTTCTCAATTATTTTCCGAATGTTTCTACATTTAAAAACACTTGCATAATAAATAACACCTCGTTCTTTAACATTAATATCAAATACAAACCCCAATGTACTTGAATAAACTAATGAAAGCATATGGCCCTCCCGGGATTCGAACTTGGGACACCACAACCAGAACCTAAAGTCCTAAACCATTACACCACCAACACAGTTAAAGGTTGAGTAGGCCTACACGATCACGATAAATATCCATTTTCGAATTTTTGGATATCAATCTAATCATGTACTCAGACCCAACTGTATTATGGAAAGCGTAATGTTTTTAGTGAGAGGAAAGACCATAGAATGGGGCCAAGATCACTAAGGACCGGCCTCGCTATACTAGTTCCTGAACCTATAGAAATAAGTAACACCCCGTTCTTTAACATTAATATCAAATACAAACCCCAATGTACTTGAATAAACTAATGATTTTCGAATGTTTGGATTTCAATCTAATCATGTACTCAGACCCAACTGCATTATGGAAAGCGTAATGTGTTTAGTGAGAGGAAAGAACATAGAATGGGGCCAAGATCACTAAGGACCGGCCTTGCTTAACTAGTTTCTGAACCTATATGAATAAGTAACACCCTGTTCTTTAACATTAATATCAAATACAAACCCCAATGTACTTGAATAAACTAATGAAAGCATATGGCCCTCCCAGGATTCGAACTCGGGACACCACACCCAGAACATAAGCACCTAAACCATTACACCACCAACACAGTTAAAGGTTGAGTACACGATCACGATTAATATCCATTTTCGAATGTTTGGATATCAATCTAATCATGTACTCAGACCCAACTGCATTATGGAAAGCGTAAGGTTTTTAGTGAGAGGAAGGAATATAGAATGGGGCCAAGATCACTAAGGACCGGCCTCGCTATACTAGTTCCTGAACCTATAGAAATAAGTAACACTCCGTTCTTTAACATTAATATCAAATACAAACCCCAATGTACTTGAATAAACTAATGTTACGTCCTGGGATATATAAACACTGGGCTCTTTCTATTGGACTAGGTATGCGGCAACAAGCAACAACGGAAAACGCTAGATCCAACCCTTATCTATAAACCCAGGCAACAAACTACCCTAAACCGTCAAGAGTCCTGCCTGGACAACGAGGTATCCTATGACTCGGTTACAGGGTGCACGCACTATAGACTGCTGATAGTCAAGCAGGCTATATAAAAGATCACACAATTAAGTTGACTTAAACCTTCAAGGAAAAGATAGATAACGGAATTAAATTGCAGAAACAATTTAATAACAAACTAGAAGAAAGTACATTTAACGTTACGTTAATTAATACAACTAATCACCCCTGCGTGAAAGAAGGTGAAAGCAAACAGTCCTCAAAACATCGTACCGGTAGACAAGATGCGGGTTTCTAAACTGCATGCGGCTACTGTAGGATCTGATGCTTAGCAAAGAAAGTATGTTACGGATTTAGAGAACTCTTAACTCATAAGCAGGAATAAATACTAGTGATAGGCCATACAGTGTATAATGGCATAGGTATAATTAAATAAAGGCAGCAACTCGCAACATAACCACATACAGGTGTGCTTCTCACTCTTAGTCAGGCAAGCCTGCTCGGACAGAGTCTCTAAGCCACACCCTGACTCACAATGCTCACAACAACGGTAAACTGTGGCACAATAACAAGCATACAGAAATAATAAACCCCTGGCTGTTAATCTGCCAGGTGGCAGAGGTCTAGCCAGAAGGATATAGGCTTCGGATACCCGGGCTGAGCCACCTGCTCTAGCCTAGGGACGTTCCCAGGTCTGTGCGCCAAATTACTCTAATTGAAAGGGTGCTCTCTTGAGAGACTCAGATCGCAAGTATCTGACTCTCTCCTGGCGACCCTAAAGCAAAAGCAAGACGTGCTAGCGCAGTGCTGAGTGGACTAGGCAAGGGCCCTCACACAACACAACACTAGACACACAGGGACACAGACAAGAAAATGCCCCCAGACTCCCACGGGTATCCTAGTAAAGTCGTGCGGGTCCACAGGACTCGCACCAGCAGACTTTACTTAAAGGATCGCAAAAAGCCTCCCCTCCGGTCTAGCCCCTGCTAACCTGACACAAGAACACACTAGCAAGCATGAAACCACCAAATATGAGACAACAAAAAAGCTTCCTAGGTCTCATTAACAATTACATCTCTGCATAAGGCCCTAAATCCTATCTAGTTATCTGAGATCTCGTCGTTAATACAATAATAGATATAAGGTCTATCAAGGGGATGGGATAATTAAATAGATTGGTGAAGTAGTGGAAGGAAGGTATACAAAGTAAGAGAGAAAGTTTCTAAGTGGGGTTGAGAGGGATAGATATCAAGGGGGTCCGAAGGGTACGACAGTGAGGTGAGCTCTGAGTCTTGAATCTGTCTGGACCCCACCCTAGGCATGCAAAATACATCCCATGCTTGGCAACACTCAACACAGTTGCCGGGTCAAAATCCCCTACCCCGTGCGTGAGTCGAAATTAAGCCTAACGTTGCAATCAAATGCACGTGGCAACATCAGGCTCGTCCCAAGCTGGACTCTCCGCGCGAAGCAACGTCCCCCAGCCGGTCTCTCTCTCCCGCTCGTCTCCTCCCACTCTCACTAGACTTACATCTTATATATTATAATGAAACAATCAACTATCGAGAATAAAATATACTAAGATGCGCTGGTTAAGAATAAGAGCAGCTTCAAGCTGTGAAACAACATAAGAATATCCCAGACATTAGTTACGTTGTCGTAGGATATATACTAAGGAAAAGCCTGCCGGCCGGCTGCCGCCAGCCGGTTTCTAAACGGCTGGGCAGCCTGGGCAGCCTGGGCATGCCCGCACGTGGCTACTATGCAGAAGCGTCACACTAATGAAAGCATATGACCCTCCCGGGATTCGAACTTGGGACACCACACCCTGAACATAATCACCTACAGCATTACACCACCGACACAATTAAAGGTTGAGTACACAATCACGATTAACCCTCGTCTAGCGGGGGTTTTTGGGCTATTTTGGGCATATTCAGGCCCTCCTGAATGATCAATCAAGTGTCTGCATGAAAAGAAATTTATTCAGCAAAAAACTAGGCGCTACAAGCTTCAAAATGAGACCAGAGCGAGCTACGTAGCATTCGTCGTTTTGATGCAGTGAAACCACCAACATGGGAGTTTAGCATATAGCGGCATATTTTTTCCAGCTAAGCGCACTATTGGCTACACTGCCGGCCTCTCGAGAACAGACGGAGCGTGAGTCAGTGGGCGGCGGTAAGCCCTGGGTGTCGGCCGTGTGGCCTGGTGCGCTCCCGGCCATTTGCACTTGATTTTAACCCTTTAACACCTTAAGAGCGGCCTATGCGGTTTATTTATATGTACCGCCCAGCGGGGTGTTTTTAGCCAAAATAGGGCTGTTTACGAGATCATTTTCATGCCTAAATAAGACCCAGAACGTAAAACAAGTATCTATCCCTGAAAGGGCTTAAACAGAGCTTTCGAATGACACCATAACGATCCTTTTATGATGGCTAGTTTTCTTGCAATAACCGTGCAACGCGAGTGCAAAAAGCATGTAATTAGGCACTTTCCCCATACAATACCTTATATAGCGAGTGAGAGAGGTAGGAGGGAGGTGAGATTCGTGTCAGTAGGTTCGCCGCGGTGGTCTGGAGCAGTCAAACGCTCGCTACTCTCCTGCCACCACTTGTCTCTCTCTCTCAGCAACATTACGTGCTGAAATTGCCACTCGAGTTATGTCGAGCGCCGCCACATAGTCCAGCTTTATTTAACTCGACTTATGTGGTGAGCCGCTAATTAAGGGTTAAAAGCCTTAATAATGCTCCTAACTTGCTGCTTTTTAGATACGGACTTAAGTCAGGCCCCGCTCTTTAAGTGTTAATATCCATTTTCGAATTTTTTGGATATCAATCTAATCATGAACTCAGACCCAACTGCATTATGGAAAGCAGAAGATGATGGCGTTTTAAAAATTGTTGTAAGTATCTTATTAGTATGCCACGTTTTCAATTAAACGTGAGGTAATCTTATTGCGATTTCCACCTTAGGAATCAGCGCTAATCATCAAGTTAGGTACCTCTCCGCCGGGTAAGGATCAGTCTTGGCTCTATTAATCAACAGTCTAGTAATAAGCAATGGACACAAAACACACAGTAAAGGATATACAGGTTTTATTCCTTAATAGCTAGGGTACAATCTCAATATGTCTCTGAAAAAGTAAACATAACATTCATATATAAAGAATAATAATGTTACAAATTGTTGTGAATCCTAGCTGGTATATATACCGTAGTTTGAATTTCCCGGGTTCACGACAGCTGGTTCCTTTATGTTTATACGCAATACTTTATTTATCTTTGTGGATAAATATTACTGTGGTTGCACCAATTATATCTTAGTTTATTTTCCCTTATTATTTAATCACGGGGGACGATATAGAACCCTTAAATATATTTTATATTGTCACGATAAAAGGGAATCTCAGACACACTTCACACAGACTTCGTCCCGCTAACAACAAACCACCAGTTGCTGCCACGTAACAGCAGAACTTCCCTGATATTTGCCTCCCGACATGTCCATCACCTAATCGACACTCTTTGCATCACAGCTAAGTTCCTTTACTACTAGAAGTACTTCATAGATATTACTGGGACTACCACAGATAACCTACACATACATGTTTACAAGTAAGTCAAACGCCAACCCGGTATCATTTTTATAGCCTAGGCCAATTCATCTTTCCAGGTTTAGTTATTTAATTTATATCCGTTTCTCCTCTACCCCCTAGGAATAATAAACAGGATATAATTGGTGCCGTGTGACCAGGATACTGGGCCATCTGTTATATATTGATAAGAATTGGGGGGGTATTAGGCCTGACTTTTTCTGCCTTTGTGTAGAGCTGGGCGATCCAGTGGACAAATGTTGAGGGGCGCATATGTCCGGGATTTTCCGCTGGACCGTCCAGTGCAGTGCCCTGCTTTTTTTTGTTAAGCAGTTCTATAGACCAGGGGCAAGGGTGGACACTGTCAGGCAGACCTCAGCCTGTGTTAGATGTGCCAGGGAGCCGGAAGGTATTAGATAGGCTACTGAACAGAGCGCATGCCTTCTTTGAGAAGAAGGACAGGGCCGAGGAGGAGCAGTCGACGCAATAGGCTAGATCTAAAGACTATGACGACGGCTGCGGCTGTTCCTCCTTCAGAGGAGTCGTGATCCTTCTTTCTCTTTCTTTTCCTTTCTTTTTCAGGCATTAACTTTGTAATTTGTTAAAATTTAATATATAAAGTAAATATTGTAAAGTAGAGTAATATGACATAGGGTAAATTTCCTTTTCTTTGATCATTTGTAAATTCACAGGGGTCACGCGATCTGCATGCATCAATTTGGTTGGTTGCTGTCGTCACCAATGTAAGTAGGTTAGCCTAGGCTTAGAATAGATTAGAATAGGTTAGCCTACAGTGACGATTAGTATTGTTGTTCCTTAAGCTTTAGTTACCGTAACATTTTAAGAATGGAGGAGAAAATAAAGTCATTGCGGCGGTTCAGGGCCGCCAAGAAGGGAGGGATTACTAAGCTTACCTCTAATCTGTCTGAATTTATTGAACATGCTGCTACACTACATGATGTAAAGGGTGTGAAAATAACTTTAGAAAATGCCCTAGCTGATATCTCGTCGTATAACATAGAGTTGTATAGCTTATATTCAGATGATCAGTTAGAGGAGGAGATGGTGAAAGATATGCAGTATGTTAATCAAGTAAATAGTTAGTTAGCTAAGTTAGATAGTGCTCTACAGACAACCACTACTGGTAGATCTCATGATAGCGCAGTAAGTAGGAAACAAAAGGGTATTAAGCTACCCTCCCTGAAGTTGCCAGTTTTTGACGGGGATCCAACACAGTGGGTGGGTTTCTGGGAGCTCTTTGATTGTAGTGTTCACTCCCAAACAGACTTAACTGACATTCAGAAATTTACGTATCTAAAGGGACAACTTAGTGGTGAGGCTCTACAAATTGTTAGTGGATTTAGTTTGGTCGCTGTGAGTTATGAACCAGCGGTCAATATTCTAAGAAATAGTTATGGTCAAAGGGATCGCATCAAAGCAGCTCACATAGCGAAACTGTGTAATCTCCCACATCCTAGCCAGGAGGTCAGTGCTCTGAAAGATTTGTCCGCGTCATTTGAGTGTGCGTTAGAGTCATTACGCTCTATGGATGTAACAGTAAGTGAAATGTGTGCAGGTACTGTTGCATAATAAACTTCCTAGTGCACTCTCTGAAGTGATTAAGCATGAATTAAAAGACAACTGGCTGGATGTGGATGAATATGTTTGTGTGTTTAAGACTGAAGTGTGCAATCTGGAAAGTAGACATAATCCACTAGAACAGTTTGGGGCGACCGCCACAGCAGCATATGCGGTGTATCAGAAACCCGATACCAAGCAGAAGTATGGATGTAAGTTGTGTTTAAAGACAGGACATTTTTGGGCAAAGTGTGCAAAATACAAGAACAGTCCCGCCAAGGAGTTGAGCAAGGCAGTTGAAATTGTGCGTCGGGTGCCTGTCGTCAGAACATGGCAGCCAGGGGTGTACTAACCCTAAAATTAGGCTGTGCCGATTCTGCCAACAGAAACATTTTAATTATTTGTGTCCGACACCACGCCTTGAACAAACTGGACAACCAGCAGCCCCTGAACCAACAGTGACCATGGCTGTGGCTTCGGGCCGTAATGCAGTGTTGTTGCCTACCATTCAGATTCCCTTGACCGACAGAAACGGTCATACTAGTAAAGTAAGAGCTTTGTTGGACCAATGTTCGCAACGTACCTTCATCTTGCGCTCTGCTTTATCGCAGCTTGATTACGTTAGGGTCAGTAAGGAACAGCTAAGGCTCCAGGGATTTACTGGCTCACTTGGTAGTTCTGAGTATGAAATAGTAGAGTTAACCTATCATCACAGAAGAAGGGTGCGTAAATTGAGAGCCGTTGTGGTGAGTTACCAGTATACAAACCAGGGAGAGGATTAGAGACGGAGGTAAATGCTATCAAGGCTCGGGGTTACAAATTAGCCGATCCAGGTATCACTGATGGAGATATGATAGGGTTACTGATTGGGGCGGACTTTTATTACCACTTTGTACTTTCAGGCTATGTCAGGGAAGGAAGTATAGTTATGTTACCCACAATTTATGGTTATGCACTGAGTGGCACTTATCAGTCAGATATAGAAGAGACCCATGTAGAGTTAGTCACTGTTCTTAAGTTAGCAGTAGACCCTTTAGTGGAAATACAGGAAGATATTGGCAGTAAATCTCCAGAATTAAAGGATCTGATAGCTCTATGGGACTTGGACCATATTGGTATAAGTCCTAATGAGACTTGTAAGGGTGAGGAGAGAGTCTTAAATAGATTTTCTGAGACGGTACAGTATTCCGAAGCAGAGGGACAGTATATAGTGGAACTGCCGTGGAGAGATAACATAGATAAATTACCTGATAACTTTAAGTTAGCCCTGGGCAGAATGAGAGGCTTGCAGCGTAAATTTATAAAGGATCCCAACTACTGTCAACAGTATACAAAGGTTCTGGATAATCAGATAGAAAGGGGGTTTATTGAAAGGGTAGAAAACAGGAATCAAGCTGGTCATCCTGTTCACTACTTAGCTCACCATGGTATTACTAAGGATAGTGTTACTACGCCTGTACGGATAGTGTTTGACTGTTCGGCTAGGATGAACGAGAAGGCGTTCAGTCTGAATGACTGTCTCCATACAGGCCCATCGCTAGTGGCTGACCTCACCCAGGTACTTCTACGCTTTAGATGCCATCAATTTGCCTGGGTGAGTGATATTGAGAAAGCATTTCTCATGGTGGGGTTGAGTGAGAAGGATAGGGATGCTACTAGGTTTCTGTGGCCCGTTGATCCCTTGGATGTTGCAAGTCCTTACATTGTCTACCAGTTCCGTGCAGTTCTGTTCGGGGCCACCTGTTCCCAGTTCCTCCTTAATGCTACCATTCAAAAACACCTGTCTATGATACAGGAGAACAGTGAAGTAGGTAATAAGCTAAAAAGGGGGTTGTATATTGATAACTTACAGGGGACTGGTGATGATGTAAGTGATTTGCAACAACAATGTTGGGATTCCCGTAGAATATTTTCCAGCGCTAACCTGTCTTTACGTGAGTGGGTCACAAATAATGAGAGTTTGCGGGAACTGTTGCACCTGAAGGGTATAGCTTCCGCCAAACAAGACGGGGTTAAGGTACTTGGCGTTGAGTGGCTAACTGATAAGGATATGTTACAGGTTAATTTCCGCGGAAGTATTGGTTACAAAACGCGAGGCTCTAAGTCTAACCGCGAGCGTGTTCGATCCTCTAGGAGTGTTGCTACCGGTAACCATCCGGGCGCGGAGGTTCGTACAGGACTTGTGGAGATTAGAGTGTGGGTGGGATGTACCCCTTCCAGATGACATGAGAGCTAACTGGCAGGGTATTTATGACGATATGATAGATAGTACAGGTATCATGTTTCCCCATCAGGTCACTAATTCTAAGAGGGTTATGCTGCACCTATTTAGTGACGCTAGCTCAGTAGCATATGGTGTAGCGGCCTATGCGGTTGGTGATGAGGTGAGTAGGTTAGTAATGGCCAAAGCTAAGGTGGTGCCTATTAAGTCACTCACCATACCTAAGATGGTGTTGACTGCTGTTCTTCTCGCAGCTCGTCTCGCATGTTATATATGTGAGGCCTACGCGGATGAGCTGATTATAGAGAATGTATACCTCTGGTCGGACAGCCAGATAACCCTATGCTGGTTGTCTAGTAATTTTGATTTGCCTATATATGTTCAAAATAGAGTTGATGAGATAAAGTCATTAGTCCCCGGCGCTCATTTTCGTTATGTTTCCACAGAGGACAACCCCAGTGATCTAGTCACCAGAGGGATTTCATATGTGTCCTTAGTTGCTTCTTCGCTTTGGTGGGGAGGGTCCACATGGCTACCTCACCAAATGCTATGGCCTGATCATGGCCCAATAGGGGGCTCAATAGGAGGGAACACCACTGTGGGTTGTAACACGAGTCAAGAAGGAACCCTGTCATTGCCGGTACCGGTTGCCCCTACTGCCATATTGAATTGGGACCAGTATGGCTCATATATGAAGTCATGGCATGTAATGGCATGGGTCCTTAGGTTTATTAGGACTCTTAGAGAGAAGACACAAGGGAACTATCAGGCAAAACCGGCATACTTGACGGTGCCGGAATTAAGAGCAGCAGAGTCAGCCATGATTAAGGTAGCTCAGAGAGAAGCTTACTCTGAGGAACACCACTATTTGTCAAAAGGACAGGGCACACCAAGCAATATAGTGAAGCAGTTAGGCCTCTATATGGAGGGAGGCATGATATGCTGTAGAGGTAGGCTACACTTGTCAGCTTTACATGATAGCGTCAAGTACCCTATCCTTATCCCTAATAAACATCGTATAGCCACTCTCCTTAGTAATTACTGCCACAAAGTGTGTAACCATAGTGGTGTTAGTTATTTTGTAAATTACATAAGGCAAAGATGGTGGATCCCCAAGATTAGACAGGTAGTAAAGAAAGCCTTAAGGGGGATGTATCATCTGCAAGAGATTGCAAGGTACATCATACCGTGCTATACAGGCCCCTCCATTGCCGGAGTTTAGGGTTCAGGAAGTGAGTCCTTTCCAGGTAACAGGGGTTGACTACACAGGTGTCTTGCCAGTAAAAGAGAAGGGGGGTACTGTAAGTAAATTAGAATTATGTAGTCTTATTCACCTGTGCAGTTACTAGAGCGGTCCATGTAGAGACGGTGTCTAACCTCTCCTGCGAATCATTTTTGCATGCGTTCCGTAGGTTTAGTAGCAGGAGGGGTTACCCTGAGATAATGATGAGTGATAATGCCACCACATTTGTTAGCGGAGCCAGTACATTACGGGAGTTGATAGATGATGCAAGGTTAAAAGGTACTTTAGCGGAAGTTAAGTGCGAGTGGCGGTTTATACCGGCCAGGGCGCCATGGTTCGGTGCCATATGGGAACGGGTCATTGGCATCCTAAAGGCTGGCTTGAAGAAGGTACTGGGTCGAGCATTGGTTACCACAGAGGAACTGAATACGGAATTACTGGAGCTCGAGGCCACAGTCAATGATCGCCCGCTTGGCTACACCTACAGTGATCTTGAAGACCCTCTACCCATCACTCCTTCACAACTGGTTCATGGGAGGCGGATCAGAAGCTTTCCAAGGCGAGAAGTCACGGATGAAGATCTCAAGGACACGACGTGGCGTAACAGCGATTCCGTCAACCAACGCTTCCAATATGTAACAAAACTCTCACATGACCTATGGAAAAGGTGGAGCACTGATTATTTAATATCACTCAGGGAGCAACATCGTTACTATATGGTAAAAAGAGGGATAGCATCGCCACAAGTTGGGGACGTCGTTCTAGTACATGATGACGACCCCCGACTTTTTTGGCGTATAGGTCGGATAATGAAACTTCTTCATGGTCCTGACCACGAATGTAGGGTAGTTCAGGTAAAAACAGGAGCCGGTTTGACCACCAGACCGGGGGTTAAGCTATACCCACTAGAGATAGATTTAGAGGTAGTGGATGGCGACAGCAAGCCGATCTCTGATAATATCCTTCCTGCTACTGGAGCGGACCGAGGTGATACCCCTCAGAGGCCGTCACGTCGGGCTGCTTTGGGTTCCTCCCAGTTGTGGCGATCCATGATCGGGATGGGACAACTGTAAATACTTTGTATATAACTGGTGGCGGAGTATGTCGTGAATCCTAGCTGGTATATATACCGTAGTTTGAATTTCCCGGGTTCACGACAGCTGGTTCCTTTTTGTTTATACGCATTACTTTATTTATCTTTGTGGATAAATATTACTGTGGTTGCACCAATTATATCTTAGTTTATTTTCCCTTATTATTTAATCACGGGGGACGATATAGAACCCTTAAATATATTTTATATTGTCACGATAAAAGGGAATCTCAGACACACTTCACACAGACTTCGTCCCGCTAACAACAAACCACCAGTTGCTGCCACATAACAGAAGAACTTCCCTGATATTTGCCTCCCGACATGTCCATCACCTAATCGACACTCTTTGCATCACAGCTAAGTTCCTTTAATACTAGAAGTACTTCATAGATATTACTGGGAATACCACAGATAACCTACACATACATGTTTAAAAGTAAGTCAAACGCCGACCCGGTATCATTTTTAGAGCCTAGGCCAATTCATCTTTCCAGGTTTAGTTATTTAATTTATATCCGTTTCTCCTCTACCCCCTAGGAATAATAAACAGGATACAAATGAACATATGAATAATAACACACAGAGAGAATAAATATCAAATCACAATAAAGTCCTGAAATAAATTTACAAAGCTCTCAAATATGGCTTGAATGTAAGTAAATAATAGTTACTGCGATGTTGTAAGCGTAGCACTGATAAGTATCGACAATACTGATTGAGAGTCAGTCAGATGGCGGGAGGGATGAAGGGTGCGGGCGTAGCCCTCTCTCTATGTATCATCCTTCTCAACATCCAGAGGGGCTATGCTGATATACAGGTGCAGAGGGGATCGGTAGTGTACCAGGTCAACCCTAAACAAGTATTGAGGGACCTCGTCACACAGAAATCACACACAAGTGAAATTTCTGTCACCATTCCTGCCTGGTCTATTTCATATATCGGGAAGACACCGCGGCTTGGCAAGTACTCTGGCACAACCTCGCTACAACACCTTTTGTGCTACACTCTAATTAGCTGCGGAGATGTAGAGACCAACCCCGGCCCTAGTTCAACGTTGAAGAAACCTCACCACCAAACAAGTAAGGCAGACACCGACATTTCAACAGTCTCTAGCAGTAAAATTCGTTATAACAAACTGGGCCAGCAGGTACCCCAGCCTTCCGTCACGCTCCAATTCAACCCACAACACAACCCAACACGGTCGGCAACCCAGTCTCCCGTCACGCTCCAATTCAACCCACAACACAACCCAACACTATCGGTGGCTCAACATGTAACTGGAGCAGCTAGGAAGAAAGGCATCAGTCGCAACAACATCAACAATGGAGCAGCATTAGCAGCCAGGAATAAGGACAACATCATCAAACAGCAAATACAGGTGGGGCTGGGAGGGGTCACAGGGGGAGACATAGCCACAGACAGTCCCCACCCTAGCAGCACAGCTGATCACCACACCGCCAGACGTACGACGAACAATAAAAAGAATCTATGTACAGTGTGCGATATTAGATTCAACAAAAGGAGTCCAACATCACAATGTAGTATTTGTAATGAAACAGTACACGATCGATGTACTTATGTTAACAGCAGAAAATAAATGGAATGCGATAAATGCAGGGAATTAGCAATTACCCACTCCACCAACTCTACATTACCCACAGCATTACCATTAATACCACAGATATCGGCGACCCAAGTAGCACAACATGCAACAAGAACAACAATAAAAACAGGTAGCACTCGCAAATACATCAACAGGGAAGCAGCATCAACGGACAATGAAAACAACAACAACAACAACAACAACAACAAACAACCACAGCCAGACCGCGAGTATCCCCTACCCTCTCCCGCACAAACAGCTGATCGACGCGGACCAAACCACACCTCCAGTCGTATGATAAACAGTAAGAAAATACTATGTATAGTCTGTAATATTGGTTTCAACAATAGGAGTTCACTTTTACAATGCAACAGTTGTAATGAAATTGTTCATAACCGATGTACTTACGTTAACAGTAGAAACGAAGTTGAATGTGTTAAATGTAGGAACTCAGCTGTGCAACATCGCGAAACCATTTGTTTTATTTGTGAATCACTCATAACACGACGTCAGAAGATCCAAAACTGTGTAAAGTGTAAACATGTAGCTCACATGAAGTGCATATCTAAGAAGACCAACAGTGAAGAACGGGAATTCCTTTGCAATAAGTGTGCCTTGCATTCATTACCGAATATTAATTTAAATGATCCAAGTATTAACAACTCAGAATCCAGCCAGGACACATTCAAAATCAAAGATGAATACAGAGTGTTCACCAACAAAGGGCTCCATCTTATCCACATTAACGCCAGATCAATGTACCATAAATTGTCAGAAATAAACTTGTTAGCTAATAAGGCCAAAGCTTCAATAATTGCAATCACAGAAACCTGGCTGGATTCAAGTATAAACGATGGTGAAATAAACATTCAAGGTTTCAATATGGTTAGGAATGATCTCAATAGGCAAGGGGGAGGAGTATGTCTGTATGTAAAAAACAACCTCACACACACAACTAGGACCGACCTCCATGTAGAAAATCACGAAGCTCTGTGGATGGAACTACACCTGCCGAGGACAAGACCCATCACAATTGGTGTATGCTATAGGCCACCAGACGACACACAATTCTTGACCAAATTTGAACGAACTTTGTCATCGCTAGACCCTCGGAATGAATCCATCATACTAGGGGATTTTAACCTGTGTTACAAACAACGAAATGATAGGCTTGTACGAGAATATAGGCATATACTGACAATGCACAATCACAAACAACTCATCACAACCCCCACACGTATCTCTGAGAACACTGCCACAATATTAGACCACATAAACTGTAACAGAGAGGACAAAATATCCCAATCAGGGGTTATACAGACGGGGATAAGTGATCACTTCGTCACATATTGCACACGGAAAACCACAAAAATTACCCTAGAGAATCACAAGGTTATCAAAACAAGGTCACTCAGAAACTACAATAAGGAAACATTTCTGGACATTTTATGGAATACAGACTGGTCTCCAGTGTTTGGAAGTACAAACGTTAATGACGCATGGGTTGGCTTCAGAACCATCATCACAAACATCCTAGACGAAATAGCTCCTCTGAAAGACATACGAATTAAAGCAAGGTCAGACCCATGGATCAACAATGACATACTACACCATCTGGAACACAGAGACAATCTGTTAAAAAGGCTAGCGAAACATAGACAGGATCAAGGTCTGAAACATGAGTTCAACAGGGCCAGGAATAAACTAAGTAGGAAAATGAAATCAGCGAAAAATAATAATTTTCACAATAAGGCAGAGGAATATCAGAATAACCCAAAGAAACTATGGAGGCACCTAAAAACAACAGGCTACAGCAACAAGACAAGGGATTCGTCTAACACTAATATTGCTCTCACCATTAATGATCAGGTTTGCCACGATAAACGACAAATTTCAACCTACTTCAACTCCTTCTTCACTTCCATAGCAAACACACTTGCACAGAACCTACCTCAACCTCTCAATAAATACACGACAACAACGGCCACCTTTCGTAATTTCTACAGAGATAAAGACATACACCCGAACACATTTAGATTGCAAAATGTTACACCAAAATACACTTTTGATGAGCTGTCTAACCTAAATGTACATAAGAGCACAGGACCAGACAAAATTCCTGCCAAATTTCTACGAGATGGAGCCATTGGTATAGCAGGCCCCCTAACCCATATCATCAACTTGTCAATTAACACCAACACAGTACCTGCTGAACTGAAGGAAGCTATTGTAACCCCTCTATTCAAGAAAGGAAATAAACTAGAAGTTGGCAACTACAGACCAGTTAGCATATTATGTATTGTATCTAAAATCCTTGAAAGAGCGGTATACACCCAAATTGAACACTACCTCAAACAAAATGATCTATTCTATAAGTTTCAATCAGGTTTCAGATGCATGTACTCGACAGACTCCTGTCTCATCCACTTAACGGATCACATTCGTAAAGAAATGTCTAAAGGTAACTACACCGGTATGGTTCTTCTTGATCTACAAAAAGCGTTTGACGCAGTAGACCATGATATCCTATGTAATAAACTACAAGCAATGGGCATAGGGTCTGTGAACTGGTTTAAATCTTATCTTAGTGGTAGAACCCAAAGAGTCAAAATTGATGATAATATATCTGATCCTATGCCAATTAACTGTGGGGTCCCGCAGGGAAGCATCCTTGGTCCCTTACTCTTTCTCTGTTATGTGAACGACATGGAACTGAGCGTCTCATGTAAATTATTACTGTATGCAGACGACAGCGTGCTTCTGGTTTCAGGAAAAGATCCAATAAGTATTGCCGCTTCACTTTCCAAAGAACTAGCATCATGTAGTGAATGGCTAGTGGACAATAGACTATCTCTTCACCTGGGCAAGACGGAAGCCATCTTATGTGGAACAAAACGCAAACTGAAAGACATTGTGGGCTTCTCGGTCAACTGTAATGATATTCCTATAGCAACAGTGTCACAAGTTAAATATCTCGGACTGAAACTGGACGCGAGTTTGTCAGGTGAAACAATTTTGGAATATATCCTGAGTAAGTGTAGAGCACGTATAAAATACCTGTATAGACAGGTGGGATGCTTGCCCGCGGCGACCAAAAAGACCCTCTGCCAAGCGCTTGTTCAATGTCATTTTGACTATTCTGTGTCATCCTGGTACTCTGCATCATCTAAATCAGCACAGCACAAACTTCAGGTCACTCAAAATAAAATGGTTAGGTTCATGCTGAACCTAGGACCCAGATCACATGTTGGCCAGGAACAACTTCAGTCAGGGCCAAACAAATCAGGCTCACTAATGCCTTCAAAATTTTCTATGACAGAGCTCCAGAGTATCTAAAGAATGATTTTGTTAAAGCAAATGAGAGGAGTGGACATAATGCAAGAAACAGGATGTTTAATTTTAAGGTCCCGAGAATCCAAGGACAGGGTAAGCAAACATTCTTCTTCACTGCCATCAAAGACTGGAACGACCTACCCCAGTCAGTCCGTGAAAAGAGAACACTGTATTCCTTCAGACGTAGCCTGAAGCAACACCTGAACCGGACAGCTGCGAGAAGGGAGCACCAAGCTTATGTCTACTACTAAATACGACATAAGAGATAGACAAACCAAACTGAAATGATTACTGATTACGGATTACTGATATTTACTATAGGGTGTAAGGTATCATAAAATAACCCCCTAGAAATACTTTCTCTAAAGTATCTATTTCTTTATCCTCCCCATTTCCCCATCTAACCTAATCCCACAAGGACCCCAATGGAAATACGCCTAACGGCCTTATTGGGCTATCCTTAGTTGGAATTATGCAAGGCTGGTACATGTCATATTTATAACATACTATGTGGTACCAACTCTGTAAATTGCTAACTGAATAAATATTATTATTATTATTATTATTATTAATAGGACAGTATTTGATTTCTAAACGAACAATAAGTTAAAGTAACTTGAATAAGTATTTAAACTGTAATAACTCAAAGAGTAATAAATATGGAAGATAACTTCATAAACGTGTAGTTAATATCAACGTGACTGAGGAACAATTGCTCGCGACTGAACTTTCACTATTGGATCTGTACCTGGATAACACGTAGCGTATAAACTCAGGTCTGAATAAGCGTTCAAGTTTTACGTGTAAGTGTAGGTCTTCATAACCGGATAAACATATATATATTTCCACGTCGAAGAATACAGGAGCCTGTATTCGAGGAAGTATATAAATATTTTCCGCACGATAGAAGTGTGTATTGTTCTCCCGAAACAGAGTGACGAATAATAAATAAAGAAGGGAAGAATGGAAATTCTTCTCAATTTACATTAACACTGTGAACCTTAACATACCTCAGTCTAGACCATCACTAAAATCATCATTACCATTACGAACAAGAAAACACTTAAAGGATTGAGTAGAGAGTAGACACTGGTTGAGTGAGTTTGGAGTACACTGGTGTAGGCACGGTTATCTTGGTTCTTGACTACAGGGACCTGGGATTTCACCTTCCCAGCTAGGTTCAGTCCCAAACAATTCGAATTTTCGTTCGGCTCTCTCTCTCTACCTTCTCTCGTCTTGGCACAACGCACCCGATCATTATTCACGCTGAACCTGGAGTATGACAATAAAAGTGAAATGCCACGGGAGTAAAATATTCCAACCATTCCCCCTAACCATCTACCAACCACAACCACCACCTCAGAAGCACCTGTACACGTTGCTTCCATAAGATCTTGCAACACTATCCAGCGACCCCCAAGATCCAAGAACAATAACAACAGGAGAGGGGAAATGAAGGAAAACGGAGTTAGCAATGCTAACTACAATAACCAACCTGGACCGAAGAAGGAAAATGCAAGTCGGAGGGGTAACTACCCTAGCCGCTCAGATGCAGACGTGAACCACAAGGACTCCAGCAACTTTATGGAAATAAGACATCAACCCCTTCAGTGTGCCCTAGTGTTATATAGTAATAAAAAAAAAAGGAAATATGAAGAGGCAAGTTAACTATTCCCCATTAATAATAAACCACAGTAACCATGCCAATAATGAGGAAATGAACAACCAAACAATAATAGAATCGCCTCACCCATCAGGTCTAAATCTCCCTCAGAGCAAATACCAACCAAATCTTCAACTACAAACAATGCCTACATCCTCCTCCTGTAATCCCAAAGTAAAATCCAATCTTAATGCAACCGGCTCCCTGACAGAAACCAAAGCCAGAGGCTCACACATGCCCCTCTTGCCCCGAAACCGGGCACCCAAAGTTCCGACAAAATCTGTCACTATGCGCGTTGAGCCTAAGCAAAGTAAGCCTTCAGCCCTCAGACTTCACTACCATTTTGGGTTCGGAACTTAGCATAAAAGGTAAAGATCTTGGTGAGGAACTTCATTCCTTTCTACTAGTGTTCATCCATCCATAAGGAGCCTAGTAGTTAGTTCAATTGGAAACGTCACTTTATGTGCGTCTTCAATCGAAACCCCAGATCTTTCACAGAGCAGCCTTTCAAGTCTTTCTCGTGACTTAGTATCCCAAGACAGGGACGAGATAGATTTATTGGCTGTGACCCCTTATGATTCGAGCATATTAGCTGACTCCAGTATTTTCGATGCAAATCTAGTTAACCTTGTCCAGCCTAAGTTTTCATCACTGTACCCCTTCGAGGTTCCGGATAGTTTGTTTTCATCTTGTCCACCTACGCTTGGTAATACCTTAACCCCTCCAATCCCAGCGCCGTATATATACGTCAGTAGATAAGTAACTCCCCAGTCCCACCAACGTATATATCCGTCAGTAATGTACTTTCCTTGTAACTGCCTGTACAAGGCTGTACTAGTCACCATGACCTTTTGAGCACTGTTCCCATGTTGGCAACACTTCTCAGCTTATATGAGACCCACTGAAGGGTAACAGAGCTAGTGTTGCCTCATCGTTGGAGGTGGATAGTTGGTCTCTCCTGCCATTTTTGCCACATTGCTGGGAACTGCAGGGGACTTTGATTACTGTATCCTACAGTACAGTACGGCTTAAGTATATCCAGTGTAGGGGATCCTTTATTGTCATCCTCCAGACTCAGCGTGAATATTGACCAAGTGCGTTGTGCCTAGTCAAGGGAAGAGAGAGAGAGAGAGACGACCGTGCCCTACAGTTATTTGGGCCCGAGCCTACCTGAGAGACCTGAAATCCCAGGCCCTGTAGTCAAGAACCAGGAGAGCTAAAACTACACCAGTGTGCTCCAACGTCGCTCTACCAGTGCCTATTCTCTTTACTAAATCATTTAAGTGTTTCTTTTGTTCGTCATGGTAATGAGGATTGTTGTAAGGGTCTAGACTGAGGTGACCTTGCAGACACCACTTTCCCTTTTTTTCTTTTCCATTTAAACAAAAATCCATTGTGGTGGCACTGACGGGGACGGCGCTACCTGGGGTCTGTCCCAGGTAGTTATTTTCACGTTTTTTTTAACTAGGGTTTTCTCTTATTTTTAATCAGATACGAAAAAAAAAATATATTATTGGTTACTTCCACTGAAATGGCAGCAAGCAAGCAGAGTTGCAGTTGCGGGAAGGTTGTGGGCAAGGCCAAATCGCTGGGCTGCTACTTGTGTGGTATATATTTTCACGTCAACTGTATAAATGTTGATGATGAGGACCTCAGAGTACTTGCAAAGAAGAAACCTGGATTTAAATGGCATTGCACTGTTTGCGATACCACCCCCCTGGCTGCTAAGGACGCAGCAATTAGTCAGCAGACCTTGGATGACCTGAAGGCTGCCCTAGTTGGTGAAGTGAAGACTGCCATTGTAAACGAAGTGAAGGGTGCCCTTGCTGCGGTGGCCGTGGAGATAGAGAGTATTGGTGACAGAATGGATATAGTCCATGAGCCAAGACCCGAATTTTGGGATATCGGTACCACCCGGGGTGACTAATTCTCTTAGGTGTTTTTAGCTTGCTACATGTCTCTAGTTTATGTTTTGATATGATAGCCCTTGCACATTGGTAGCTTAATGGTCGTTATCACTTCTTGAATAGACATACCCTACCGAAAATTCCGAAATTTTTTAAAATGTCAAATTTGGGGACAGGAATGCCTAAATGTCAACAAAATGCATATAGTAATTGTCACATTTAATACAAGTCCTGTAAATACACACTAAGCATGCCATGGGCTTGTACATACTATTATGGCAAATTACTACTCCTAAATATCATCTACGTCAGACTCGGAATCTGACTGTTGTGCCACCGGCTCTTCTTCAATAGCCTTGTTCTGACATGTCTGTAACCTGCACATGTCCGTGCATTTTAGACCATTGCTGAGGCAAGTACACTTAGGGAGTTCGCATGACCGCACACACTTGCAAGACAGTAGCTGCATAACAGCATCTGGTGCTGGTGAGCCTCGCATCCAGTTGACGGCAAGCTTACCGTCCTCATCTGTCATCCAACCGCAGTCTGTTGGGTTCGCAACAAATGGCTGGCTCTGAAGACTTCTCCTCCAGATCGCAGCCTGGTAGTTTGCACGCAGTGCATGCATGAAGAGGCAGTCCTCACAAGGAGGGAGTTGACTTGACTCTACCTCTCCACGTCTTGCACAGAACAGCTCATACCGAAGCTTGTTTACCTTAGTTGTGTGGGTAGATGGTAGGTACATGTGGCAGGTGATTTCCTGTAGCTTCTCAAAGAGTTCAGGAGACACTTCCCATGAGCGTCCAAGTTCGTGAAAAGCATGCTGGTATGTCTTGTCCATCTTCACCTGCTTGAGTGTCGTCATCTTCCCTCGGCCAGCGAATGCACTGACGGTATCACAGCCTGTAAAGGCATGCATACCAATCAATGAATCACACACGCTGCCTCCCAGTGTGCGGCTCAGTGTGGTGATATCCAGGAATCTTGTCCGGTTCTTCGTCCCGCACTTCTGGAACAGATGGGATGGGATCTTGTGGCACATGCCAAGACACAACACCATGACGTCTGTATCTTCTGCAGTGATGATGACAGACTTGTTCCCAGATTCTGCTGCATGAAGTGCATGGAGAAGAAGGCGTGTGTCTGCTTCTTCTTGAGTTGACTTAAGCTCAGGAGCCTCTTCCCACTGCTCTTTGTTGATCTTGAAGCAGCGCTGCTCACATGTGACATACAGCTCCTTGTCCTTGAGCTTCTCCCTGTGCTGTGGTGCCTTCCATTCTTCTACCAAGAACTTGATAAGACTTGCCTTGTTGGAGGAAC
Source organism: Paralithodes platypus (assembly GCA_032716605.1). NCBI lineage: Eukaryota > Metazoa > Arthropoda > Malacostraca > Decapoda > Lithodidae > Paralithodes > Paralithodes platypus. Next base: position 20,860,793 of record CM064501.1, on the reverse strand, counting down.
TACCGAGTAACTTTCTCCACTGCTGGATGTTGTGCCCAGGTTGAATGTTCTTGAAATGAATTCCTGTGCCTGCACTTCTTTTGGCTCGTTCTGCATCCTTGATGGATGTCTCCTTGTAGATATCAAACACAACATCAATGCGCCTGCTCTTAGCACCTTCATGAACAGCGTGACTCAGTGCTGTACCTGCAAGCTGTGAAAAAGTTTTGTCGTTTCCCTTCAGTTTGTGGACCAGGCTCATCCCATCAATTATGGTAGCAGAGGGCTCGGGTATCACTTCTGCAGGAGAAACATTCCTCTCTAACTCCTTTGCGAGGGCAGCCTTGTTGGTCTTGCGGAGAGACCCATCACCGCTGGCAAGTGCCCAAGGCAAAGGCCCCAGGGGATGAGCCAAGACATCACTCATTTTGAGCTTTCTGTTCTCGGCAACAAGGATCATCTGGCCAAATAGGTTCCTGTCAGCCTTTAAGATAACCTCCTTGGCATGGTCTTGTGAGCGTGGCTTCATTCTGATGTTAGTGAACGTTCTCAGTTTCGTCTTCGTCATCGTGTCATGAAACTGTATAGTTGGCGTATCGATCTCCAGGCGCTCTTCCTTGAAGGCTTGATATGCATCCTCTCCTATTCTGTAGGCCCCTAGAAGGTCTTTGACAACTTCTGGTGGTGCCATAGTCGCAGTTGACAAACTGACAAGATCTTCTTGCTCTGCGTTGAAGGGGTTCAACCAGCTGGTCTCCATCAGTTGAACTAAAGATTGGACATCGGCCTCATCTCTTCTAATCCTGGGCATCTGTAGGTCTGGGTGGCTGAAGTCAGTATACTTTTGGCCTACTACCATAGTCCTGAGCTGCCTTAAGTACCTGCTGCGATACTCCGATGTCAGGTAGTACCTGGCGACAGCTCCGCCTTTCAGGCTGAAGCCTTTTGTGCCCCCTGGTGTCTGGGTGTCTTTGTTGATCGTCTCTTCGATTGTCTGGTCCACAGGGATCCGTCCAAAGGGATTCTTGCTACCGATCTGGACCGAAAAGCCACCTTGCATGAAGTGTTCATGGACCTCTGGGTGTTCAATGGGCAGTCGAGACATCAAGGCATAGTAGTAGGTTAGGAACCGGGCATAGTTCACTTTGTCATAGGCAAAACACCACGGTATCATCTGTCGGATTGCTCCTAGGTGGAGCATCCAGTTGCCTTCTCTGGAGGCTCGAATTAAGTCCAGCATGATCTCAACCATGTCCAGGTATGACATCCAGAATGCTGAGAGGTTGTGTTCATCTCTGAGGGTCTCAAGATAAACTTGGAAAAGCTTCATGATATGTGTGCATGATTCACTCTCCATCAGCTCTTGAAAGAGTCCCTGAGACACATTGCTGTGAAAGCTGTTGATGTCCTTCAGTGTTTCATCTAGATGGTGTATGTCCCTTGAATGGTTTTCTTCTAGCCATGAAAGGAAGCCTTTCCATGCAAGCCTCATCAGTGCTTCATACACGAGCTTGTGTAGTCTCACTGCTCTGTTGTACCTCTTGCCGTTCATCACTCCTGACACTGATCCTTCTGCGATGATACCTGATTCCACACACAGATCTCTAAGACCTGCATCTTGAAACCTCTTTCCTATGGTGGAGATGAGATTACAGATTGTGTGGAAGACGCCCATCCTGATGATAATGTTCTTGAACTTCTCTTGTTTCCAGATAACTTCGGCAGCTTTGGCATAGAGTGCTTGATCAAACACGCACACAATCTTGTTAAGCTGTAAGGACTGCATGATAGCATGCGTTTGTTCCAAGATTTCATTAACGGTGGACATTTCTGTTGCGGGAGCATTGATAGTGGGCAGGTAGCTTACAGTGTCCTGAACCACTGCAATGTCTCTGCGCATTTTGATGTTGAACCCAGTCCAACTGCTGATGGACTGGTCCTCATGGTCTGACATTCGAGTAAGAAGCCAGATATGGTTCTTTGTCTTTGAATCCTGGACTTCCTTGGTAGTGTCGACATACGCAGTCTCAATCCTAGGTGGCCCTGCCCACCGCCCAACATTGTATATTGGCAGCATTGATGATGTCTGAGTGATGCTTCTTATCTTGGACTTGGTAATCTCTGGCAGGACTTTCTCTGGCACAGAGCCTGCAACCTTGGACTGGACAGCAATGCCATTGACTCTATGAGAAGTACCTGCTCCACTTAGGGTCTCTTCAAGTCGGTCAATGTTATCCCAGGCCAGGGTTGTGAACACACCAGGGTAGATGTTTGCTGGCAGTGGAATGTCATCCTTTGAGCATTCCAGCTTCTGGATACAAAGGGCTGTATCGATCTCCTCAAACATTGAGTAAGACACACAGTGACCAAGACGATTCAGAGTTCGGATCAGTTCTGTGTTTCCTGTCAAAGACTTTACAGCATTGGTCAGCAGTACGTGCTTGGGTGGTTTTGTCTTGCCACTGGTAACAGCAAAGACCAAGTCACTGCCAAAGGAAGTGGCAAGACGTTGAGCTCTTTCAGAGGGAGTTTCACACTCACACTCTCCTGTCAGCAGGGTGTGCAGGAATTGAGTGACTGCTGCAGGAATGACATTCTGATCTGTATCGGGAGGCCATGGCTGACTCACATCTTGTTTATTGATCTCATTCCTCAGCTGCATTCCTGCTTTGGTTAAGACATCTTCAGAGTTAGCTGCTCTTGCTTCTTGCAGGTCTTTTGCCATTTTGTGTGCTTGCCGGGCAAGGTCGTCCATTGAGAGGCTGCGTGGATAGATTAGAAGCTTTCCTTTCTCATCTGGGACAAAGCGTAGTGATTCTCCAAACTCGGTTTCAATCTTTCGGCGAACATGTTTCTTTGTCGCTGGTTTCAGTTGGATAATACCACGGGACATCATGGATCTCTCAAGCCTAGATGTGAGGTTTGTCATAGGCAGTACCTCTGGGTTGGGGAATAATTTGGTCCTTATATACAAGCAGAGTTCCTCGAGGGCTTCTGTCTCAACCTCTTCGTAGCGTGCTTCCTCGCTTTCTTCCTGATTTTCACCTGCACCCGACCTGGCGGCCGCTGGGAAATCATCTTTTGTGAAGAGTTTGTAGCACGACTTGTGGTAGTGACCCTCTGCAGCAACAAGGTCTCTGCTAACTAAACCAAGGATTCTCTGGTTGAGTTTCCTTATTGCTGCTCTGCGAATCTTCTCATCTGCTCGTAGCTCAACACACTGTATGAGTGGCTCCCTTGTCTTTGTTGTTTTTATGTACTTGCTTGACTTCTCGCAGAAGATACATACTTTGGCATACACCCTGCTAGTACTAGGGGCATCCCTTGATGCCCTCCTCCTGGGGTCGACGCTTGCTGATTCTATCTTGACACCCTTGGCAAGGATAGAATCCAGTGACTTCTTCATTGTAAAGAGACTACGACATTTACGGTGATAATGTATGTGTGGTATTCCTCCTTCTTCAAGGCCCTTGGCTGCTTCCAGGACTGGATCATGCTGCCTGATTTCTGCAGCCCTGAGCAATGTGTTCCAGGAGTCCAAATCCTGTGGTGACACCAGAGCATCGCTGTCATCATCAGAGCAGTGGATGATACAGTCGATCCGTGCTCTCTTCCTCGCAGATGGTTCCATCCTGCCGTCAAACAGTCGACACACACCTGCAAAAAATATCACCATTAAACCATGAACAAACAAACACATTACATGGAAACCACTCTACATATGTTTGCTCCTTCCAATAATAAATTATCCCCAAAATATAACAAAAAATCCCCAAATATGAAATAAACCCCTAAATATGGAGAAACTTGAAATACACATCGGAATAATTCTTGTAGAGAATCAAATAAGCTACAAGAGCTGTTAGAATATATTTTTCAATGTTCCCCATATTTAAGGATTTATTCTAGATTTAGAGGAAAATACCCAAAATATAGAGTATATTCCGAAATATGAGGAAATTTGAAAAATACCTAGGAACAACTCTGGTAGAGAATATAATTCTACATAGGTGTTCAAAGTTTCGCGATGATTGTGTGATGGATTTTAAAGAAAATGAGGAAAACGCCGAGCGTCACGCTAAAAATCTTTATTTTTGGGTAGCGCCCCTATTGCATCAAAAAAATTAGACTAAGCTACCAGTGCGAGAAGGCTATCATATCTTAATGTACTTACAGTCACTCTATAAACATTTTAGTACCATTCGTGTTTAGTCACCCCAGGTGGTACCGATATCTGGCCTGGCTCATGGACTAATATCCTTGAGACTAAAGTTGCTGCCCCCGACATTCCCTTGTTTGCCAAGATAGTTCAGCAAACATTTGAAGAGACCAAAAGCCGACCAAACGCACCACTGAGGTGGTAGATGGTGGAAAGGAAAAAACTGTCTGGGACCATCAGGTCCTGGTAGTGAAGTCAAAAGACCGATCCTCCGAGCCAGTAAGCCCACCAGATACAAAGGCAATCGAGACTGCTTTGGCTTCGGTTCCGGTTAACAAGTTAACTAGAACTGATTCAGGTGTACTGGTTGTACGACTTCCATCCAAGAAAGCCAAAGAAGATGCAGGAAGGGCCATCAATCAGTGTTTGGGGGTTGACAGTGCCTTCAGTGTCTCCGAACCAAAGAAGATGCTGCCAAAAATGACTCTGGTAGGCATTGCTAATGACACTGAGGATAATGAGATCATTCCCAGCATCCTCAAGAAGAACCCAAGAATAAAGTCCCTGGTCGACGATGGCTTAGCTATGAATTTGCTATTCACCAAGCAAAAGAGTGATGCACACACAAAGACTGCGGTAGTAAAAATGTCACCTGAAATACGCTCTTCCATTGCGGATGATGGCAATTCTGTGTATGTTGGACTTGTGAGATGTCTTGCATACGATCGCTTCTGGGTAACACAATGTTAACATTGCCAGGGCTTTAGCCATACCAGTGACAGGTGTTATCGGAAAAATGAGGATCCAAAATGCAACTTCTGTGCCGGTACTCATAACTCAAAAGACTGCACCAACAAGACTTCCCCCAAATGTATAAATTGTATGAGCTCCACATCAGTTACGGAGCCGCCAAATAATTTTGCCTCAAGTAGAAATTGTCCTCTAATGACAGCTCAGAGAAATAAAGTTATTGAAAACACCAATTTTGTAGGTTCAAAAAAATGAAAAATGCACAAGGGAGCCGGTTGAAACTGGGTCTGTTGAATGTTCGTTGTTTGCGTAACAAAATGGATCATATTTGCGAGTTGGATGAACGTAACCTTGATGTATTATGTCTCACTGAGACCTGGTTGTTCGAGTCAGATCTGAATATTATCCAGGTGGCATTGCCTAAAACCCATTCCATAATAAATGTTCCTAGGCCTAGGGGAGATCATCCGGGTGGTGGAGTGGCAGTTGTCTACTCCACATCTCTAGTGAATATCTTGCAAATAAGCCATAACCCAGCCCCTCTTTATTATGAACTGTTGAAAGTGGAAATAAAACTCCATCAACAAATTCTAAGAATGGCAGTTGTCTATAGGCCAGGCAATCGTGGCACAGATAGGGGTTTTATGGAAGAGTTTGGGCAGTTTCTCGAGGAATTTTCTGCTAAAACCGGAAGACTTTTGATATGTGGAGATTTTAATTACTGGGTTGACTGCCCTCATCTGAAGCCGTTCTCTCCTGAGTTCCTTGAGTTGACTGATCAGAGCAATTTTGTAAACCATGTGTCCCACCCAACTCATATCTTAGGACACACCCTTGACTTGGTTCTCTCTCCTGTGGGTTGTGGTGGTGTTCTGGATGTTGACGTTGAGAATGCTGACCCAAATACCTCTGACCATGCTTTGATTACTTTCAGCTTTGATTTCCCTAAGCCACTCACACATGAAAAAATAATCAGATTTAGAAATTATAAAAATACAGACCAAAATTTGGCTAGCAGTGAAGTAAAACAGTACTTGGGAAGTATTGATACTTCCAACCTTACTTCAGATGAGCTGATGGAGGTACATAGAAATGCACTTAAATTAGTGTTCGATCATCACTGTCCAGAAGTAGAGAAGAAAATCATAGTACGAGATGATTCACCCTGGTATAGCACTCGAGTTAAATGTCTTAGAAGAGCGCGTAGAAGAGCTGAACGTGAATGGCGGAAAAATAAAACAGACTCTACGAGTCTACATGGTTGCAATATCTGTCAGCCAGAAGAGCCGTGGTCCACACAATCAAAGATGAAAAGAAAGTGTATTATCAGGGAAAAGTTGACTCATGTGGTAACGACCAGAGAAGGTTGGCTTCAATTGTAAACAGTTTACTTGGAAAAACAAGAGTCAGCTTAAGACCTTCTGTACCCGATGCTGAGTTGGCTGCCAACTTTGTGGCATTTTTGCTGGCAAGATAACTCGCACAAGACAGGAACTGGATGATGCTTCTGTTGGTGAAGAACTTTCAGTTGTACTCCAACCCCGACACATTCCTAATAATGTCCTCTCATCCTTTCACTCAGTAGAGGTGGACATGAGCTCGTCCTACATAAGAAACCTCAATAAAACATTTTGCTCGTTCGATCCCATAAATGTTTCCAAGCTACCAAGAGTCTATGATCACACAGTTGAGTTTATTTCCAAAATAATTAATAAGTGCTTCTCTGAAGGTAACTTCCCACAGTCTGGAAAGCATGCACTACTCCGACCTAGTCTAAGGTAACCTGGACTTGATGTTGAGAACATGTTGAACTATCGTCCTGTCTCCAACCTGTCCTTCATATCAAAGATATTAGAGCGTGCAATACTTGACCAATTACAACCACTACTTCAGCAGAATGAAACTATCCCATTTTTTCAGTCTGCTTACCGACAGCATCATTCAACTGAAACAGCATTGATTAGAGTACATAATGATCTAGTTGAGAACATTTGCAATGGTGAGGCCTCACTATTGGTCTTACTTGATCTCTCTGCGGCCTTTGACACAGTGGATCACGAGTTGCTATTGAGTGATCTTTACGATTGTGGTGTGCGTGACTCTGCTCTCTTGCTTCTTGGGTCGTACTTGTCAGGTAGATCCCAGAGTGTGATGGTAAATCAAATGGTCTCGGACTCGACACCCCTGCAGTATGGTGTTCCGCAGGGATCAGTTTTAGGTCCTATCCTATTCATAATTTATATCAGCAGTTTGTCTCTTCTGCTTCGTGCACATAATATCACCTTTCACTTTTATGTAGATGACACCCAGATTTATGTGAGAATCACAAATATAGTTGATATACGGAGTAAGATGGAATTGTTGATGTCTGATATCAAGAAGTGGATGAGAGCGAGAAAACTTAAACTAAATGATGGTAAAACTGATATTCTCATCATCCGAGGAAATAGAAGAGCTGATGATATAGTAGATGCCCTCTCCATCAATGTGGGTGGATCTCAGCTGCGACCGGTCAACTCTGTTCGAAATCTGGGTGTATATGTGAACTCCCGATTAGATTTCAAAGAGCATGTAAACCAGATAGTTAAAAGTTGTTACTTGCACATCAGAAATCTCTATTTGGTGAAGCCGTTTATAACCAGACGTTGCCTCCTGACGTTGGTTCACTCATTGGTCTTCTCTCGTGTTGATTATTGCAATGCCCTGTTGGTGGGTCTTCCAAATTATATTTTAAAGAAAGTTCAGTCTGTTCTTAACAGGGTCGCAAGACTCATTTTTGGTGTTCCACCTAGAACTCCTACTACATCCCTTCACATAGAACTGCACTGGCTGCCCGTAAGAGCAAGAATAGAATTTAAGTTGTGTTTAGTGACTTTTAAGGTTCTCAAATTTGGTGAGCCTAGGTACCTTGCGGAGCTGCTCAGGCATCCACCGGCACACCATGGTGTAGTTGTGCGTCATGACAATGACCCTTTTCGTCTTGATGAACCAAGGGCTTTCCAGCAGTCTTCTTTCTTTGAGAGGTCATTCTCCTACATGGCTCCGAGGTTGTATAACAGGTTGCCGCTGTCCATGAGACAACTGAGTTCTGTTGAATGCTTCAAGAGACAACTTAAGACTTTTCTCTTTGAGAGAAGCTATGATCTTGAGAGAGGTGTCATGACAGATGGCTATAGAGTTTAGGCTATTTTGCCACTGCTAGTGATTGTAAAATGTGTGTTGTATATAAGCTTTCTTTTGATGCATTGATTTATTTTTCTTTCTCTTTCCGAGCGCTAGTGAATTCTTCGGAAAAATTGGCGCTTATGAGAAATAAGTAACATGCTTATTATTATTATTATTATTATTATGGTAAGGTTCACTAAGTGTTAACGTAAATTAAAGAAGATTTTCCATTCTTCCCTTCTTTGTTTATTATTCGTTGCTCTGCTTCGGGAGAACAATACACATATCTATCGGGCAGAAAACGTTTATATACTTATTCGGATACAGGCTCCTGTATTTATTAATATGGAAATATACCAAAGTTTATCTGGTTATAAATACCTACACTTACACGTCAACTTGAATACCTACTCAGACCTTAGTTTATATGCTACATGTCATCAGGGTACAAGTCCAATAGTGATAGTTCAAGTCGCGAGTAATTGCTCCTCAGTCACGGTATTTCTGAATATTATATTTATTACAAGTTTATGAATCAATAATTCATATTTATGACTCTTTGAGTTATTTCAGTTTAAATACTTATTCAAGTCACTTTGACTTATTGTTCGTTTATAAATCAAATAATGCCCTATTGTCCATACTCATCAGTGCTAGCCTTATAACATCGCAGTAACTATTATTCACTCTTTTCCAAGCAATATTTGAGAGCTTGTATATTAATTTCAGGACTTTATTTATTGTGATTTGAGATTAATCCTCTCTATGTGTTATTATTCATATGTTCAGTTGTAGCATTATTATTCTTTTATATAATTATGAATGTTATGTTTACTTTTCCAGAGACATATTGAAACTGTACCCTAGCTATTGAGGAATAAAACTTGTTAAAACCTTTCATGTGTATTTTGTGTCCATTGCTTATTAATTGAGTGTTGATTTATAGAGCTAAGGATAGTCTTTACCAAGCGGAGAGGTATCTAAGTTGATGATTAGCGCTGATTCCTAAGGTGGAACTCGCAATCAGATTGTCTCACATTTAATTGAAAACGTGGCATAGCAAAAAGGATCCCCTACACATGGTAAACTTAAGGTATTTCCAGGCATAGGTGGACAGTTAATGAAAATACTATCCTGAACCTCGAAGGGGTACAGTGATGCAAACCTAGGCTGAATGGTGTTGTTGTTGTTGTTGTTGTTCCCTAAGCTGCCTGGCCGAACAGCCCCGAGTCCCTGAGAAAGGCCATGGCCACGATCGGGCTTTCCCACAGAGCTCTCATTGAGTGTAGATTGTGTTGTTGGCGTAAGTGGTTGTGTGAAATGCAGTCTTCTATGATGTGTTTAATGGTATGGGGTGCTGTGTTACATCCCGGGCAGGCGTCGACAACGGAGTCATTCAGTCTCTTCTGATAGCTCAGGAGAGCTGGATGGTGTCCGCATCTCAGCCTGGCCAGGTGGACTCTGTCCTCGCGAGGAAGGGAGGATTCGGAAGGATGGATTTCGGGAGGTCGTGCATGCAGCTGCGTGTTGTCTGTGAGTGAGTGGATGGATCGGTGAGAGATATGAGTATGGATGTGCTTCTGGAAGTTGGTTCGGGGTGGGCAGGGAGGGAGAGAGGACAATAATTGTGTGTGATACCGTGTGCTGGGTGTTGTTTTGATATTTCTTGGTGTCTGTGGGTGTGTTGCCATGTAGTTTAGTGGGTGGTCTTGGTTCGTGGAGGCTGCTGCCAGGAATTGAGTGCCTCTCATGTCCAGATGGTCTTTGACTTTGAGGATTTTGGTTTCTTGATGTAGGTGATCTGTGGGTGAAGTAGCTGTGCAGCCTGTAATGATCTTCAGGGCTTTGTTTTGAATAGTCTGTAAGGTCTTATGATGTATTTCAGCTAGGTTAGAAGCCCAGGCTGGGCTTGCGTATTCCATCACTGATCTTATGTACTGAATGGTGTTAACTATGCTTGCATCGAAAGTACTTGTGTCATCCATTATGCTCTTATCAAAAGATATAGCAGCAAATAGTTCAATCTCGTCCCTGTCTGGGAGTACAAAGTCACAAGAAAGACTTAAGAGGCTGCTCTGCACGAGATCTTGGGTTTCAATTGGAAGCGCAAATTTGGAGACATTTCCAATTGAATTATCTTCTAGCCTACTTAAGTGTGGATGAATACTAGTTGATAAAGAATGAAGCTCGTCACCAAGATCTCTACTTTTGACTTTCCCTTCTCACCTGGGAACTCCGAGTTCAGAATCCAAAGTGGTAGATAAGTTAGTAGGCTGATTGCTTGATTTGACTAGGCTCAACGCGCATAGTGCCTCCGTTTTTGTCAGCACTTAGGGTGCCCGGTTTCGGGGCAAGAGGGGCATGGGTGATACTCTGGCTTTGCTTTCTTTCAGGAAGCCGGTCGCACTAAGGTTTGTTTTCACTTTGGGATTACGTGAGGAGGATGCAGGCATTGATTGAATTTGAGTATTTGGTTTGTGCTGGCTCTGAGGGAGATATAGGTATGATGTGTGAGGCTGTTCTACTATTGCTTGCCTGTTCATTTCTTCACTATTGACATGGTTAATATGGGTTAGCCCTGGTTTTGAATATTTAATTTGCCTCTTATTATTCACTTTCCTCTGTTTTTTATATTGCCTAGGGTCACACTGCAGGGGTTGGTGGCAAATTAGCATAGTGTTGCTGGAGTCCTTTGCATCCACGTGTTGGTCTAGGCAGATATGGCAGTTTTCCCTCCGAGTTCACTTTCTCTCTTTGATCCGGGGCGGCTTGTTGTTGTCGTTGTTGCTTCTTGGGGATCTCTGGTTGCCGTTGCAGGTATATATGGAAGCAACGCATATGTGTTGCTCGGAGATGGTAGTTGTGGGTGGTAGATGGTTGGCAGGTAGGTTTGGAATATCTTTATCCCCCGTCATCTCACTTATTGTCCGATATATTAAACTTATAATATAGGTTATTCCATGAGAGTGTGATATCCTCTATATTTATTATGTCACGCACTATCATTGTACGCTATATCATAATAGTGGTATATCTGAAAATAGGAAACTTATATCAATTTTTAATACACCATCGTATTCTGGACAAAGTGTTTATTTAATGAAAGTCTTTTGAACTGTAGAAAAAAATCAGGAAATTAGCAAAATACAGTCTTAAATATAAAGTTATTACAATTTGATGGTGCATAATTCAGTTTACATTCATCATTATTCATATAAGTATAGCAACTTAAATAATACCAGTGGCTTCTACTGCCTATTCTGTGTTGAATGGTTTATTATAAAGGGCAATGCATTAAATGATTGTGAAGATACTGTTTTTTAAAGCACAATATCCAAAAGACAATTCACTCAACCTACTACAAATGTATAGAAAGGCAGCGTTGCCTATTTCAACCAGGTGGGGAACCGAGTTCTGCGCCACCCTGTATTTTGTAAGCACCTCTCATATCAGGCTGGAAGTGTTAATGCTACTTTTACCAGTATGATACAGCAGCTAAAACCAGGATTCGAACCTCTGAAGACTTACACAAGTGGTGTCTACTAGATCATAACGGAGATTAAAAGTTGAAATTATTCCTACCTTTGTCCCTCACCCAACCCCATCTCGTGTAGGTGAAAAGCTGTATATAATTAAAATCTGACTCCCAAAGTAAGACAAGTTATTTATTTGTTAACAAATATAACAACTAAGACCAGAATTTCATTCTGGGATGGCTGGTGCTTTGTCTACCAAGCCACAACGGAGGTTTAATTTTATGTTATTGGTGTGTAGCCTCCATCAATTGCTGAGTCATTTCCATGATTACGGACAACTCTCGGTGGTTTGGCCAAATGGTCACATAACCAAATCTGATTCTTATGAACCAAACACCACCTGGTATCAATTTGAGAGTTGGTGCTGTATAAGTTGATTTTACCAGTGATAGACCATTATACTGCAGACATTATTGTAAGTACTTAAGGAGTTCATATTACTTTCCAAATTGCTGTAAAGTGTCCATGTCTCACGAACATATATTACGACATTAAATACTAATATCCTCTAACACAGGTATCGATTATATTTAAAGATCATAATCCCAAATTTCGCAAGTGTATAATATCCTGAATGCTCGACAGATAGATACTATAATTAATTAAATAACTCTATATATATGCCACTTACCTGAATTGACTCTAAGCTTCGCTAAATAAGTCATGTGATGGTTGAACTTTAATCTTAGTCCAATAAAACTGTAGACCCCATGTGTTTTATTCTTTGCGCATTTCCCACAGAGCCAGTTTGTGACTCTCCACTTAGTTTACTAGGATCGTTGCGTCATATATAAATTCATATGTTCTGGTACCCTGTCGGACTGTCCGACCGTATGACCAGCTTTATGTAAATGTCGAAAAATGAAGAGGAAAGAACACACCCATGTTGCACATTTGAATTAATATGAAAGACAAATGTTGCCACCCTGCCAGAGTAAGAGTAGTTGACATAATGCATCATGATACATTAAATTAAACAACATATTTCGAGCAGTTCTCATTGAAATGTCGATTTGGCATTCCAAGAACCACCAATAAAGCTAGAATGTGACAGATTGTTTATTTCTTAGGTTTGATTCCAGATGGTTCTGTGTCACTGATATTCAGCAGGTGACCTGAAATTAGATGGTGAGGCCAAGGTTCATGAGATAAAGGTGGTTATGAATGCGGAAAAGTAGAATGGTTACATTTGTCCTAACTGTCTAAACTTAAAGGGAAATGAGATTTATTGCATTTAACAAATTGGAGCATTCACACATTAGGATACTGCATTCGAGTATGTGATAAGTTGCTTGAAATAACGCACATATGCTTTATGGTCCGAAACTCTCAAAGTAGTTAATTACTGATCAGTGATATTACATTGGGGTAGTTTCATTTCAAACAAATACAGTATATATGAAAAACACAGAATCTTTATTGTGATATAAGTATTTGCATGCACAAATATAGGATGGAAAATACAAACATTTAACTCACAATTCATGAACCCAATGGTGTTGTCCTTCCAAAGTAAATGTATAACAATTATAATTATACTCGTGTTGATTGAAGGTATGTGAAGAGATATTCTGCGGACGTAAATTACAGAGGGAGGATATTTTAATTAATGTAATTTATGAACTGATAAAAGCAGAAATTGTATATTGTGGAGTTGTCTAACTATCTATGCATCTATTACCAGGCGCCCTAATCCCTGACGGGGAGTCCATGAATAAACTTCTTCCAGGCCGCACTGTCCCCCGACAACACATGTCCTTCCTACCAGCACATCCCCCCCTGCACCATACATCTTTCCAATCCATCCATCCACATCATTCTCTGTCTGCCTCTCCCTATAATCCCTTCCACCTCACTCTCATACACCCTCTTTGCCATATGCATGCTCTCCATTCGCTCCATGTGACCATACCACCTCATTAAAGTGTTCTTGACATTCTCCACAATGTCCACCTCCACACAACACCTATCACATACTACTTGGTTCGTCAGTCTATCCATCCCCGTGACTCCACAAGCTCCTCTTAGCTAACTCATTTCGATTGCTCTCACTCTCGACTTGTGTCCCTCTAGCAATGCCCATACTTCACTTCCATATGGCAAGGTGAGGACTACAACATTATCAGGCAATGACCTCTTTGCTTACATACTAACCTTTCTATTCCTCATCACCTTCCTCAATGCAACTACAATCCTCGTGCCCTGTTGCAATCAGTCCTGTATCTCACTCTTCAGACTTCCATCCTTACTCAATGCACTGCCTAGTAAATTAAAGGATCTCACATTCTCCATCTCCTAACCATTCAGCCGTATCTCACAGTTGGTTATCTCAATCCTCTCAAAAAACACAACCTTATTCTTATCCTCATTTACCTTCAAATTCCGTTTCTCACACAATGTTCCAAACCCACTTACTAAAGCATGGTTCACACATACAAGAGTCGGTGCCCGAGTCCAGCACGAGTGAGCGA